>CM046868.1:21943923-22543923 GCA_025617745.1 Heliocidaris erythrogramma | reverse complement strand
GCCTCTTTCATCCCCGGTCGGGAAAACCTCATTGCGGATTTTCTGTCCCGGGGCAGGTATCTTCCATCGGAATGGATGCTCCATCCGGAGGTATTTTGCCGCATTCGCAGTTGCCTAGGTCCACTGGAAGTGGATCTATTTGCGTCGGTGCTAAATCACCAGCTGCCGAAGTATTGCTCCCGTGTTCGCGATCAGGGAGCATGGGCTCTCGATGCTTTCTCCCTCAGCTGGGAGAACCTTCAGGGATTCGCCTTTCCTCCCTTCCAACTGATTCCGCGTGCCTTGCGGAAAATCAGGGAAGATCGGGCGAGGGTGCTTGTAATAGCTCCCTTTTGGCCCAGGAGGAATTGGTTTCCGGAACTTATGAGCCTTCTAAGGGCTCAACCGTTAGTTCTCCCGTTAAGAGCGGATCTGGTGTTACAGCCCCTATCGGGGATTCTTCACCACAATCCGGAGTCTCTTCATTTGACTGCTTGGCCCCTGTCAGGGAATCTGCAAGACAGTCGGGTCTCTCTGATAGAGCCGCGGACTTTTTAATGTCCAGTCGTAGGGTCTCTACTAGGGAAATTTACAATTCCCGTCTCTCGGTCTTTTTCCTTTGGTGCAAAGAGAGAAATCAAACCCCTTCTAAGGCTCCTATTGGTTCAATTGCGGATTTCTTAATCTCGTTATTTGACAAAGGGAGATCTATTTCTACTATCCGAGGCTACCGTTCGGCGATCGGGGCCATTCATTCGGGTTTTTCGGATGGTTCGGGGATTTCCAATTCCCCGCTGCTAAGTGGTTTGATTCGTTCGTTCTTTCTGAAACGACCTTCGTTTTCTAAGTTAGTGCCGTCTTGGAGTCTGCCTAAGGTCCTGGAGGCCTTGGCGAAACCTCCTTTTGAACCGTTAGGTGAAGCTTCGCTTCATCATCTTACGGTTAAGACGCTCTTTTTGGTAGCTATTGCCTCTGGGCAGAGGCGCAGTACTCTTCATGCCCTCTGTCTTACTCCTGGTCATGTTCGCTGGGAGAGAAAAGGTGTTAGGTTGATTCCTAGGGCTTCTTTCGTTGCCAAGAATCAGACAGCTACCTCCGGTCCTGTTGAGATTTTTCTTTGTCCGCTTTCTGACTTTTCTTCGGTGCGTGAGGACAAAGTTTGGTGTCCTGTTAGGGCTCTCAAATGGTATATTGATAAGACTAAGTCTTATCGTAAGGATGATCAGTTGTTCCTGATCACTAGAGAGCCTTTTTCTCCTGCCTCTCTTGATTCCATTTCTAGATGGATCGTTGAAGCTATTAGGGCCGCTGGCACAGAGGCTCTTTTATCCGACAGTAAGCCTCGTGCTCATGATACTCGTAGTGTCAGCACTTCTTGGGCTCTGTTTCAAGGTGTGGCGCTTGTTGATATTTTGAAGGCTGCTTATTGGCGTTCGCCCAATTCCTTCATTTCTTGCTACCTTAGGGATATTCCCGCAGGTGAAGCTTTGTTTGCGTCAGCCACCTTGAAGGCCGCTGTGTCTTCTTTGTAGTCTTTGGTGTAATCCTATTTCCTTCCGCTCGAAACATGCCTCCCGGTCTTTGAGTTGGCGCTGGTCTGGCATAATAGGTAGGTATATATGATTTATTGCAGTAAATTTGTAAAATCAGCACTGATTTTCTTATTTACTATATAAATCTATATACCTACCTATGACCCTCCCTCCTTCCCCGCTCCTTGCAAGCAACATGTTTCTTCTTGGGGTTGCTCGCAAAAGAGGAAGATGGCCGTAGCGTATTGACGCGCGTGAGTGGCGAAGGGGACAATAGGATTACGGGGGGTGCGCACAATATTGTGACACATGTGTGATAATTCTCGAAGGGGTCCCGTAGTCAAGACTACAGGCATAATAGGTAGGTATATAGATTTATATAGTAAATAAGAAAATCAATGCTGATTTTACAAATTAATGACATTGCATTGAAAATCTCTAGGGTTACTGGAATTTTGTCAAAGTTGAAATTCGTATTACCTTCAAAGGTACTCCTTCTACTGTATAATTCGTTAATCTTGCCTCACTTACAATATGGGAATATGATATGGATAAGTGCCTCAAATACATTGTTAAAACGACTGTATTTGTTGCAAAAACGCGTGATACGCATAGTTGCCAAATCTCATTATTTAGCCCATACTAACAATCTATTTAAACAGTATAGGGTATTAACTGTATATGAACTGAGTAAGTTACAACTGGGAGAATTTATGTATAAATCGGAGAATGGACTGCTTCCAAACTCGTTTCAAAACTGGTATAGGTGTAACAGTGATGTTCATTATTATAACACTCGAAACTCCAAGAAATTATATAGTATTTATTACAGAACCGCTATTGGTCAGAGTAGTGTTAAGTATCAGGGTTACCTTACATGGTCTGTTATAGAGGACAACATTAAACAATCTAAATCATTACGACAATTTAAGCTAAAATACAAAAAATATCTCATTAACTCCAAGTAAACTATCAGGTTTTTAAAGTTTTATCTCAATACATATGTTATTATTATGTTCCAATCCATTGTTATTGTTTTCTGTTCTGTTTTGTTTTGTTTTCTTTATCAGGCCATATAAAAAATACCTAACATTTATTAGCCCGGGGCTAGACTCGATAAGCTTTGCTTTTTCTATCCCCATTCACATTAAGTTGCTTATTCTGTATTGTTCTATGTCTGTTTATCTATGATTCTTTTATAATGGTATATTTATATACATGTACACGTACTCCAAATTTCAATTGTGCAATTACGTATGTATATGACTCTGTATATTTTTGTTTTTTAATGTGAAGAATAATAAATGAAATGAAATGAAATATTAGTAGAAGTAGAAATAGTGGAGTTAGTATTGGTGTTTTCATAGTGGAATTGATAGTGGACATATTAGGATGTTGGTGCTCGGGTACCAGGTTGGCCCTGCTCCCCAGACAAAATGTTTTGAACAGATGTATGTAGATTTTTAAATGTTATCCACACCAAAGTCTTTCCTTCCGCATGCTTTCAACCAAATTTTGCATTTGTCCATCACTTTCTGTTTATGAAAGGGGATGAAAAAACCCCTTATATGTATGTGGACGTTGCCGTTGGTCATAGTGGGTGTCGCTGTTACACGTCCAGTAACAGTGTTCTCCCATTTTCCGATCTTTGTTTGAACCGTTAGTATGCTCGAAATATTAAATAGTATGATGAAAAAGATATCCAAACTTTTAATTTGAAATTCCCTCCTCCTCATCTGTCAATAATCTGTTCAAATAATAATGCAACAAACAGTTCAATAGCAAACAAAGGACAGTAGTTGCACAGTGAAACACGATGTACAATAGCAACTTCGCACCGCCAGTCACCGTTGTTTGTCCAACCCTCCGATTACATAATTGGGTTTAAAGGTACATGCCTACATTACGAAACTGCCTTCTATTGCAACCCTACCCCTAATCCTAATCCTATTACTTTGACAAAATAAAGCCTGGAACATATGTTGGAGCACCACGGTGCTAATATCTACCATAACCAGTGTTTAACAGTTTTGTAAGCCTAACAATTAAGAATAAGATTACACCTGTTTATGAAAGCAATTGGGATTTCTTTCACTTTCTGTCCAGGTCATCATTTGATGCAGGCCCACTAGTAACATCCAGACGGATGGACAACATGATAGCTGGACGGCTAGCGGTCAGTGGGTCAAGGAAGGTTGCCTGCATTGTAAGTACCGTATCTAAAACATGTTGAATTTTGTCTCAGCAAATGATGTGGCTCTTACAAATTTAGACTAATTTCATTGTTGAGATGTGCACAGTGGCATTATTTACAAGGCGTTGATCACTTCTATAGAGAGACACTCATTAAATTGTGCTCAGTGAAAATTATATACCAGAGCACAGGTTACCTGTATTCACCTTATCTTACTTCATCAAAAATAAAAAAGTTGCCTCCATTTAAAGGAAAAAAAATCAAACAGCATGAACACCATTGAGGGGTTGCTGTCATATTTTGTTTGTGTGTTGTTGTCTTTTGTGGTGTTTATGCTTTTTGCTCCTTTTGAGGTAACATTTCTTTTTGTGTGTGCTGAGATATGTGAATACAGGTACTCTGAGTTCAGCATTTTCATTTTTAATGAGTGGATTTTATTGTTCCTCAAAAGAAGTGATAGTTTCAATGTTTGCTTTTGTTTTTGTTTCTTTGCTCTGCATTTGTGAGAAAAAGATCCGGGGGGGGGGGGGGAATCAAGGAAATATCAGGGAATTTTGTTTTCGTGAAATGCTGGGAACACGTCAAAGTGAATATAAAATACTTGGGTGATCTGCAATTTCTCAGTGTTTCTGTATTCCTGTGTGGGCATCATTCTTGACATTTTGTCTTTGTCATTCAGCTGTTCTCTAACCAGAGGAGGGTACGACTCTTTGATATGGATGCTGAAGACGAGGGTGAAGATGAAGATGATGAGGATGAAGAGACGCAACTAGAGGACACCTCAATGGTAGTGGTGGAGGAGGGGAATGTAACAGACGGTTGACAAGCCCATCCTCCCGTAGAAACAGAAGATGAAGAGGAAAAGACTCGGCTAGACGACACCTCATTAGTGGTGGTGGGAAAGACAATGAAGTAGATTGTTGACATGCGCCCTCTTCAAAGAGAAACATCACCTAACAGTATAAGGGTGATACGAGTTTGGGGCCGCCAACCCACTTAGAGCATGCTTGAATTCTTATGATGGAAGAAGAGAATCGAACAGATGATTGACATGCCCCATCTTCAAACAAATAATGCACAGTATGAGGATGATATGAGGATGTGTCCTGCAACCCAGTTTGAGGATACTTCAGTGGTTACGATGGAGAAAGAGAATTAAACAGATGAGTGACAGGACTGCAGTTCAGTGGGGAAAAGATGATGAAGATAGTACCTTGGAGGACACATACATGTAGATGGTGGTGTTGGAGGAGGGAATGAAGCACATAAATGACGCACATAAATGACACATCTGCTCTTAAAGGAGACATGATATGAGAAGAATATTAGAGAATGAAACAAAGGAGTGGAAATTAATAGGATAGCATGGCAACCCTACTATTGTTAATGTAAAGGTCTGTTTTGCAACCCTTTTTGAAATATAACTGATATTATGATGAAAAGAAATCCAGCAATATTGTACTTTTGATGCAATAAACATGTCTTCCTAAAAGACGTCCCACCCCTTTCATCACCCCCCCCCCCCTCCTCCCTTTTGAATCCATATTCCCGACATATTGCTCTCCACTTTATTATACCTCTTTTCAAAGTACCGGTATAGAATATTTGTCAAGAATACCTCCTCATATTTGAACACATATTAAGGTCAGTTTACAGCTTGTGCTCAGAGAAAATCAGCGGATTTGAGCAGGTGTGTTTCCTTCCTGTTGACCTTTCCTTAGAAATGTCACAAATCGATCGATGCCTATATCGGTATTGGTCATTATTGTTGCTCTATTCTACTACAGGAGTGCCAAAATGTGAATTGTATGGTATAATAGCTTATGTTGCAATGTCAAAATGACATTAGAAAGAAGATATGAATGAAATAAAGTCAATTTTCTAAATGTTGCATATCTCACTGTATATTCTTTTGAGAGTTGTGTATCTTTTTTTTTTTTTTTCTTATAATGCAAAACGTGGATAGCAAAAGGTTGGAATATGACAGTTGCAATGTGCATTGTTGTGGCCTTGATATTATTTTAAGAATATTTATTAAGGAACTTTCACAAAATGCATTCCAACTAAATGTGACATCCTCCAACTCTACATTGTGAAAACCTCAGTCTGGTACAAGTTGTAACTTTCAAGTTATTAACCCATAGCCTACGGGAACCGGGTGTCTCCTGTATTAAGCCTATGAGAGTTAAAGAATTCAGTAGTCAAGTGATGAATGTTTTTTATCACCTCGTAGGGGCATGAAAATTGAATGTGTCTGTGAACTGATCTATTTATATCCAATTATATCCAATTATATCCAATTAATGTAGGTGCAGATAAGGGGAATATGCATAAGTGTGTGTTATATAATGTTTTTTAGATGTCCATCAGATTTTTTTTTTCCAAGGTCATGTTACAGAGCCAGGATATTAGATGGATAAAATATTTATAAAAAAGACAATGAAATATCTCATTTATCTATGAAAGCCTCCAAAGCACATAGCTGTTTATTCCTTTAGCATATTACACAAATGATAAACAGTTTGATAAACAGTTTGATAGATAATTTAACTCTCAACACAAGATACATGTCATCCTGTCAGTCAGCCTACGAGAAACAGAGAATAAGAAAGTCATACATCTGCAGTATCAAAAGCTACAACAAAAGACTTGGCATATATTACATGAAATTATATTTAGAGTTTCTTGGAATACAAGCAAATATCTCTTGTAGTACCATTTTTAAAGTTGTGAAAATTTTAGAATTGGACGGTTTTGAAATTAATAATTTTTTTAAATTCTATATGCTTAACGATTTCATTTTGTAGTTTTCATTAAAAATGGTTTTGTTTTCTAGCACACATTACAATCATCTTCTTGGACTGAACAGTATCAAACCCTTTAAATACTAATCATTAGGTTTTTAAAATGCAGCCTTTCAGTAATGTATAAAACACATGGAAAATATATTAATAGGGCTATAACGGATTAAATATGCTTTACACCATAGACCTTACAGGGTATTCAGCCATCTAACTCTAATACTGAAAGAGTATTTAATAAGACATGGTTATTTTTTTGCAAAGTGAGAGATAGGTATCGGAATTTGGACGGAAGAATGTGAAGATACCTCTACTCCTCTACTCCGTGAATAAATAACCTCCGATTTCATTTAAATCTATGCTGTATTTCAATTCGACAATTTCAAATATTGAAGAATTTTTTTTTAGCAATAGCCTGTATCGGGGTGGAAAAATCATATCCATCCTGCATCTTATACAGTGGAACCTCTTCATAACAAACTTCTTTGGGATCAAGGGGAATTCCCTTGTCATATTGAAATCTTGTTATACCAGGGCTAAAAAAAATAGAATACAATAGCGAGGGTTGAAAAACAAACTTGAGAAGAGAGTTGAGTGTGTTCATGATAAAAAAGTTCCACTGTAATTGGCGTTAAAAATCTTCTGTAAGTACAGGAATATCATTTCATTGGTATCACTTGCATTACTTCAAATGAATAATCTAATTTCTTATCGATTCATAAGCTTCAGTGCATTTTGTTAATGAACAATTACAGATTTTTTTTTTCTGAAGTTGCATAGGATAAATTTGAAAGACTTGAACTTGGTTTTTTGTTAAGAATATTTTTTCATAGGCATTATTTAGATAAGAAAATTACACATCTCCATGCTCTTCATTTTTGTGGCATTCTAGTATTTGGAAGAGTAGTAGCATCTTAAGCACATACATTAATTTCCAACGATGATTCTCATTCCATTCTCATAATCAAATCTAGTATATGTGTAACAGCCAGTCATAGATTAAAACGCAAACTGATTACATGTAGCTATAAATTTATCATGAATAAGCCAGTTCGTAAAGTTTGTTTAATGTTGTCAAAGAGTGTGCACCATGATGCGGGGACCGTGTAATTTTAGTTGCTAAACAAGTAGCATATCCACCCAAATAGGTGCGTGGGTGTGTGTGGGTGTGTACATGTGTACGTATTCAAACCGATGACATCGAACAAAGAGAACAATGGGTCATCGGTAGTAATTCAATAGGTCATCGGTCGTCAACAATTGGTGAGGTTTATTCCGTCAATGAATTTTGTGACGCAATTCAATAGTGGAGTCATCGGTTGAAATTCGAACAATAGAAAACCTAGATGTGTGTGTGTGTGTGATCGTGCGCGTGTGTGTGTGCGTGCGCTTGTACACAATGGGGGAATTGTAACATCTACCTATTACGAACTGGCTTATTACAAATTAATAACAGCAGTCTAAACATGATCCATACATATGTACAATAATACAAAGATTAAGATTTATTTAAGAGACATACTTGTTAACACTCGCAACTGGAATATACACAGAGTTCTACGGCAAGGCTAGACAGCTATACACAATTACACAAACAGGATTGAATAGAATTCTCTCACTTCACTCAATAAATAGAAATTATGACTCCCAACTACATGTACAATTACATTTACAATCATGTCTTCTGCTACTGATTATGCAGTTCTCTCATCCTGGTAGAAATTATAGTCCACTTAAATACCTGGTACCACAGCTGCCAAGTTGTCAGAAAAGGGTGAAAATTCATAATTTGCGGAGGTACAATGTATTTAGTATTTCTCAGATACAATACAACAGAACGACTGGATCTTTGAAAACTGAATATTTTGGATGAAACCTCAAAGTATTTTCAAATTGTAGTATAACCACTGAAAATGAGTATGGTATTACTTGGCAGGTCTGTGGTACCACTAATTCATCATTTTGTTGTGTTGCTGGCAGCAGAAGGGCTTTAGCTTACGCGCATGCCATAAAGCAAATTTCTGGTAACTCGTTTATAATGTTTTGATTGCTCTATACATGTTATACCATTATAAACATGACAGGATTTTAAAAAATTGAAAAAATGAAAATGGATGACAACTACATTATTTTAGTAATTTTGTAATCTAAGCACATGTTTTTAAAGCAAATAACCTGCTTTGATATCGCAATAGTGCTTGTCAGTGTCTAGCAGAATGGCGCAATGCACTTAACCCTTCTACTAGTTGCATGACGGTTTCATTAGAATTCTCAACTCACTATTATATAAATTTTACATTAAAAAATTGATATGATGTGATTTCAGAGGTTTGGAGGCTGCAAACTTTTGCAATAGCCTTGGAATTGTAAATGAATGCAGGAAAGCACAACAGAAACACCATACAGGTTTTATAAAAGTGCAATGAGGACAGAGTTCAAAAGATACAGATAAGAGAAAACAGAAATTTGATTGGAAAACAATCAGTTGTACACAAACAATTATGAAGGCAGTTTCTCCTTTTTCTCTAACTTGCTTATGAATACATGATCCTCTATAGTTAGCGTACCTACAGCATCTTTTGTTTGGATTAATATGGAATATTGCCTTCATTATTTCCTGTAAAATTCATCACTACCTTGCATTTACATAATTTACATTTTCAGATAAGATATTTGCACATGATCACTACTACTGATCATCCCTCTTTACATAATATACATTGTACAAATATAATAATTATAAACAGATTAAAAGAGAGAATGAGCATGACTTCTAGAATATGTATTCACAATCAAATCCACTATGATTCAGCACATTAAATATCTGATTACAAAAACACACACAAATGTTCTTCAATTCATAACAATGATCCACTATAAAAAAAAAAGAGTACAAAAACTTTTACATTTTCTCAATTTTCATATAAAATCTGCTGAAAGAGCTCAAGAAGAAGACGGATTGTTGATATTTCAAATAAAGAAATCACACTTTTAGCATAGAATGAAATAGAGCTATTCTGGACGAAATGAAGAAAGAATAACGCCTCAAGGTACTTACAGATCAAGGTGATACAAAAACACAAAACACACATTAACATTTTGTACAACTTTTTACAGCCATTCAAGTCTATAGATGGTATAAACAGTAGTTGAAAGATTATAGTACTTGGATTATGCAAGGTGATTTTATGTGTCAGTTGTTATAAACTGATCTGAATTTAATCAACACTTATACTTAACTCTAAAAAGAAGTATTAATAGTTTTGGGTTTCTGGTAAAAAAATTTTTTAATTACTATAAAATAACTAGTTTAAATGCTTAAGTCATGGCAACACTTTCAGAAAACTAACAACTTACAAGACCTCAACTTTCAACATAATTTAAGTTGTTTCTATAATTTGTGCAAATTATTTTGAAATGTCTTTTCTTTTTTTCAAAACTTATTTAAAAATTAAAAAAAAACATAGCCTGATGTATATAAGAGTGTTTTCCAATAATTTTTCAGCACTGAAAAGACCTTAATAACCATATGGAAACTTCACAAATGGCAAACCGTGCCACAGTCAATACTCTGATTTCACACACACTCGTCAAATAACTTTTCCAACACTACCAACAAGCAATGATGTAAAGAGGAAAGATTTTCTTTTTTTCATCCCAAGTGACGACTTACTTCCCATCCTGTACAGTCACATACAAATAGTCAAGAAGTCCCATGGCACTCGTTTGCTGGTCACAACAAACCTTCCTTACTTCCTTACTGCTTTGGTCAGTTTTGGACACAACTTCGCAAAATCCAAATTTCCGTACTCTGCATCCACTGCAAGAACACTGTACATTCAATCCAATCCCAAAATGAATTCACAGTAAACTCATGGACCCTTGCATTATGCAAGTAGTAATCTCTGATAGTTACAAATAAACCAAGTTCCCAACTTTTCCTTTCCATAGCACTGTATGTCTACATTACATCAGATATGATTCATAATAAATTCAAGTGATATTAGTTGCATTTACTTGCATCCACACTTTTTACCTCTGCAGCCACTGCAAATACAATGTACATTCAATCCAATTCCAAAGGATCCCTCACATTCATAGCAAACTCATAGATCCTTGCAGTGTGCAAGTCTTAATCTGAGACAGTTAAAATTAAAGCAAGTTCCCATATTTCTATTCTTTCTTTACAACTGCATGATCAAATCGCATCGGACATGATTCCCCAAAATTTTAAGTGATATTAGTTGCGTCTAAAGCACAAGGGAACAATCATGTCTACTCACTAGTTAAAATCCCATTAATGAAAATACTGAATATACTTTCTACGATTAATCCAACATTGTAAAAACATTATTATGCATTTACTACTGAGACTATTTTTAAATATGAAACAACAACATGCTACAAAGAGTCGTACCATGCATTACAAAGCACTGTCTTTATTGTAGAAAGGTGATGTATACCTTAACGTCACTGTCAGAGAACACTCGGGTCTTTTCTCTGAATTTAAAAAAATTACAAAATTTCACGTACATGATTGTCTTATGGGGTGTTGCAAGAAAGTTGCAATCAATTGCAAATTGTAAAGCCAATTAGAACAACCATTCTGAATGGTTGAGGGTCTGCCCATTCAAGAAGATGTGCTTGCAACAATGATTTTGATTGGTCAGTACCGATCAGTTGCAACTTGCAATCAATCGCAAATTTCTTGTAACACCCCATTAGTCTAGCATCTTGGAAGTTTTTTGAAGTTGTAGAAATAGTTGAGGCTGCAAGTGAATCTTTAGAGAACATCCATGAACTCAATCTGCATGGTCTTTCTACTCTTATCAGTGTACGCTGACCTGATGATATCCATGGCCTGATGGTGACTAACGTCCAGTAGGGACACTCCATCCACTCCAACCAACACACAACCAGACTGTGTGTCAAGAAAACAAAACAAAAGATATCAAATATTGTATGCATGTTATTTGGGTTGCATGTAGGAACTTCAGACCCTTAATTGCAAAGAGCTACAGTTAACCTAAATCAATCCCAAGTCTTTTTCCAATTAATTGCAAAGTTACAATCGCCTCTTTCTTTCGATTAGAGATGTTATTGATATCAAACCAAAGTTGGATGCAATTGATTTTGGTCAATCCCAATACTTTATAAGGAGGAGCCAAAATATAGTCTACGCAACAAAGAATTATATGATGGTAATTCTTAATAAATTAGTGGGACTACACCATCAAATTAGACCAATTAGCACCACCTGATTAAAAAGGTGTTTGGAAAAAATATTGCAAAAATAGGATTCAACTCTCCTATTAGCTATTTTATGTGACCTCCTGGCAACACCCTGATACAGTCAAACCTGCTTTAGCAACCAGTTGTACAGAAAGAGCACCTGTCTATAAAGATTACATGTTTTAATTCCCGTGAACAAAATTTTCCATTTATATATGTATTAAAGGAACCTTATATAAAGTCTCCCTTAGAAAGGTTTTGTATACAGGTTTCACTGCATCTTCTTCAAGCTTATAATATCACAGAGGACATTGCAAAACAAACATAGAAACTTACTGTTAGATTGCCGTCATCAGCCACAGCTCCCCCTGGATATATCCTATCTACCTTCACATAGGGCTGGTTCTTGTAGTCTTTTCCTCCAGTCAAACTTAAACCTAGAAAACAAATGATATGCGCGCATAATTTTACATTTTACTGTAATAAAGGATCAAATTGTTTCATAACTAATTCGGATGGAAAAATATATGTAATAAGGAAAGCTTAAACTCGTAAAAACATACCTGTGACACTAACAAGTCATCTCCTCAAATTTGACCAACACATAGATTTTGAATGCGATAAAACTTGATAACAATTCTGTATTTACTTAACTATAATGCACAAATAATCATCCATCATTTGCAATGAATATGAGCTTTGAAGATAATTCAAAACTTGCTCACAGAAATTTCGAGGGGGGGGGGGGGAATACCCCTCCATCACCCAACCCATCTTGCGATGCCTCTGTCCAGGCCAAATTATCTCTTGATAAAGACCACAACACCTCTAGAGAATTACATCATATTTATTTTTTTTTTTTTTTAAATTCAATCCCATACATTGGCATCACATGAATCTCCAAGAAAAAATTATATTTTACCTAGAGAGGACTGCGATTTGGAGAGCTCAAATTCAAAGATCTCCCTCCCAGGGAAGCCCTCGATCCTCCTCCTAGCTGCAGGTTTGATTGGTGACTTGCCTCGTCTGCTCCTAATAATCTCTTTAAGTGGAGAAGGCTCATCATCATCGTCATCGTCCAAGTAAAGCTGAGGATTCCTAATGGGTACCGTGGGGCGCTCATTGCGGTTGAAGCTGTTCTTACTGTTGAGGGGGAATCCAATAAAACAAACACAGTAACAAGATGCATATTACAAGTCTTGATGAATTGTTTCATGCTATTAATTACACTGAAAATTGGTCTCGGAGAAATGCTTCCTGTGAAACATATTTTGTGGAGTTCCAATTATGTAATGAGTAGAAGCATGAAATCTTTATTTTTGGATGAAATAATGAACTATCTACCAGTCCAGCTGTTGAAGTCTAAATACAGGGCATTCTTACAATGTGTCAGGGAAGAAAGACTTAAGTCACCTGATCACAATAAGAGAATATAAGTTGACAATTTCCAGAAGCAAAGTTACTGCAAAAATGCTCAGAACTAAGAAGTTTCCTGCACTAAATTTCACAAACATCTTCCAGAGAGAATATGAAAAATATACAAAGTAAAACATGTCTAAATTTCCTCCATTGTAATGAATAATTAAAGAGAATGACAGAGCATTTAGTGATTATATATTTCAAAACCATTCTGAAAAACATCAAGTTATTTTACTCACAGTATGCCTTTCCTTGGAGGTTTTGGTGAGCTGTTGAAGTCACTGAAGCTGACTCTCTTGGCACTGCTCTCTGACTCTGAGGCGCTATCTATGGAATCCCTGACATCTAGGAAGTTACCAGGTGTCTTAGTTGTACCTTTGTTAACCTGGGCATAGATAGGATCATCGGAGCTACTTCCACTAGAGCGATTGGAGTGGGTCCCATCACGGTTTGGGGTCGAGCCCAGGTCTCGCCTCACCTGTAGGAGAGCATCAAGATTCTGGCTGGCTGTAAGAGGAGACGAGGGCGGGGTGGGCTCAATGATTCTTGGAGATGTCGGAGAGGCAGGGATAGGGCTCAGCTTGTGTGGCTTAGCATGGGATTTCGAAGGACTTGGTGAACCTCGATCGTCATAGTTTTCTTCGGCATCACTGCCCATGATGCGGTATATCCCATTCTTCTTACCGATGCTGTAGTCGGAATCCACACTATCATGATCGCTCTCATTTGCAACTGTTGTGTCAGCAGGGTTATCAGTCAGTGGATTGGCCTTGATTGTTGCATATGGAGGATCAAAATCATCCATATTCATCCCCCCAGAGTCTTGACTCAAATGTCCCCTACTTGCAAACTCATTATTCTGTATCTTTGGCGATGCACCATTCTCATCACCCAGCCTACTCACGGGTATTGTTTCATAGGGGTCCCATCCAGATCCCCGATCATTTTTCCCCCTCCCGAACCGATCTTCAAACACATTGTCCTTGGCACCGTCCCTATCGTCCTGTCCTCTGTGCTCCTCCCCCTCACTCCGCGGAGAGACATCATCTCCAGTGGAATTGGTCCTTATGATCTGTGGAGCTGCATTGATGAGCACCCTCTTGGCTGTCTTCTTGGAGAGGGAACCGTCCGAGATGCTGCTTGCTGGGCTACCCCCTCCAGAACCACCGCTAGCTACCCCCTTGAATGTAGAGAATGAGGGCGGGGCCTGGTCCCTCCTCTCCCCGTAGGTGTAGGTGTCAAAGCTCCCATGACGGGTCTGGTTTGCAGGGTAACCAATCTGTCCATAGGATGAAGGGTCAGCGTCTAAGGATCTCCCTGTGGCTGTCAGCGTGGCTTGCCTCACTTCATCCTGTCTCTGTTTTCTCAGTCTCTCCAATTCATTCTGATGTCTCTTCTGCTTTTCTGTTTTCTTCTCAGTATTGTTAGCAGTACCTATAAAATCAAAGGACATTTATATATCAATTACATTTATGATTACAATTAAGGTTTCCAAAATATAAATCGTTGATAATAAAATGTATCTTTTGCAAAATACAATGTCTACATGCATAATCTTTAAAAAAAAGTCACCTTCAATAAGCCAGTTTGTAGATGCAGTCTGAGCATGAGCAGATAAAGGTCATCTGTGACAAATTCTAAAACCCACTGACACGGATACTTGATATGTGCTCATGAATGTCATGTAATCATTATACAATTATCATGGTGCATTCCGGGGTTGCATTCCTTGATACCCAGGTGGAAGTATGCTTTTCATAAGGCAAAAAAAAGCTACTCATGAGGCACATCTATCACGTCAAGATTGATTAATCTAAAGTGCACGAAAAGGGACCTCTCCATGTTTTAAACATCTGTGGATATTGGGGTCATTTGTGACATGTGCTTACTACGAACTGGTCTATTCAAATTTATATGCTTCTGTGAAAATGGGGCTATAACAAATGAGGCTATAACATAGGAAGAGAAGAAAATCATTTAATGCAAGAAAGATATGTTAATCTATTTTTTCCTGACAACACAAAATATAATCATAAACAGAAATGAATGTTGAAAAACATGTATTACTCATCATCTCTTGCTGGAGAGAAGGATAATGTAAACTACAAACTTGCAAATGTTTATGTTGTGAAAGTTTCTGATATTACATCAATTTTCTCATGAAGGCTCAGCGGTAGAGCAGTAGTCTTGTAACTGGGAGGTCCCAGGTTTGAAACCAAGTCGATGTGCGAGTGCACTTTGATAATGCATTAATCCTCATTACCAAGTCCGTCAGATAGGACTTCAAGCCATTGGTCTCCCTGGTTGCTTACAAGTAAGGATATACTTGCTTTATTATATCATCACATCTAATCAAATCAAATCAAATCTTACCTGCTTGGTTTGAATCCAACTGATCAGGGAGAAGCTTTCTGTCATATGAAAGCCTTGGTGACACAGAACCTGTACAATACACACCAAAACAAAAATATCAATGAGATTATTACAAAATATATTCCAAATATACAATGAATAGATTCATCTCCAAACGATCTCCCACAGGAAAAATTGAATTTTGAAATGTTGATAACCCCTCTTCAGGGCCTTTAATTACGTATACACAAAATGATTCCTTTGATACAATATTTTTTTTTAAATGACAAATCGAACAAAGAAGAGTTTGTATCTTAAAGCACAAGAAATAAAGATGCATGTTGTGTTAAACTTTCTTCTAGTACAGACTAACACACATAGTAGGAATGTAATGAAAACCTATTGATCTAGTCTATAAATAGACCTGTTTACTAATGTATTTTCATGTTTGCGTGTTTCTCTCCAGAATCCTTAGTTACCAACTATTTAGTGCACCTGCTAAGCATAATGGCATCTCTATGGATGGAATCCATTTTGCATACATTAGTTGTTGCTATATTGGACAAGCCTCTGGCCAGCGTTTGAGTCATCAAGATAAACTTTTGTTCAAGAAGTATACATAAAATTAGTAAACAGGTCTATTCAAATATATACAAGATTATATGATAAAAAAATTACTGAATTTGTAGATTTCATTTTTACCCCCATAGTTTTGGAAGTAAGGGCAGATAATGACCAATGTCTGCAGTACTGAGTATGAATCCGCATTGAAACCACATCCTCTTAGCTCTAAAACAACAACGGCACCAACCACCGAGCTTCCCTTACTATCAACCAGTCTTTTCAACACTGAGCAAATACAAAATATAGTGAAACTTAAATTTAAAGTCTGCTCTATGGAAACAAGTAGGGTGGCCTTTAAAGGTAGGTAGCCTTTCTATAAGGTTCCCATGGAGAAATCCTTTCCACTGGAAACTAAAAATGTTGTCATTATTGACAGGTGGTCTTTCCATACCAGCGGTCTTTCTATACAGGTAGTTAGTAAATATGGTGCACCTACCTGACTTGGCATTGAGGTAATTCCGTGCTTCCAGCTCTCTCCTGGACACCATAGTGTCAAACACAGCCAGGTCTAACGGTGCTATTACTCCCCTGAGAAGCAAGAAGACATATTTAAAGTGATCATTAGTGGGACATGGTAAAGCAAATCATTAGCACATTCCATACTGGGACGAGGTTGGAAGAATTTGGTAGTCAATGGGTTAAAGTACCAGCTGGAGGTGTTAATACCAACTAACACCATACAGGAAATGTGATATATTATTATATTATATTCCACATACTAAGAATCTTGCTGTTAGATTGGTCAAAAGGTAATCACATGTAGTTTTCCCAATCAATCGACCCGAGAAGAAAAGTTTGTAATCTTGAGGGGAATAGTACTTATGTGTTTCGCTGATCTCTTCAGTCCATTACAGAGTCACAATGCGTTATCAATATTTTGGGTATGGGCGAAATGAAAGTGTGTGACCTTTACAAATAGTCAAATTGAAAAGTGTGTGACCTTTACGAATATCTCCATAAGCATACTAAAATAAGTGCACATTGCCCAATCGCACGCTTAAAATGATAAAACAATTGTGCGCACCCAGGAAGGGATACGGTACGGTTTATGGTGGTTTTAACATCTTTTGTGAATTTGGGCCTAAATGTCTTTTTCGAGAAGAAGACAATCATTGTCTTTCTCGTACCAGTTAGATGTGGAATATAAAGCAAATAATCACCTTTTGATTTCAGGCGATGAGACGTACTATCACTTCCTCGGAGATCTGAATGTATAACACTATCCTTCCTCAGCTTCACTTCGGAAACATAGCTACATCCAGATCGCCTCGGAAGTGACAGTTCGTCCCATCACCTTCACCAATGGTAATTATATCCTTATTGTAACAAATATATCCTTATTGTAACAAATTTCTCCTTTCACTTCCGGTGAATGAACAAGCAGTTATGTAAATTTTACTATTGATCAAAATAACTCAAATATACCTCGTAAAATCAATTGGTATAGCCTTGACATCACAGCGATTTTCCTCAGGGGGACCTAAAATTTTGTGAATTTGTGAATACAATGTACGATCAATTTCACATGGTCTAAATGTGACTGAGACCCCTTTTTCAGGGGGGAATTATTGCCCTCAGCCTTTTTTTCATCTTCTAAAGAGGATGGTATTAAAAGCAAGCTACTAGGAGACAGTCATACTAGAACGACACCCCTTACACCAATTCCAGGCTTTATTTACGCTTGCTGTGTAGCAGTGGGTAATTGTGAAAGGCTGATTTTCCGGAAACATATGGAGACAATCCTGGTTTCCCTTTTGAGAGTAACAGTGGTTTCAAACCTCAGTCTGAGAGTAATTTACTTACCTGACTTCTCGTAAGAGAACTGCCTTCTCTGGTTTATCCAAGATTGCCAGGAGAGGGGTAACAAGAGAATCTATATCACCTTCTGTATGATACTGTGTATGATGATAGAGAGGGAATATAAAGAACATGAAGTGTTAGTTTCCATAACACTTTTGAAGTGCTTAGAGATGTTATATGATAATAGGATGCAAGCTATATACCAGAAGGACATAATATCATTAACATTATTATTACTGTCTGGAAATCCAAAAATGAAGCTCCTACAGTTTCACTGTCTTCCAAGTTCAGGGCCCTGTTGCATAAAACTTACCTTTGATGGTAACTTTGCCATTAATGGTAACTTCCATGGAAACCTTGATTTTGATTGGCTATTGAGCAGTGTTACCATGGTAGTTGCCATTGATGGCAGAGTTACCATTAATGGTAAGTTTTATGCAACGGGCCCAGAAGATTAAACCAGAAGTTATTCAGTCATTTCTCTTCCAAACATACATGTATCATATCCTAAGCAATAAGTTTACAGAACCTTGGGGAATTCAGTCTATTTTAGAATAACATTTTTAAAATAACAGCGAAGTTTGCATCCACATTCACCAAATTTTGCAGGTAGCAAAGTGTGCACTCAAAGTTTTCTATAATAGCTTGTGCTTTAACACAAGGCACACTAATATAACAAATTTTTAAAGTCAACAGGATGCAAAGCATGAGATCTTAAATAACCTCTATAATATGATAAGTCGTCTCTGCATAGCATTAATCAATTGAATACCACATCCTTCTCCTAATTTCCTTGTAACATAATATTTCAACTTCTACCTTTGGTTTCCATGAAATAAACTTCTACTTTGTTGGTGCATATATGTGACCAGGCACCACAAAACCACCAATAAGTCACACTGTGATTTTCAGTTAGAGCTCAGGAATAGTTTGTGGGGTTTTTTGCCTGCATGGTCAAATTTCAGATTTTGGTATTTCCTGAAAGACTATACATTTTTTCTATGTAATTTAAAAATTTGGAGGCATCAAGCAATCAAAACATGGTATTTTTGACAGTTTTCACTAGACCTATGTTTGTCTTCTCTGGATTTTGTTGTATTAGTTTCCTATTTTTTACAATCCTGAATACTAATCCCATAACTTTAAACAGAGTAAGCTCTTGTATTGATACTTGTCCACAATGATATGCAGGATGGGCTTAGTTAGTACGCCACATTTTAGGATAATCTGATAATCCCTTCATAGATACTTGTATTGAGTTCCAATCTTCCTTTTGTCACCTTTGCACAATACCTCCTGGAGTCAGAGTGCTTCAATAGACTGCAAACTTTAAACTTTCATAAGTAACATTCTGCGGACCAGGCATTCTACTTTTTCTTCAGTGGGTTAGGAACATTTAATTTTAAAACTGAGAATCTCCTCTTTAAAAATCAGACCTAAACTAAAAATTCATATCGGGCAACTTTTTAATAGTTTTGTGGTGTCTGGTCACATATGACATTATATTGATCTTAAGAGTATGCAGAGCCTTCCAGTATCCTCCTAAATGCATATCGACCCACTGGATACGATTTGATTTTGCTGTAACATCCATTGCCCAGACTCCATTTCAGCTATTTCAGACTTAGTATTTAACAGGTTAATATCTCACCCTTTTGATATGCCTGTGAACGGCAGCAGCTTCATCTTCACTGAGTGTTTTCTTGATTACTTCTGAGAGGATGGGCATCTGACTGGCCTGGGAGGCATGGACATGCATCACCTGTGTGCCTGCTCCAGCTATGAAAGCGCCTTTCTGCTTCCCAAGACTGCCATGGGAGCCTACAAGAAGGAGGAATTACATTGTTATGATCACCAATGATTAAGAAAAAAAAGAGAAATATCTTGTCTTGGAAACAGCACGATTTAATGATATTCTTACTTGCATTCAGTGTTATGGGAATAACAGGATTCAGTAGTCAACCAGTTAAGACCTTTTTGTAGTCAAACTATGGCAACTGTTCCTCTTTGTCTTTCCATTCTTAATTTCAAGTTTAAAATATCTAAAAACTATCAGTCATCAAAGTTTGTTTAGAGTCCCTGAATGACTCTAAACAAATCGAGCAATGATGCATTTACCTTTTCTCAAATTCATTCAGAGCTAATTCTATGCACCATTTGATCATAATTTTCATTTGAATAATTGTTGTGGACATGCAGAAACTACAAACTAATCCATATAAACAGGAGTCATCAAGGCTTACTATTGCTAAGTGAGTCCCCTAAACTATCTTTCCTCGACGCCCAGCTGGTTGCTGATCCAGGACGATCAGCAGAGGACGGTCTTTCTTGTTCCTCTTCAGGAGGCAATGCAATGTTGTGACGCTTCTTCACAATACCCTCAGGTCTGGTCTTGCGGAAACTGGCTATGAGACCCGTCATCTTACTTTTTCCTGGAGAGATAAAGAATGAGAAATGTTATGACTTAGTAATGATTTCTCCTGAATAATATAACATTTCACTTCTTTTAATGGGGTAATGCTAGCAGAACACTTGTACAAGACTAATATCCAAGAATTTACATCAAACAGATACCTCTGATACCAATTCAACTTTAATCATATATTATACAATACTGTACTGTGTTCCTAATAGCTACAGGAATATTAAGGTTTGAACTCAACTGGAAAAAAAGACCCTCTCCTATTTATTTTCAAAGTACTTGTGCATCCAACTTATATTTTTTAAAGCAAAGTAAACATAGTTATTTTGATGATACAATTGTATTAAATTTTTCCAACCAAGAGAGCAGAAATACTAATACATACCATCAAAAAATATTTCACAATATATTCTCTCTTCATCGCATCCCAAAAGAAAGGTTTCTAAGCAACATGAAGCTTCGACAGAATTGAATGAACTCGCCTTTTCTATGTCTCTTGCCCTCTCTCTCAACCACCACTCCTAGATCCTCCTCATGAGCTCCTGCCTCCTGGCCGATGGGATCCACTCGAGCGAGATCCTCTTCAAACGACTCTGCCAAGATCTCATCAATATCCTTTCTTGGAGATGGAGGGAGAATCTCCCTCTCAGGGCTCCGGTCTCCTTCATGGTGCTCCTTTTCATGAGCTTTGACCTTTGATTTGAGGCCAAACAGGGCGCGGAATGTCTTATTTCGTTTGACCTTGACTGGCTTGGGTTTGGGACTCTGCTCCATCACTGGAAGTTTCCTCTCTGTCATCCAAAAATAATTGAAGATGAATTGATTAATACAGTATATTCTAAGAACTTCATCTCACACAGAATTTTTTTAAAATAATTTTGTTATGTGAATAAAAAAATGGGTTCAACAGATTACATTTATATTGTCAGTTCATACTTGACGGCTATGAATTTGTCACTGATAAAAACATGTTGTTTTTTTTTTATCAAACAGTAATTGTGAAGGAAAATTGTCACACACAAAAATGGATAGCTATATAGTAAAACTAACATAGCTACTTCCCTACTCTCTCTCTCTCTCTCTCTCTCTCTACATCTTTCATTTAAAACACAATTGCAATATTTTGTCATATTTCTATTAATATGAAAATGAAATACTGTCCCAATTTCGTTGCCATATATTGAAAGTAAGATCATTCTCTTTTCATACCTCTGGGATGCTTAACGCTGAGAGACCTTCCAAGGCCATGTTTCTTCTCCTTGCCCCTGCTGTCCCCTCCCCTGCTGTCCCCGCCCCTGCCTGATACCACTTGCTGAGGATGGTATCCCTGGGGGTGTGCCTGGGTGGGTGGATGAGGATATGGCTGTGATCTCTGGGTAGACTGCTGAGACTGGGCAGAGGGAGGGCGGCTCGGGAGATGGTCCGTGATTGTGGTGTTGCTGAGATGGGGACCTCCCTATATCGAATATGGCATTGGAAGTGAACAGTAAAGAAGATATACGCAATGTTTTATGATGGCATTATTCTGTATACACTTAACTACATCATAGTTCGTCCAGCTTCAAAGCATCAGCAAACGATTCTTGATGAACTATCAAGAAAAAGAGAACTATAGCATCTAACTCATGACAAACAAAAAAAAATGTTCAAAATTGGATAGAATCGCAAGAAATCTATTAATATTTTCAAAAGATAGAACATGAATAAGATAGATTGATAAAGAAGAAATTTCTTTCAATATATTCATGATGAATGACCAAGAGTAAATAAAATATAAAAACCCTCATCACTTTTTAAGCTTTAAAATTTTCTCTGATCTGTGGAAATATTGTTAACATACAATTTTATACCATTAGTTGATAAATTAAAATATCATTTGCAAGAAATCATGGGAAATGGAGATATTATTCAACGTTCAACAAACCTGATTGTTCTGTCTTGCTGACATTATAATTGGAGCATTCTCTCCTGATGACTGTTTTGCTTTCATGTCCCTCGCATCAAGACGTTGTACACCCCCATGAGGCTGTGCTCTGGTCAGCCAGTCTTTGTTTTGCTTTGGGATAGGTGGGACTGGTCCATTAGGAAATGGGGGTGATTTTTGTTGTTGTTGCTGACTGGAGACACCAGAAAGCATGGAGGGAGTGGTGCTCTGTGGCCTGTGTGATTCTGTCCCAAGAAGAAAAGATTAAAAGGATCAATTTCAGTAACACTTGTTTTTACACAAATATATCCCATAATAACATTAAAGGGATAGTTTACCCTGATTACAAGTTAAGAAGCAGAAAAATTAAAGAAACAGATCAGTGAAGGTTTGAGCAAAATCTGATAAGAAATAAGAAAGTTATAAATTTTTGAAGTGGTAATCAATCAGACACATATTGGCAACTCTGTGACATATCTTGCGAACTCCTCTCCCATTTGCCCTGTACCCCCAAATCATCAATTTCCATTTTCTCTAAAGGAAATATTCAATCATACATGCACCTTAGATATAATCATTGCTCATATGTTTTTACACAAAACCTGTATGAAACAAATATATTTCTTCATCAAAAACTAAGAAAATTAAAATTTATGAAATTTTCTGTATTGAGCAAATGGGAGAGGAGCTCGCAAGATACGTCACGGAGTTGCCAATTTGTGTCTGATTGATTACAAATTCAAAAATTCATAACTTTCTTATTTCTTATCGGATTTTGCTCACACTTTCACCGTTCTGTTTCTTTAATTTTTCTGCTTCTTTTAAAGCCAACTTGTAATCAGGGTGGACTATCCCTTTAAATACTGAAATTTTACGGTATGTTTTCTGTGAAAAACTCTGTGACAAACAGTTAAATTCCCTCTGAGTTCTTGCAAAGTTGGTTTAACAATACAATGTCGTTGACTGGAAGGGAAACTACCATACTGCAGAACAATTCTCTAATCTACAACTTTTGCATCATGAAATACACAATTATTCCGAAAAAAACAATTTACACTTCAGTCCCAGACATTATAAATATTTTCAAAGGCGCTTTAGCTATCTATCGCCCTCACATGTCAAGGACAGGGACGACCTATTGGATGGGGAATTCCTAAAAACCATTAACATGTTAACTGTTTATACTTTTGCATTATTCACTCAAAATAGAGCTTGCGACACAATACTCATTTCCACAGGAACAGAGAAAAGATCTAGCTACATGTACGTTGCACTAAAACAATATTAAAAATGCCCATACTGTAGTTCTTTCAAAAGCAAGCTCTCAATGTGAATATACATGTTGATGATTTGATTATAAACAATAGCAATGACGACAGCAATTTTCGTGTGTGATATGAATCTTCCTCTCTGACCATGGTGTACTCCACATTCGGTAACAAGACAGAAATGATTACTGTCTTCACCTCTAATCATGATCAACGTTGTTACTTAGAAGACGAAAAGCACTACAACAATGTGATTTCAAATTTTGTGTGAGTAGTACATGACGATCGTCTGAAACGTTTCTCCAATCTGACAACAAAGTGATTGCATCTGTAGCGTGGTATATCTCGAAAACATGCATGTGACCTTCATATGGAAAATATTATCTGCAGCGGTTCAGAGTTTTAAAAAATGTATGAAATTATTGTGAAAAGATGCACAAAACTGTTAGGTTGTCACTGGTATCAGAAAAGTTCTGTGCAATTACATCTTCATAAGACAGATCTCTTGATGACTTTCTCTACACCAAGCAAAGAATGACGCTAGATAATATGCTGCTAATGTACCATGTATTACATTTCCAGGAGTTGTGCGAAGAAGGTGGAAAAATGACCTACATGTGGGAGATAATTATTGCTGAAAAAAGATTTCTAGCTGGTACTGCCTTCTAAGGTAAGAACATATACAGTATATTTTAAATTGCTATAATGAGAGCAACAAAAAAAAGACTTGATCCTACCTAAAAAAAGTCAAGTTACTAAGTAAATAATCTGTCGACTTCAATTACAAATAATGATGTACTGTCAGAGAAATTGATTAAAATTTGAAGTACATACATCCTGTATAAAAGTTGGATTTTTCCACAAAATTCTAATATGAAGTAAAATTAATCCAAATCTATGAGATTTCCTTCAAATTATAACCTTGTGATATTCCCTTTGACCCTCATAATAGTAAGAACCAAATTTAATTTGGCTTTATACAAGTTCTTTCTAACAATGTTAAAGGTGAATGAACATTCAAAAGTGGAGGCATACTCAAATATTATTGTATATCTTCTACTCTAATAAGATCACACATATACTTCAGGAATGCATGATAATAACTTAAATAGAGATTAAAGGTGGATAAAATTACTGTTTTGTATAAAAATATGAAGCATATGAATATATGATGGCTGCAAAGAAAAAATGGACAACTCTCATCATTACTCTATTACAACTTCAGCTTTATTCTCCATGTGCATATACATGCTTTCAGTTTGTTTTGAAGTAAGAATTAACATTGGTCAATCAAGTACGCTAATACAACACAATGAAGAGTATTACAGCAGTAGGGACAGAGAAATAAAGGTAAAGAGCAAGAGAACAAAAGGTGAGTCCCTTTCACGACATGTACAAAATGGTTAGTGGATCATTACAAGGACATATTCAATAGGAGGCATTATGAAGAATTGAAAGACGATGCTAAATTCTATCTCATAGTTTTCTCTGCTTGGACATGAAATTGAAACAGTCACTTGGAAAGAGGTACTCTATGCAACGGCAACATAATGGGACAATTAACACAAATATATAGAAGGATATCAGAGCATAAAGAGATTAAAAATAGTTGACAAAATAACTAAACTTTTGATGTTTAAGTGTAGGCTTAGTGTTTAAATTTAGGGTCCAGTTTAGCATTAGATTCCTAAACAGATCTGTGGGCTTACTGTTTTGGCTTTGATTGAGGTTGTCTGGTCCCATGATGCGGATGACCAGGACTAGTCTCTTCTGACCCCTGATGAGATCAACAGCAGCAGCGTGAGGGATATTCTCACAGCTAGTCCCATTCACGGACAGGATCTGATCACCAACCTGTATCTTATGGTACTCAGCCATGCCACCCCTATCAATCCTATAGGCGAGATAAAAGAGAGGGAATGATTAAAGGGCTTGTAATATAACACTTTAAAACCAGAAGCTCATCAGATGATACTCAGTCCTATAGGCTAGAGTGAAGAGATAGATCAATTTCGTCTTCTTTCCACCTATGTTAGATGAAATGACCTCTATGCTTGACAAAAAGTGGACAAAGGGCTTGTAATGTAATCTTCTGAAACAAGAAACCTGCATCATGGTACCCCAACATACACGTACCACCATTGTCTATCCTACAAAAATGTATACATCGGTAGGATAAGACAGGAAATGATTGCAGGGCTGGTAATGTAATCCTCTAAAACAAGAAAGTTGTGTTGAATATGGTACTTGGCTGTACCAACATTGTCTATCCTACAAGAAATAGGTTAAGAGAGGAAATGAGTACAGGGCTTGTAATGTGATACTAAAAAAAAAACAACTTTCATGAGTGGTCCACACTCAAGAAAGTTTCATGAGGGAAAGTACATGTAATAAATACATAACATTATAAACAGACGGTTAATTGGTTTCTTAGTCCTATTGTTCACTCGTTTTCAATGTTTTTACAACGCAGGATTAGTTTGATGTTACTTATCCTTTCAATGCAGGTACCTTGATGTTACTTATCCTTTCAATGCAGGTACTTTGATGTTACTGTTACTATTTCTTTCTATACTAATTCCGTGATGTTATTGTGTGCCTCCATTTTAAAAAGTGAATTGCTTAACATTACAAACAAGTTGTGAAGGTGTCAGTAGAATTTCTACCGCTTCATATATAAATACTGCTGATTTATTCGCTCTTCTTATTCTCCTGACGACGGCCAGAGCATTCTGACCGGAACGTGGAGTTATTCCAACTCACATGGTTGTACCGCAAACCTTTTTTCTGAATTATAAAACTCTTGAAAATTTCCAAGCCACAAAAAGCACAGTTGTTAACAGTTTGAGAAAGATTGTTGTTTCCAGTTTTACAGTATACATGTATGTCTCTTGATTGGTTTTAAATTTTATGCACATAATTCACAAT
Organism: Heliocidaris erythrogramma; assembly: GCA_025617745.1. Lineage (NCBI taxonomy): Eukaryota > Metazoa > Echinodermata > Echinoidea > Camarodonta > Echinometridae > Heliocidaris > Heliocidaris erythrogramma. Next base: position 22,517,448 of record CM046868.1, on the reverse strand, counting down.
AAACTTATTAATAAATGTGAACTAAAAAATTTCATTCCTCCACACACAGCTAAACATCTATTTATGATTTACAAGATATTAAACAAGGGAAATGCCCAGGGTAGTCTCTCATGCATTGCGCAATTATCGGCGCAAAATTTTGGTGAAAAATCAAAGGTTGGGGCACTTAAGGGGTGCTGCCCCCTGGCCCTGTGACCTTACCCCCCCCCCCCCTATATTGGTAGGTACCCCATCTTAATTTAATTAGATCCTCTTTGCCTAAGGATTATCCCTGCCAATTTTGGTTAAAATCCACCATTAGGAAAGTTTTGAGAAGAAGTCAAATGCATGTGTACATTTACATGTACATACTACATACATGTATGTAGAGACAAAACTACATTTTACCAAAAACTTAACCGAGTTAAACTGTCAGTAGGTGACATTTAATGTGATGACAATGTAAGATTTGGGTATTCATTTGAAAGAGGGTGACATAAAGACAATTCCGACGAATAATGAAGCCAAGTTTCAAAGAATTTGAACAAATACTTTTGAAATAAAGTAAAAATTTAAAAACTTAACCTCAGGTTAAGTTTTTGGAACACAATTCAACGCAATTGACCTTAATTGACCTTTGACTATGACTTTTGACCTGAAATTTGTTCACCATTATATGTGATACTCTACAACCCTTGTGTGCAAGTTTCATGGAAATTGAACATATACTTTTGAAATGAGAGCATTTCCAAAATTGTTGACGCCACTTTTCCCGCCGCCTATGTCTCACTTTTTGCTTACGCAGACGAGACAAAAACAATGATTGTACAACATAGCTACATCCTGCATAATTACACAGTATTCCAATAAATTCATATTCTATAAAGAGAAAAAAACAATAATGAAATATGATTATGGTGTGGAGGGGTATACTAAATAGCTGAGCATGAAAGATATAAACCCCTTTGTAGCTTTAATACTGTACTATATCATATTGTAGAATGGGTTTCGTTAGAAATTCATTTATATTTCATTTTTAGCCCATGAAGTTGAAAATTCAATACAGAAGAACATCATGGTAACAAACTCCTTAGGACCAAGGAAATTACCTCTCTATCAAAACCTTGTTATATCAGGGATAAAAAACAATAGAATACAAAGAAGTCGGACTGGAAAAATTATGTTTTTATAACGAGAGTTGTTATAACAGTGTTCTTTACAACGAGGTTCCACTGTATATAAAACCATCATTCAATAGAACATGAGTACTTTTAGGACAATTTGGGGATGACCCTGATGACCACAATGCATAGCCCCGATGAGTACATGCATGGGCGTTAATCGTTATGTAACTCTATTCATCATGGGGGGGACGACACAATAGCCGTCCCCCCCATGATGAATAGAGTTACATAACGATTAACGCCCATGACTACATGTAAGTAATGCTTTTGAAATGAGAGCATTTCCAAAATTGTTGACGCCACTTTTCCCGCCGCCTATGTCTCGCTTTTTGCTTACGCAGACGAGACAAAAACAATGATTGTACAACATAGCTACATCCTGCATAATTACACAGTATTCCAATAAATTCATATTCTATAAAGAGAAAAAAACAATAATGAAATATGATTATGGTGTGGAGGGGTATACTAAATAGCTGAGCATGAAAGATATAAACCCCTTTGTAGCTTTAATACTGTACTATATCATATTGTAGAATGGGTTTCGTTAGAAATTCATTTATATTTCATTTTTAGCCCATGAAGTTGAAAATTCAATACAGAAGAACATCATGGTAACAAACTCCTTAGGACCAAGGAAATTACCTCTCTATCAAAACCTTGTTATATCAGGGATAAAAAACAATAGAATACAAAGAAGTCGGACTGGAAAAATTATGTTTTTATAACGAGAGTTGTTATAACAGTGTTCTTTACAACGAGGTTCCACTGTATATAAAACCATCATTCAATAGAACATGAGTACTTTTAGGACAATTTGGGCATGACCCTGATGACCACAATGCATAGCCCCGATGAGTACATGCATGGGCGTTAATCGTTATGTAACTCTATTCATCATGGGGGGGACGACACAATAGCCGTCCCCCCCATGATGAATAGAGTTACATAACGATTAACGCCCATGACTACATGTAAGTAATGCTTTTGAAATGAGAGCATTTCCAAAATTGTTGACGCCACTTTTCCCGCCGCCTATGTCTCGCTTTTTGCTTACGCAGACGAGACAAAAACAATGATTGTACAACATAGCTACATCCTGCATAATTACACAGTATTCCAATAAATTCATATTCTATAAAGAGAAAAAAACAATAATGAAATATGATTATGGTGTGGAGGGGTATACTAAATAGCTGAGCATGAAAGATATAAACCCCTTTGTAGCTTTAATACTGTACTATATCATATTGTAGAATGGGTTTCGTTAGAAATTCATTTATATTTCATTTTTAGCCCATGAAGTTGAAAATTCAATACAGAAGAACATCATGGTAACAAACTCCTTAGGACCAAGGAAATTACCTCTATATCAAAACCTTGTTATATCAGGGATAAAAAACAATAGAATACAAAGAAGTCGGACTGGAAAAATTATGTTTTTATAACGAGAGTTGTTATAACAGTGTTCTTTACAACGAGGTTCCACTGTATATAAAACCATCATTCAATAGAACATGAGTACTTTTAGGACAATTTGGGCATGACCCTGATGACCATAATACATAGCCCCGATGAGTACATGCATGGGCGTTAATCGTTATGTAACTCTATTCATCATGGGGGGGACGACACAATAGCCGTCCCCCCCATGATGAATAGAGTTACATAACGCATAGCCCCCATGACTACATGTAAGTAATGCATGGGTCTCATGACTGCATAAATACTTGTCTGAGATGACTAGAAATGTAAACTAATGTCTTTTGTCGGAAAATTTCATTTTCTTTCTCGTTTTTCACCGACCATGACAAATTCTAGGGAAATAAAATGCTCTCATTGTTTGTAATGTAATAATGGGAAGGATTTATCATCTTTATGAATACGAATTGACAACTTACTTAGAGACAAAAATACCCAGGCCATACTCGCTGCCTCCTCGAATGTTGAAGCCAATGAACCTGTGTGTCTCGTCCAACTGAATGACAACTTTCCTCTCTCTGTTCGAACCAGTAGGAGATATATTGAGGCCTGCCGGGGGACGTCTTGCTCTTGAATATGTATCAAACCTAAATGCATCAGAACAAGGTAAATATAAAAGATATATAACAATGGAAATCAAAAGAAAATCTCATTTCATTTCTTCCAGAGCATTCAACATGTATTCTGGTTTATACTGTACATATATTCATTTTTGCAATCATAGTCCAATAAACACAAAGATATTATTCTTTTAAAGCATTTCATGGTAAAAGTATTCCTTTTATGAACAAGAGAAAGAAAAAGAGAAAGTGAAGCAATGTTGGGGAGGAAGGGAGATTTAAACAAACAATCGTTTTCATATATACCATTCATTTTAGCCACATGTGGGGTTGGCCAAGAAAAAATAAAAACAAGACTTTAAAGAGCTTTTTCCACATTCTTGGAAATATCTGTTTATCTTGACTACCTCCCATGTGCATGCCAGGTCAGGGGTGAATGATGATCATCACATGCAGATTAAAATATTTGCACAATATGCTGAGTTTGACAAGGAAGTGAATGTAATATACAGGCTTATCTAGCAAAGCTTTACCAGTTTTGGAAATTCAAAAGATGTTTCTCACATTATACATAAAGAAGAGCACAACTCAAAACCACAACATAGAAAAATAAAATGAACATTTAAGGTATGAAACTATGGCAAAGAAAGAGGAAATAGTTGAAGACTACAGAAAAGTACAAAAATAGCATCCATTCATAATCAAGCCTAGAGCTCTTGGATGTAACATATTAAGTCTTGCTCACATATGACATGAAAAACCATCTAAAAAAATGGCATTTTAAATGTAAAATAACAAACTGGGGAAAACTATAAAATTAGTTGTGCACAACAAAGGCTAGAAGTGTGCTTTCCTAGATTAATGTGATATAAGATACAGAATTGTGAAGGGTAGTATGTATGTCATCATTTTGCCGCAGCGTCTATTGCACCATGTGTGAACAGGGTTTAGGGGAAACGTATAAAATGCAAATGTGATAAAGATTAGCACTCACCATTTAGCTTTCTCTTTTGATTGTGTTCTTTGGGAGTGCTGAGCTAGGGTAGGGTTGTGCTGGACTGTCATTCTGAGCCTGTTAGAACCCTGTAATACTCGGATAGCACTGCTGATAGCTATCTCCTCAAAACTGATGTTGTTCACCTCCAAGATCTCATCACCAACTGTCAGTCCATTTTTCTCTGAATGAAGAGGGGAAAAAATATCATTTTCTATGACCTTTGACCTTTGACATGAACCCTAAAATGTCATAAGTTCAGGCAATGAAACCGATGTTGTTCACCTCTAAGATCTCATCAACTGTCAATTCCATTTTTTCGCTGAAAGGAAAGGGAAAAGTTACTTTCTGCAACTTAAAAAAAATTTGTTTCGCCTTTTTGAATTTGCTATTAAATGAGTGAGATTTCTCCAGTTATCTAGATGGATTTCATTGTTTGCGTTCTTTTTCTTTTTTTTTACCAGAACTCTTTTTGAGCCTTCTAGAGCTACCATCAGTCACTGCCCCATTTTTTTTGCACTCAGTCAAATGAATAACATAGTCTAGTATGGATGGATACAAGCAAAGCGAACTTATGGCAGGTGGCTTTTCTAAAAATGAACTTCAGATAACACTATGGACATGTACGTAGGGTGTCAGGATAGGGTGATAGGATTTTCTCGGCATTTATCAATCAAAGTAGATACATGTACTGTACTATAGCAAGCTGCATCTATTGCCAATTTGTTCATTTTAGTGAATTGGTATTTTTGAAAAGGCGTTTAAGTTAAAGGACTTATTTCTATGACACCCAAATAGGCATAGTGCACAAGGTTGTACTGTGTGCAGTGAGATTGTCGTGTAGGTGGGAAATTTATGAAATGCAAAGCTCTTATATAAGCAATCAATTCAAGCTGATATAGATGAAATCATTCATTCATCGTACATTCAGTTTTCAATGCCACCATGCCCTTTCATAGCTTTTTCTTTAATATGATATTTACATTTGTATCTGCTGTGCAACAAAGAAGATGGAAAATTACTAATAAAATGAGTACATCCTATCAATATTAACCCAATGAACAGTCATCAATGTGTTAATTAGCGTTTTGGTAATGATTTTATGAATGAATCGAGTATGATATCATTATATCAACTGAATTGAAGTGTTTAATAGTCTAATCCATTAATACAGGTTGACCTAATGATTGCTTTTTGCTAGAACTGGATCATGATGATGTCAATTCCATTTGAATCAATGCATCTGATTGGTTAACAATTGCATAAAGAGATGTCATCTATAGATTTTAATGTAGCAAAGCTGAAATCCAGCTTTTAAATTCACAAAACTCAAAAGTAGGGGATCAAAAGGTAAATGACCCTCAAAACTTCATGGTTGCCCAAACTTGCACAATTATTCCAAAGAAAGAAATATAGCACATCTCCACAGCCCCTACATGTATCACAACTAGCTCGAGCTAATTCTCAGTAAAGACACAAATAAAAGACCATTATCTAGCCAATTAGTTGGCTAATACGGCTAATAAGGTGAAGATGCACTCAGACTAGGATATGCTCTGGCTATGCAGCTTGATCCAATTCCTTAAGCGAGTGGGGATATTGGACTTGAACAAATGGAGACGGGGAACTTCAAAATCTAACTTTTTCCTTGATCTGTCTCATATTTCAAGCTGAAGCATGCTCAGACTGATGGAGTTATATGTTTATTACCTGCTTCTGAGCCTTTCTCCACCCTGCTAACTGAGACCGGAGTACCCTGTTCCGATCCTCCTTTGATGGTGAAGCCCAGGTCCTCATTCTTGTTGGTGATTGTTAGTACCCTGGGTCCTGTTGAAACATAGTGGCTCATGTCTGGTCCAAATGAGAGCGAGAGACAGAAAATACAATATAAATTATTTCTTCATTGTTGTTTTTTTTTAAGAAATACAATGATTAAGCATTGTCATTTTTAAACTACTTGAACCATTATTAACTTAGACTTAGATATGCAGCATTACCCTATTCCATAGAGGGGAAAAAAACCCCTGGCATCAGGGCTCCACATTAACAAGCGCCAGGGAAATGGGTCTCCAAAATCAAGGTCCATGCAGACCCCCATAATTTCAACCTAGGGCTCAATACATATGTATTTACCCTAAAAGTTAAATCCAGACCCCCACTAATAAATGTTAGTGTGTAGCCCTGCCTGATATCTCCAATATTCTGACACATTCTTTAGTTTTACTAAGAGATGGTATCAATGTCTAAATTACACTGAGTCAATTGGTAATTTTTAAGCATACATGTAGGTGACTGCATAAATTTTAGGAAGATATCTGGGCCCCTGTTTCATAAACCTTGTTATCAATAACAAGTAACAGTGACTGTTATACAGTGTAAGCTACTGAAATCATACATGTATATAATTTGATTGGCTGAGAGCAAATTTGTCATACATGTTTATGTAGTCCTGTTGCAATTGTTATTGATAAAAAGTTTTATGAAAAAGGGCCCTGAACAACTATCAAGCAAGTATTTGTACTGTGCATTCCAAATTTATCAGTATAATATTAAGGCCCTCATTATAAAAATTTTCACAATACTGTAAATGCAGAAATATTCGAGGTACATTAATTTTTGCAGATTTCGCGCTATTTTCGGCACGCGCGAATTCTAGAACACGCGAAAATATTAGCACGATTTCTTATGCTTGTTTTGAATGGACACTGCATTGCGAGCTTCATCTGATTATTATACGTGTTTGAATCCAATTCATTTCAGAGTGCGTGTGTAGATGTGTCTGTAGTACGCATTTGAATGGGCCGCGTGTGTGTGTGAAACAATAAATGAAGCCACACTGGTGTGTTGACTTGCGAGTGAGTAATTGTGTAGCACGAATTCAAGAACCCGCGAATGTGTTTTGGGTCGCTCAGCGCGAAAATTTAATCACGCGAAAATAACAGCGTTTACAGTACTATATCTGTTCATAAATTCACATGGCTTTTGTTTGTATCAAGATTCATAGCATCTTAACAATTCTCATTTTAAAATATCTACCGATGTGTATCTACCAATAAGTTTATAAATACCCACTTTCATGACATCATAACTATCTAACTGTAACCTTGCTTCGGCCCTATAAAATCCCAATACAAAAGAAATCAATAAAACCGACTTCGCATGCAGAGCACACTTCCCCCCACTTTAATGGCGCCTCAATAGGCAAAAAGTTCATCCACGCATGCATAGCGGCATACATGTAGATACCTCTAATAACCCCCCAAAAAAGTTACAAATTAAGCTAAATGCAGGTGCAAAATCTCTTTTGACTAAGAAACGATACTGTCAGTGTCAGCAGAGAAAAGCATCTTCTTGATAAGACTTTTCATGAATTTCAATGATTAGAAGTACAGTGAACTTCCTTTAATTTCAAAATCGTTGTTATACTTTGCAGCACCCCCCCTTTCTTTATACTTCTCTCCAGATAATATGTACTTTCTTTTCCTCTTTCTCTCTCTTTCTGCCACCCCAACCCCACCAAGGTCTCCCCCCTTCTCCCTCCCCCCCCCCTTGTTCTATCCCCCTCTCTCTGCCATGTGCATGTATATTCGCTATTGTATGCAGTCAATAACAAACTAGAAATTTAATGCGTCACTGAAGACGAATTAGGTGATCTGTCCTCATGATAATATAATGATGTGATGATGATAATCATGATGATGATTGATGGTGATGATAATCATAATGATGACGATGATGGTGGTGATGATAATCATGATGATGATGGTGGAGATGATAACCATGATAATATAATGATGATGATGTGATGATGATAATCATGATGATGATTTATGATGATGATGATGATGATCGTGATGGTGATGGTGGCGATGATAATCATGATAATATAATAATGATGATAATCATGATGATGATGATGGTGATGATAATCATGATGATGATGATGATTATGATGATAATCATGATAATATAATGATGATGATGTGATGATGATAATCCTGATGATGGTGATAATGATGATGATAATGATGATGATTATAATGATGGTGATAATAATCATGATAATATAATGATGATGTGATGATGATGATAATAATGATGATGATAATCATGATGATGATGATGTGATGATGATGGTGATAATGATGATGATGGTGGTGATGATAATCATGATAATATAATGATGATGATGTGATGATGATAATCATGATGATAATGATGATGGTGGTGATGATAATCATGATAATATAATGATGATGATGTGATGATGATAATCATGATGATGATGATGATGGTGGTGATGATAATCATGATAATATAATGATAATGTGATGATGATAATAATGATGATGATAATCATGATGATGATGTGATGATGATGGTGATAATGATGATGGTGATGATGATAATCATGATAATATAATGATGATGTGATGATGATAATCATGATGATAATGATGATGGTGGTGATGATAATCATGATAATATAATGATGATGATGTGATGATGATAATAGTAATGATTATGATGATGGTATAATGAACAAACTACTGCACACTACTTCCTAATAGATATAACACGGAAAATAAGGCAGTTTATTGCATGGTTTGTGATTGTTTATGTTATAATAGTCGGAGAGGATTGTAAAATGACAGGCAAAAAGAAGCAAAAAAAAAAAAAAAATTATGGACCCCCGGGGATCGAACCTGGGTCACCGGCGTGGGAGTCAAGTGCTTTGACCAATATACCAAAATATTTCCCATAGAGATAACACGTAAACGAAAAACGGGATTCTCAAATCAAATTTTGTAGTTTAAAATTGACAATGATCCCGACATCAGATTGAAAAAACCGAACCCTCATAGAAAGAGTATTAATCAGGCTACAACATATTAAAATCTGGAAGGAAATAGACGAAAAATAACTGAGACACTGCTCAGAGAACAATGTCATGTACATTCATGATTCGAAAAAAAATCATCTTCCATAGACATAACACGCGAATAGGGAAAATTCTGACATGGCATCTTTAATTGAAAATTTCACTGTGATGACGTCATCAAAATGAAAAATGGTGAACACTGATCTTGTAGATAATTGTGTCAGTTATAACATATCAAAATTTGGGAGAAAATTGACCACCTGTTACTGAATTATTATCAAATGAATACAAAAATGATGACGTCATTTTTTCAAAATCATTTTTTTGAGTTCATATCTTATTATATAATACACTAAGGATTTCGGGCTGTTTTTTTGGTTCAAATAGGCTCCTCCCCTGGCCCTTTCGGTCCCCGCCTTTTGGTACCCACGGGTGGGGAAGGGTTCTTAGGGTGGTGGGAGGCACTTCTTGAGGGCTGACGTCCCGTCCATATTTCATAAATTCATTTTTAAACATTGAATTTCCGCAGGGAGTAGGCCTAATAATTCCGCCCACCCATAAAGCGGGTCTGTAGCTTCATGCCCAGCCAACCCATATACCTTTCCCTGTGAAGGGGAGCTATTCCGCAGAACGACATGGCCATATATCCACATGGCTTCAGTGTACAGTACAGTATTATACACACGTGTTAGATCACAGGTATAGAGTTACATCATTTGAAGCTTCATGGTCACACACACAGTTTAGTGTGTATGTTTCACGATGTTCGCTCCCGGTAATTTGACACTTTCTCAGAAAATCTGATAAGAAAATTCCTTCGAAAATATTTCCATAATGATTATGAATACGTATAATGATATTAATCCCTTATCCCCTCGCCCTGAGGGTGATGGGATGACAATGGAATGGGGGGAACTGGAGGGGGGGGGGGGGTAGTAGGGGGAGTCAATCCGTCGGTCCTCCCAAGACCCATATACGGGGGCCATAATCCCCCTGAAAATAAAATGACAAATTCATTTTTTCTCATTATTGCATCCTCTACAGGGGACGTACCGCTAATTATGGATGTTACTCTGAGTATTAATAAACCACAGAAACATGGCAATTAGATCAAATCGCTCCCTCTAGGTCTATGCATGGATATTCTACTCGAACATTATTATATCCATATCATCAATTTTCATCAAGATTAAAAGGAATTTTCTTCAAAACTCATGCAAGCTTTGGATAAATAAGACATAATTATTCACATGATCAGGGGCGGATCCAGAATTTTAGCATAAGGCGGGGAAAACAAGTGCAGGTTTGTCAAATTTTGGAAAAGGCAGACCTGAGGTGGGGGGGGGGGGGTGGACCTCAGACCTAGAAAATTCGCTCAGGAGGGGGTGGTTATGCGGGGTCCCTCCATAATTCTCTGACAAGCCAAAAAAAGGTTTCATTCTAAAAGGGGGCGGGGGCACGATCAACAAAAGGGCGGATCGTCTATGGTCAAAATGCATACTTTCCTGCCTTTGAACGGGGGGAGGGGGGTGGCACGGGCCAGAAGCACCTCCCCCTCCCCCCCGGGTCCGCCAATGGACATGTTGTAAATAGTTCTTGGTAAAAATAACTAAGCCTGAGTCATATCGAATATTTCATAAACCGGGATTCGACGGCTTTGATTCGATCGAATACCGGTTAATCGATAAATGATGTGCGGTGAAAACAGAGTTGCACACAGTTGCACGCAGTGTATGCACCATGCACCGGTGACCGGTCCGCTGGCATCGCGGGCATGGGCTCTCGCTGCTCGAAATTAACGATAGCCCGCTAGCCAATGGCTAGTAAAAATCACAGCGGACGAGCCAAAATCTTAAGTTTCTAGTCCGTATGGCTAGCTAAAATGTCACTAGTGTCGCACGAAGCGATGCTCATTGTCGACACACCCGACAATGATTCAAATTCAAAGAATTAATAATCTTACTTTGTCTTTGGAGAGCTGAATGGAACACGTTTGTTCGATGCCAAAAAAAAAAACAATACGAAATAAACTTTTCGTCGCTCAATATAGACTCGACTTCATTCAGCTTCAGAGATCATTCAGAAGTAATTGCCAATTTGATGAGAGTGTGATATTAGTTATTGCGAATTAAGTAGGAACACTCGTACTCATGCCCGTATTTATCATGTTCAATTATACAATTGTCAAATTGACAATGCAGAGAGAGTGCAAGAAAATTATCGTAAACTTCAGTTCGTAACGACAAAACGATTTTTCCATAGAGAAAGCACAGGTAAAGCGCGACGTCCTCCGCGAGCGAATTAGCGAAAGTTAGCCAACAGTTTGAACTTTGAAGTCGCCTTCACGTTCTCTGCTAGTATATATGCTGTACGTTACGGAGTTTCTTTTTTTATTTGATTTTTTCATGGCGGCTACGGTAGTCAAAAATCTGGCGGACTACAAATCGATGCACCGAATTTGCCAAAACGTATTCGGGATTCGATGTCTTCGATCGAACACCGGCTAACCAATCGATTCGACTCAGGCTTAAAAATAACTCTACCCAACTTTTTTATTTATTCACTTGATTATTGTAACAAATATACGGTACGGTGGTTAATCATAAACACAGCTAGCGCCCGTGGATGTCCACGGGCTGCTTCTGCTAGTGCAAATATGATGACGTCAGAACATGATATAAGCCACAATTCTGCATGAATTCAAATCTACAACTCACAGGCTTTCAGAATATGTAAAGAAATTGGGGGGTTTCCGTTCATTCTGAGGAGCTATGGCGATTTCTAGATAGGCATGTTTTTACCACTTTTTACATTAGAATGCCCATTGACGCGCGCACGAATTTGAAAGTTTGACGCGCGAGTGTGGCATTATGGAAGGTCGATAGAGACTGTAAATAGTTGGGAATTGTCAAGAATAGTGTCAGGAAGACAAACCATGCGAAAAAAACGGCGTTTTTACGTTATGTACGCGCTGCGCGCGCGGACGCGCACGGACGGAAATTTTTGAAATGCTTAAAATGTCCTGAACCGTACTCTAATTTGATTAAACAGTGATTTGGAGCATTTTTAAATTTTGACGCGCGCGTACGTGCGCGTCATGATGCGTACGCGGATTTTGATGACATTTTATGTTGACCCTTGACATGAAGTTCATGTGTGTTTAATATGGTTCATTTTTGATGACTCGTTATGAAGATATGAATGATAATGTGATTTCACAAAATGGCGCCTGGATGACGTCATGATGACGTCATGAACTTGAAAATGAATTTTTGGCATGACCTTACATGACATGATTACTGATGGAAATATCATGAAATTTGACTGAGAAATTTTTGAGATTCCGTGGAAACAAGAAAGGGGGGGAAAAATAAAAATAAATAATAACTAGACATTGAATTCGTCACTGAAGACGAATTAGGTGATCTGTCTTGATCTTGATATTTTTGACGAAGACGAATGACAAAATGATAATGTGAAAGATGACGTTGATATCACGAGGACATTAATTATAATGAATCTAATCAAGATTTTTATGATTTCAGCCCTTTCCTAGCATTTTCAATTCGTAGGCTCTAGCTACTACATTATTAGTGAAATAGCGCCCCCTTTGTTTCAATGGGACATAAAGGCCCGAATTCACAAAGGTGGTTTCATTTGAAACCGTGGTTTCAAGAATCCATGGATTTTTGAAACCACGGTTTCACCCGAAACCGCGGATTCACCGAGTCTGTGATTCACAAACAGTGGACTCAAAAATCCACGGTTTCAAGCAGACCCACTGTTGAAACCACGGTTTGAAACACCGGTTGCAACCGGAGGTAGGGATTTCCCCTTTTTTGCACTGCACTGAGCATGCTCAGTAAGATTGATCCAACCAGTACATACCGAGTTTTCCTTTACAATTTATTGTCGTTTTTTTTAATAAACAAGGAAGTGTATTGCAGGGCGCAGGGCGTATTTTGCATAATCCTTCCTGTGCTTGTCTCTCGACCGAGTATACTAGTATAATAACAAGCGTAGATCATGCGCCATATCGATCGACGCGCCGTTGTCCGCGCGCACAGCCCAGCCTGTACCCATGTTACTTCAATTCATTCTACAAATATGTAGTAGCCTGGAGTATTAATAGACCTGTTTACAAAGTGATTCAAATTTTATGCATACTTTTGAAACAAATGTTGTTCTTGACAACCTGAAAGCTTGCCAGAGGCTTGCCACACATAGCAACAAGTAATGTATGCAAACTGGATTTCAAATATTGTAGTTCATTCTTTAATAACAGGTTAATGGAATACCTCATTACTAGGTTCCCAGAAAAGAAACATCCATAAATTTGAATCACTTACTAGTAGTAAACATGTCTATTGCAGAGACGTAGACCGGACCGCAATAGCGTACGAGCTGGATCTGGAGGGTCCGACTCGCCTGCAATCAAATCACTTATATTCAAGTGTGCTCTATTTGAAAATTTGTTTTTCAAAAACTATTTAAGGACGAAAATGACATGGATTTTGTAATAGTGTGAATAAGACGCTTATGGCAAACTCTGGGCATCTACACGGTGTCTTATTAAAGATCACACATGTCTACAAAACTAAAAGTGAAATGTAAATTTTTCTTTGAATTTATCGTACTTGACATGTACCGTATATGACATACTTTATTCTCAATTTCTGAATTTAATTCAGAGACAAATATTAAAGTCGATTCATGTATTTTCAAGGATTGGGGCTTTATTGTTCTGAGGATTATTGTAAATTGTAGATTCAGGAATTCATTTTTTTTTCAGCAGTACGGTAGGCCTATCATATATATATATAATTATGGGAGGGGGCGCCCCCCCCCCCCCATTTGAACATTTTGGAAAAAGACAATAGAAAACTGTTTTAAACAAAGTCGACGCACCCTCTTATTTTCAAGGGGGTGTGATTGGAGTGAGGACCCCCTTTTTTGCTTGTCAGAGAATTTTGGAAGAAACACTGCTCCATAAATAGCGGGGACCCTTTTTTTTCCTCGTCACGAGAGATTTGTCAGAATCGTGGCCCCACCCCTACTGGTCAACCCTGCATCAGCCCCTGATTTTGCCAGTGACATTTTAAGACTTTTTTCATTGAGAATCTTTTATGCAATAGGATGGGAAAGTAAAGTGGTTGGTAATGACTACATGCGCACACCCACAAACATCTGCACAAAGCCCCCTCCCCATCTTACACCATTATCTCACAAGAGGAAAGCATCATATATCAACAAATCCAACATGCTGCCATCTTCAATCATAGCCTCCCAAGATCATTATCAACATAAATTAACAATTTCTTTAGCAAGTTAGTGCGATATCCCCCATTAGATTCTTTATCAAGCATATTTACATTGCCTCAACATCAACACCAAACACAAAATACCATGACTTCATTCACATCTTGCCAGAAAGTAACATGACTACCAATGTGAGGCCTTTACGATACAAAGTATAGTATAAAATGTAAAGTTGTTATAGAGTAACTTATTTTCAGCAATTTAATATTACATATTTATCATATTTCTGTTACATAAAATAGATTAAAAACATTTATATACATATATTTTCCATTAATAGTTAAAGGTTAAATAAGTTATGCATTGATTCATGGAATAAATAATATGACTACCTATGTACATAAAACATTGGCGGATCCAGGGGGCACTTCCGGGCCATGCCCCCCCCCCCCCCCCTTTGGAAGAAAACTATGCATTTCGACCACAGACGATCCACCATTTTCTCCCACCTTTTAGAATGAAGACTTTTTTTTTTTTTGCTTGTCAAGGAATTATGGAGGGGAACTGGACCCCCATAACCCCCCCCCCCCCCACTGAGCGAATTTTTTTTTGTCGCCAACAACCCCACACCCCCCCCCCCTATATTGAGTGACTTTTCGAGAAGCTGGTGAGGCCCAAAAAATACGGGTCTACCTTTTCCAAAAGTTGACAAGCCTTCATTTGTGTGCCCCCTCTTATACTCAATCCTGGATCCGCCCCTGCATAAAAACCTATTGTAAATCTTTTTTTTATAAGAGTATTACAGTTCTTAGAGTTTTTAAGAAATATATCTCATTTATAAACGATACTATGATTATGAAATTCATGTAATATTTATGACTCACATTTTGAGGTGAACATAATACAGGTATTTTAAGACAATAGACCTGTTTACTAAGTGATTCAAATTTATGAATGTTTCTTTCCTGGGGACCTAGTAATGAGGTATTCCATTAACCCGTTTTTAATGAATGAACTACAATACTTGGAATCCAGTTTTCATACATTACTTGTTGCCATGTCTGGCAAGCCTCTGGCAAGCTTTCAGGTTGTCAAGAAAAACCTTTGATTCACTTAGTAAACAGGTCTATTTCCCAGATTTCACTTAATATGAAATTATAATAAGAATGTACAATACACTGAAAGATAATTTAGTTCTGGAAATCAACTTCTGCAAAAATAATTTAGTTTAGTTTTCAATCTTGCAAAAAATTCATTCTCTGCATGTACTTTTTATTTTCTTCTCAATTTTTGCACGATCAAGACAATGTGCAGTTTTCATCTAAATATCTGAATTCAGGGAACCTTATATAGGATTGTAAACAATGGAAATTTCTCTTATTCCAATATATTTTTTAACAAAATTTCTGAAACTATTTAAATTTTGATATTATGATTATGAATCAAAATATTCAATACAAATCTGACTATGATACACTGCAATTCACATATGTCAAAGAAACATAATTATGTATGTAACTACAGGCAAATCTTGTTACAACAAACTCCTCTTTTTTCTTTTTTTTTTCTGAGGAGGGGGGGGGGGGGGATGACTACAAGCGGAAACGAGAGGGTTTTGTATGTGTATATTTTTTTCAAGGCAATGGAGAGCATGTGCCTCCTTTGCCCCTCCTCCTCCCCCCCCCCCACCCCTATATTAGTGTTTTAAAAAGTATATTACAAAGATGTAGGACCAGAGAGATAACGTTGTTATAACGAGTTTGTAAAGTTCTGCGTTCTTCTAACAATGTTACTGTACTTTAACCCTAGTCCGTTGGTTGGTGGATTCAACCTCTTCTCTCATAGTTGGGAACGCCATGATTTTCTCCTCCTTGCGTTAGCTTTGGAAGCCTCGTTTTGGTCTCTGCAAACAGATGATTGTGATATTGATGCCCCATCACAGTGACCAAGCATCCTATGGAATGACCCTGTAAATGACAACGTATCAAGAGATAGTGGGCTGAAAAATATTTTATCAGAAATATTGAATTTTAATTTATGAAAAAAAAGAGAAATATATTATATACAATGTAAGGAAAAATAAGAACAAAATTTTGTAGAAAAATGTAATCAATTTGTGATTTAATAATTATAAGCTACAACAAAATTAAAGGGGAATGAAACCCAGGCATCAGTATGCTATAAGTGAATGGGGATGACCAAGAAGAGTAAATAGTGAAAGTTGGAGGAAAATCGGACAATCCATTCAATAGTTATGACTTTTTAAAGTTACAGTAAATCCCTATCATGGGGATCCTTGAGTTGGCAACTTTGCCAGCATCTGTGATTTCATCGTGGACAACTCTCCATTCATTTTGTGTATAAATTTAAAAAAAAAATGATTAATATGAAATTTCAAATTAGGAATCAACATAATTCTTTCCAAAATTGATGAAGTCATGTCATACTCAAACAATTCAAAAGAATTTCAATTTTTCTTCAAAATGAAGAAAATGTGAAATGCTGTGTACAAAATAGAGAGGCCAATACCTGCAAGATCACATGTAGTGGACTTTTTCCTTCCTCCTCATCCCCAGCTTCTAGCATGTTAATGAGGCAGAATGCAGAGTCATCATACATTTCAAATGGATTCCTCAGGTCTACAAGACCTTGTTGTGGTCTGGCAGCTGTCTGTATGGAAAATGGTGTTAAAAATTTAGAATTAGAGGGAAGATCAAAATATAAGAAAATCTGAGCAAATGTGATGTCTGTTTTTGACTGCTGAAACAGTGAATGTTTGCTAGTCCCGCATAGTTTGGGCCTATGAGTGGGATCAATATCTCCGATATTGTCGCTCATTACAGTCCCTCCCATCTGTGTGTTGCTTAACCTGCCTTTGTGCTTCGCTCTGCTTTATAATGTGCATTGATGCATCCTGAAGCTGTAATATCCAGTGGCGGCACCAGGATTTTTAAAGTGTGGAGGGGGGGGGGGGGGGGCAAATGGGGGGCAAAAGAAAATGTTGGGGGGGGGGGGGCAGGGGCGAATGCAGGATTGAGTAAAAGAGGGGGTACAAAAATGAAAGTTTGTCAAAACGTAGACCCATATTTTTTTGGTCTCGCCAGCTTCTCAAAGTCGCTCAGTGGGGGTAGGGACAAAAAAAAAATTCGGCAAACTTCAAAAAAACGCTCCGTTAAGGGGTTATGGGGCCCAGTTTCCCTCCATAATTCCCTGACAAGCAAAGAAAAAAAAAAAAAAAAAGGCGCCAAGTTAAAAAAAAAAAAAAAACGGCGCCAAAAAGGGGGGGGGGGGGGTCCGGACCTCTGGATCCGCCTATGGGGGGCAAGGGCGGACAAACAAATTTTTTCACTCCGAAAATGGAGGGGGAAACTGGGGGGGGGGGCAAATGCCCCCCCCCCCCCCCCCCCTGGTACTGCCACTGGTAATATCTAAATTTTTGTGAACCTTCCTGTAATGGTATCTTACATTCATGACATTACAGATGGGTATACAACTACAAGTTCTCAAAAATTGAGATTCCTACATCATGCTCTACAATGTACATGTACATCTTAGATTCTAGCTTTAGTTTATGACATTAGACTTTACATACAATTACAATTTCAGCCGAAGGCAATGCAAAACACAAACATAGCACACAGGGAGCCAGCGGGGGGGGTCAAAGATTAATTTATTGTTCCCTGGCCTTGGAGTGGACTTGGTCTCATTTTACTCAAAATCAATTTGGGTGAAAGATTGAATAGATCTTGCTTTTACCTTGACCACCTAATTTTTTAATCATTCATTCATAATCATAGATTAGCCAAACTCAACTGGCCTTGAGACTTGAGTCGGACTCTGGAATTGGATTAAATAGACTAAGCCTAGGCCTACGCTACGTGCGTGGGCGTTGATTTTTTTTTACACATGTTTTAGCAACCAAGTAAAATGTGCAATGTCTTGTTCATCGACTCCCCAATAATGGTGAAATTTTGATGAAAATCCATACAAAATAATACATGCTGGATGCTACTAAATAGCCGAGGCCTATTTATAAGAATGCCAGGTTACCTGATGAGGCTGACCTCGACTTTCTTCAGTCTCAGACTCGTCTTTGTTTGTTGTGATCAGGGACACCAAAATACACGCCCGGGACTAAAGAATTAACCAGAGTGCGATTTTTTTTTTCTCCACCAGCTGCACACTGGCGCTAGGCTCCAAACAGCATGATTTTATGAAGTAATTTTTACTTTTCTGCGCAACACGATACGTACAGATAAGAAGAAAAGAAATTTCTAAATTAGATATCACTCGGAATCGGTAAATTACTTACGATTTCATTCCAGCTTGGGCTCGGGAAAGTATGCTAGCTCCTCAATTTTTGTTGCGAGAAAATTTCTTTCCGCAGCGTTCACGATCGATCATGATCAGCCGGCCGGTTGATGATGTCTGCAGCCTAAATGCTGCATTCTGATTGGTTAAAACCGTGGTTTCACCTGAATCCACGGTTTCAGACCACCCCAAACAGTTGACTCAAAATGATGACGTAAAATCCGTGGGTGAAACCATGGATTCACTTGAAACCACCTTTGTGAATCGCAAAAGTGAAACCGTGGTCTAATCCATGGTTTCAAACCACTGTTGAAACCATGGATTTGACTGAAACCACCTTTGTGAATTCGGGCCAAAGTGTGTGAACATGAATTTTGGATGATTCGTGGATATCATGACAATGATGATAATGATGTTGATGATAATCATCATCATCATCATGAATATCATCATGACAGTAATGATAATGATGTTGATGATAATCATGATAATGATTACATCATGACAGTGATGATAATGATGTGGATGATAATCATCATCATCAAGAATATCATCATGACAGTGATGATGAGAATGATGTTGATGATAATGATCATTATATCATCATGACAGTGATGATGATAATGTTGACGATGATCATGATAATCATCATCATCATAAATATCATGACAGTGATAATGATGTTGATAATCATCATCATCATCATGAATATCATCATGACAGTGATGATGACAATGATGTTGATGATCATTATATCATCATGACAGTGATGATGATAATGTGGACGATAATCATTACCATCATCATCATGAATATTATGACAGTGATGGTGATACTGTGATGTTGATGATAATCATGATAATCATGATGATGATGGTGATGATAATGTTGATAATCATGGTGATGATGATGATAATGATGATGATTGATGGTGATGATGATGTGATGATGATAATCATGATGATGATGATGATGGTGGTGATGATAATCATGATAATATAATCATCATCATCATCATGAATATCATCATAGTGATGATGATAATGATGTTGATGATAATCATGATGATGATAATGATAATGGTGATGACCATGACTGAAATGACATTGACCTTAGCCATGCCAAATATGAAAGAAAGATGACATTTCGTGAAGAAGATACGATCAAGATGCGGGAACTTGACCTTATTAGGAGTGATGACTGACAAAAATTTGAAGATAATTGACTAAGCCAATTTTGAGAAATTGTGATATCAAATAGGACGATTTGATATTGCAGGATACATGGGAGATAAACCCCATAGCTCTAATACACGACAGGAAATCAAAATTTCCATAGGGTTGTACACAAACTACTGCACATTACGTTCTAATAGACATAACATGGAAAATAACGCAGTTTATTACAGGATTTGTGATTGTTTATGTTATAATAGTCGAAGAGGATGGTAAAATAACAAGCAAAAACAAGCAAAAAAAAAAAAAAAATCGGCCCCGGGGATCGAACCAGGTACCTTGACCATGGTAGTCATGTGCTTTACCGATAGACCAGAATATTTCCCATAGAGATAGCACGTAAACGAAAACGGGATTCTCAAATCACATTTTGTACTGAAAAATTGGGCATGATCCCGACATCTGATCAAAAATTGGAGACCACATTTGTAAAAGCTTATAGTCTCAGCTACAACATATTAAAATCTGGAAGAAAATAGACCAAAAATAACTGAGATACTGCTCAGAGAACGATGTCATGTAGATTCATGATTCGAAAAAAAATCATCTTCCATAGACATAACACGCAAATAGGGAAAATTCTGACATGGCATCTTGCATTGAAAATTTCAGTATGATGACGTCATCAAAATGAAAAATGGTGGTAACTGATCTGGTAGAGAATTGTCTCAGCTATAACATATCAAAATTTGGAAGAAAATCGATCACCTATTACTGAAATATTAGCAAATGAATACAAAAATGATGACGTCATTTTTTCAAAATCATTTTTTTTTGTTCATATGCAAATATGATGACGTTAGAACATGAGATCGGCAAAAATTCTGCATGAATTCAAATTTATAACTCCCAGGCTTTCAGAATATGTAAAGGAATTGGGGAGTTTCCGTGCATTCTGAGGAGCTATGGCGAATTCTAGATAGGCATGTTTTTACCACTTTTTACATTAGAATTCCCATTGACGTGCGCACGAATTTGAAAGTTTGATGCTCGCGTACGACATTATGGAAGGTCGAGAATGACTGTAAATAGTTGGAAATTGTCAAGAATAGTATCAGGAAGATGAAACATGCGAAAAATGGCGTTTTTACGTTCTCTACGCGCTGTGCGCGCGCATAACGCGCGCGCGGACGCGCACGGACGGAAAATTTTGAAATGCTTAAAATGTCCTGAACCATACTCTAATTTGATTAAAAAGTGATTTTGAGCATTTTTAAATTTTGACGCGCGCGTACGTGCGCGTCATGATGTGTGCGCGGATTTTGATGACATTTTATGTTGACTCTTGACCTGAAGTTCATGTGTGTCAAATATGGTTCATTTTTGATGACTCGTTATGAAGATATGATTGATAATGTGATTTCACAAAATGGCGCCTGGATGACGTCATGATGACGTGATGACCTTGAAAATGATTTATGAGCTAGATCTTATATGACCTGATGACTGACGGAAATGTCATGAAAATTGACTGAGAACTTTTTGAGATTTCGTGGAAACAAGAAAGGGGGAGAAAATAAAAATAAATAAATAATAATAAAGAAAATTCTGACGAAATTAAGAGGTGATCTGTCAAATGACAGATCACCTAATAATAAAGAAAATTCTGACGAAATCAAGAGGTGATCTGTCAAATGACAGATCACCTAACTAGAATTTTGTACCATTTGGACCATAAAATTAGACTAAGTGCAATGTACTCATACATGCAATGCAGCAATGATGATCACATACTTTTTCGTACGTGTACATTTCAGAAGTGAGAAACAATTTTTCTCAAACCTGCTCAAGATTTGTGATCTCATTTTGTCACAAAGTGGGTCTTAAGTCAACTCTTAATGGGGCAATACAAATTATAATAGCCAGTAACAATAACCGTTACAGGCACAACAACCACATCAAAGTAAATCCACAACATAGCCTAAGGCAAAATAGATTCTTCAAGACAATGGGCAAGACAAACTCTTGTAGCATCCCAAAGAGTCGCAGACCCACCTGTCAATATTTCATCACCTGTCATCATCAGACATGCCAACTAGTACGATTTCCTCACCCAGTTTCGCTCCTATTACACTTGATAAGGGGGTACCAACATCTACGGATGTCTGGAATTAATTTGGAACACAACATTACCATAATGCATCGCACCTGTCTCCTCGAACAACCTTTTGTTGTCCAGTGGCATTAACTATTTATGGCTCTGGGTTACAAGAACTGTTCTAAATTTTTGTCTGTGATACACAATGCCATACCCCCTTATCAACCGTAAAAGGTAAGGAATACGATTTTAGGTTGGCAGCACTGCATCATGTCCCCTAAAAATCATCTTTGTGTGCTGTAATAATGGTCCATGTACATGTACTTTAGGACTTGTTCCTCAAGGGATGTCAATGCCATTCTTAAGAGAGAACAACAATGCCAAGATATCCATCAGAGTAGAGTTGTCTTATTGAACCTCATTGAACTGACAGCACTAGCCCTTTCACGCTGCCCTTTAACGTCTTAACAACAGCTATTGTTTGCAAGCAACGCTTTGCAAAGACTTATTATTGATTTAGTATCAATGAGGGTGTTATTGAAATGGAAGTCAAAATTTGTTGCTCTGGTGTATTCAGAATCAGGTTTGGTCAACTTTCCATACCGACACATCTTGCAATGTCACCAAGCAACTACATGTACATGTCAAATTTCTTCTTTTCTTATACTGTACATGTATGCATGCCAACACTATGAACATGGCGAACAAAGAAGCGGACAAAATATGCAGCTCCTCATTGTACCTTCCACACTTACTCTGGTAGACAATAGAACATCCCTTCATTGCTATTATATGTAGAACAGGTGCCACATGCATATTCACCTGTTCTACTTATAGCAATGAAGAGATGTTTAGAACATCCCTTCATTGCTATTATATGTAGAACAGGTGTCACATGCATATTCACCTGTTCTACTTATTTTACATAATAGCAATGAAGGGATGTTCTTTTGTCTACCAGAACAATTGTGGAGGGTACAATGAGGAGCTGTATATTTTGTCCGCTTTCTTTGTCATCGTGTTCATAGTGCAATGTTTTTATTTTTTGTTTTGTAAACTAGTAGTGTTACAATAGACCTGTTTACTAAGTGATTCAAATTTATGGATGTTTCTTTCCTGGGGACCTAGTAACGAGGTATTCCATTAACCTGTTATTAATGAATGAACTACAATACTTGGAATCCAGTTTGCATACATTACTTGTTGCTATGTCTAACAAGCCTCTGGCAAGCTTTCAGGTTGTCAAGAACAACCTTTGTTTCAAAAGTATGCATAAAATTTGAATCACTTAGTAAACAGGTCTATTCAGTCCATAATCTCAACAAACATGCTCATTTTAAGGTACATATTTAACAGCACTAATTAATTTGGTTGCAAAATACATAAACATCAATTAAATTTTCAAATGATTCCTTGGACCGAAATCTCTGGACCTATGTATCGTTTGCTGTGCTGAATGTCTTCAAATACATTAATGTTATAATGGTTGAATAACCAGCCCTCCCTTTTTTTGTTTGGTACTCAATAGCCTTCATTAACGTAAATGACTACAATCTAAGAACAATTACTACTCCAAAGCAACACAGGTTTTATTGGAAGTCAATACTTTGTGGTAAGCTAACGCCCCAGTGATTATATATTAGCTTACGTAGTGAAAATAATCAGAATTTAGACAAAAACAGAAGCGACTTCATTTAGGTTCCATGGCCCTCTGTTCATGTGGGTTGGGCTGGTAAAAATCAATAGCATTCTCCTAGAGAAGGGGATAGTTTTTTTATACTGCCCAAGAAATATTTGGAATATTGATTCTATGATACAGTTGATAGTACTTACTGGTCAATTGCTAACTTTATAAGTCCAACAAGACATACTGTATACATACACATGAATCTTTAACACTGTGCAATTTAATTGGATTTTTTTCTTAATTACCCTTAAACTTCAAAGAGTCAATTTAGGGGTTTTAATTCTTTGTGCTTCATTGTTAAATTTAGCATGAAATATATTTCATGGGAGCAACCTTCACAATATATACTGAACAGTGAAAACAATAAGCGGCAAGGCAATTAGCCCCTGAAACTCTTGAAAAAGCCACCGTAAATGAAAAAAGAGCCACCGTCAAATAATATTTCTGCCCATGTGTCGTGCATTAAAATCTCTGAACACAATAGGTGGACTTCTAAGTAGCCCTCGCGAAAAATTTTTTTACACCTGTCTCTATTTCTGTTACAGAAAAAAAATTAAATGGGTATTTTGGGGCAAAGTTATGGCATTTGGATAATGGGCCCTGTTAAAATTTTAAAACTTGGAGGGTTACAGTTTGGGGATATGTGTATCATGCACCTGTTTGTGTTGAGCTGTGTTCAACAATAGTTATGTTTACACGTAGTACATAGCATCGATGCTTTGTAAGTCTCGAAACTATTTCAATTGCGTTCAGACAGGCCACGATCGACTTGCTTCTATCACCCACTCGTGACTATTCATCTGCAAAACAATAATTACTGCGCCACACACGGTGACCCGAGTATATAATTGGTATGGTCAAAACGCGTGCACAGGGGTCATATCATGCGAAGTTGCGAGTGAAGCAGCGATTGCGTCCACATTACAAATAGTCACAAGCGCAGTGGGTGGTCTCCCACAAAGCATCGATGCTTTGTCGCTGGATCCTGAGATTTACTCCTGCCAAACTCGCTGCCAGAATAGTTTCGAAACCTACATGTAGCTCCAACTCGCTTCTATCTCGTGACTATCTGCGTTCAGACAGCATTTGGTCTTAAAACTATCTGGTCATGACCAAAATAGTCTCGAAACCTAGATAGCATCGATGATATCGCTCAACGTGTGAACATACCTATTCTTTCTGAAACAATGAACCTTAAGTTTAACCATACATTCCTTACCTAAATCTTCACTCTGTGTATCAAAAGCCCTTTCATATCCCCTTCCATGCCAGCTCGGAGACCTCTTAAAAACAGGAGCATCCTGCATCAGGTGCGAGGCCATAGGATGTGCCATGCGATCATACGGAGCCAAGGCATCAAATTCGTGCAAGTATGCGGGAGGTACGAGATTCCTGATATCTCGAAGTAGGTCCATCTTTGCTGGTGTGTTGAGGATGCTGCGGAGATCAGAGACAAACTGCCGTGCATTGTGGTACTTCTGATACTCCTTAAGCATGTCGTGAAGATTATCACGTTCCCGCTCCGTCAGGAGTAACCGCGCCTGGTGGTGGTAGTTGCGCAAATTGCGCTGCTGCTTGTCATCCATTTTGAATACAAGTCCCACTATCTTTTCATGTAACGTTTATGTAAAGATCACAGAAATGTTTCCCGCTTGAGGATCATTTTTCCCCCTCTGCTAGAGTATACAGTACTTGGATTATCAGAAGTATTAGTTTATTCTCTGTTCGACAGCAACTTCCATACAGTTCAGTCTGTTTTACATGTAGCTCCTTTGCTGTGCTCCATTGATGATCATATCATTTCTGATAAGAGAAAAAATAAGTAATTACATGTAGCATGTATTCTGCCCAAATATATACAGATCAAATGAACTAACAGTAGAAAGGGATGGAGAGAGAGGGTTGGGGTGAAAGGGATGGAAAGAGAGGATTGGGGCGAAAGGGATGGAGAGAGAGAGTTGGGGAGAAATGGATGGAGAGAGAGGGTTGGGGTGAAAGGGATGGAGAGAGAGGGTTGGTGAGAGAGGGTTTTTGTGTGAAAGGGATGGAGAGAGAGGATTGGGGTGAAAGGGATGGAGAGAGAGGGCTGGTGAGAGAGGGTTTTTGTGTGAAAGGGATGGAGAGAGAGGATTGGGGTGAAAGGGATGGAGAGAGCGGGTTGGGGTGAAAGGGATGGGGTGAAAGGGATGGAGAGAGAGGGTTGGGGTGAAAGGGATGGAGAGAGAGGGTTGGGGTGAAAGGGATGGAGAGAGAGGGTTGGGGTGAAAGGGATGGAGAGAGAGGATTGGGGTGAAAGGGATGGAGAGAGAGGGTTGGGGTGAAAGGGATGGAGAGAGAGGGTTGGTGTGAAAGGGATGGAGAGAGAGGATTGGGGTGAAAGGGACGGAGAGAGAGGATTGGGGTGAAAGGGATGGAGAGAGAGGATTGGGGTGAAAGGGATGGAGAGAGAGGGCTGGTGAGAGAGGGTTTTTGTGTGAAAGGGATGGAGAGAGAGGATTGGGGTGAAAGGGATGGAGAGAGAGGGTTGGTGAGAGAAGGTTTTTTGTGTGAAAGGGATGGAGAGAGAGGATTGGGGTGAAAGGGATGGAGAGAGAGGGCTGGTGAGAGAGGGTTTTTGTGTGAAAGGGATGGAGAGAGAGGATTGGGGTGAAAGGGATGGAGAGAGCGGGTTGGGGTGAAAGGGATGGGGTGAAAGGGATGGAGAGAGAGGGTTGGGGTGAAAGGGATGGAGAGAGAGGGTTGGGGTGAAAGGGATGGAGAGAGAGGGTTGGGGTGAAAGGGATGGAGAGAGAGGATTGGGGTGAAAGGGATGGAGAGAGAGGGTTGGTGTGAAAGGGATGGAGAGAGAGGGTTGGTGTGAAAGGGATGGAGAGAGAGGATTGGGGTGAAAGGGACGGAGAGAGAGGATTGGGGTGAAAGGGATGGAGAGAGAGGGTTGGGGTGAAAGGGATGGAGCGAGAGGGTTGGGGTGAAAGAGAAAGAGGAACAGGAGGATGGGAATAGGACTTGTAAATGCTTTTGTGTACGAGTCATGAGGGTGAACACTTTTTCACTTTTTATCAATCAAGTTCCAGAATAATAAACTAGTGTTCATACCCAGAAAATTTGATTATAAGAGAAACATGAAGTAGTCCCCTGGCATGCAATCAAGGAATTATAAATAATACCAAGAATGATGTTGATGGTAAATTTACAAAATACATACCAAACATGCCCATTGTTTTATAACATTCCACAATTTTATGCGATATGCTCAGCAGCAACCCTTTAGGGCATCAAATCGAAGTTCACTAGCTTTCACCATTGATCTAAGTCTGTCTCTACTCTCTAGAACTTTATTTCTTACAGACTGTTGAAAAAAAAAAATGTAGGTTATGGTAGTGATGTTAGAGAAGCAACTTTCTCCTTTTTTATATAGATAATTAATGATAAGGAATTGCTGCAAAGCACAAACAAATATGTGACTTCAACATATTTCTTAGCTGACTATTTGCAACATTTTATTCATCTGTGTATTATCATGAACTACATGTATCTTTTTGTGGTTTTATAAGCTGGTCATATATTTCCAATGTGCCAGGTTATAAAAATTATAAGGAAAAGTAAAAAAAAGCCTTTTTTAGGTCTAAAATCCATGAATCTGAACATTGCAAAATCACTATCCCCATAATTATCTGGGGGTCGTTTCATCAAATCAACTCCATGACAGTCATAACTCTTGTCAGCTATTTACGGAAATGTCATGGACCTGACAAACTCTTTCACAAAGGCATGATAAACAACAACTCAGTGATATTGATTCTCATTGGCTAAAAAACATAGTCTATATCACAGGCCATTGGAATTATCGGCAATTACCCAAACAGACTTTGAGGCTCGGTTTTCCCCCAAACTGTTCCAAAATGTCAAAAATGGCAGCGAAAATTAATACTGATGATGCAAACATCCCGTTTACATGAAAAGATGTGTTACTTATGGCATCTTAGAATTTATAAAATTGAGAAAACTTGAGGATGCCTTTGCGATGTACATGTACGAATCTAGGTTTGTAAATAAGAGGATAATGTAATTGACTAATTATGGAAAGAAGACCCAAATCATGTACACTTTAGAGAAAATGATTAAATTCAGATATTTTATGACCCAATTCTTAATATGCATTTATTAAAAATAGATCTAATATTATACATCAAAGCATTGCGTGAAAAAGGAAATGTATAGCGAAAATACATACAAGATAAATTGTTGTCGTTTACATTGGTCTGTATATACAGACTGTTCAGTTTTTGATGCTTTTTCTATGGTAAACCGATGTGGGTATTTCTAATATTAATCTCATTTACTTGTTGAGGGGTCAAGAAATCATAAGAACATATTGTCTGTCAGTAAAATATTATAATAAAAACATTAGTAAAACTATCTGATAAAAGAATGATAAAGGAATGTGCTTGGAGATCGGGAAATAAATTTTCTCTTAACTTACATTTTTCATTTTTTCGCAGCCCATAGACTAACTAAACGCTGGGTTGTGATGGCGTTCTAAAAAGATATGACAGTTTTGGAGTACCAACAAGTCACTTGTCAGGGAAGTTGTCGCTGATCTTAGCAAATACGGCTTTGTGAAACAGTTAGCGGACAAGGCGAGCGACAGCGTCGAGATGTCGCTGATATTGTCGTTATGACGGTTTGATGAAACAACCCCCTGAACATCTAAACAGCATAAGGTAACCAAGTTCATATTCTCAGCGGTGCCTACATTGTGATAGGACAGTGGTATCATTTCTACTACTGACACCTCCCTATTGTCGCTACTTCTAAAGCTCTGGGCATTGTTTCATCAAACCGTCATAAGTACAAGTTCGCCGACATCCCATTGAAACGCGTGTTAATTTTAATACACATGTTTCAATGGGATGGCGGGGAACTTGTACTTATGACCATTTGATGAAACGCTACCCTGGTGGACGACAAAACTAATCCTCATCATGGAATACCCTTCACAGCTCAATAATACATGGGATAGATGATGAAAGAGCCTGATGACATTGATCATTGTGTGAGGAATCAATAGAATGCCTATCTAATGTATGGCTTGTAGGCTCTTTACAAGTACAGTACAATGTGATTCAAATAATGCATGAGTGAGGAAATGAGAGCCTGTCTGCACTTGGGCTACATGTGGGTTTATGATTAACACATTAACAGAGTTCTAATAGACTGTTTACGAATACATGTACATTTGTATATTCAAATTTTATGCATACTTTTTAAACAAAGGTTGTTCTTGACAACCTGAAAGCATGTCAGAGGCTGGTCAGACATAGCAACAAGCAATGTATGCAAACTGGATTCAAAGTATTGTAGTCCATTCATTAATAACAGGTTAATTGAATACCTCGTTACTACATGTAGGTCCCCAGGAAAGAAACATCCATAAATTTGAATAGCTTAGTAAACAGGTCTATAAGCGAGTTCGTAATTAGGATTTGCACATAAACTGGCATGTTCGTTTAAAATTCACTGAGATAAGCATCGACTGTGATGTAATGATTATTCATATATTCATTTAATTATACTTTTCATTAAAGCCACTGAAAAGCAACAAAGTGTTCATTGATGGATGGGTATTTGACAGTCTGCCAAATGATAGCCAACTTGCAAACAATGCGCTTTCCCCAAGTGTTCATTGACGTGCTATTCTAGTCACCTGGTCTACGATGTCTTTCTTTCATAGAGTTTGAATTCTGTAGGTTGCTATGTCTGTTTTTCTTGATTATATCAATAGTTTAGAGATTTACAAAAAATACCTTATCGCACACAAAATAGTTATTATACAATTCTTTTTGCCATAAATGCAAATTGAATCAAATTAATTCTAAACATATTAAACATTTTGAATCCATTAATTTTCTGTAACGTCCTTTTTGCGATGATATACATATATACAATTCAAACAACAAAAAACTAGAGTTTAATTCGTCATGACGAATTAGGTGATCTGTCTTTCACTTTGTACGATCATGATTGTAATCAGGATGATCATAATAATGGGGAAATGCTAAACTGAAGATAGGAAGTCAAGAATGCCATGAATGGAGATGCTTCTTGAGGACAGGAATGTAGCAAAATGTGTGAAACGGTCATTGTAAAAAGATTACGGTGATGATGATAATGGTGATGATGATGAAGATGATAATATAATGATGGTTATAATGATTATGATGATATAATGATGGTGATGATAATGATGATTATTGATGATGTGATATTCATGATGATTATGGTGTTGGTGATTTTGAAGATGATTGATGATATAATGATGATAATGATAATGATGATAATGATGGGGATAATGGTAAATATCATGACTGCAATGACAGTGACCTTAACCATGCCAAATATGAACGAGAAATCACATTTCGTTATGAAGATACGACCATAAGTTGATTTGTAGAAAATGGCGTCTAGATGACGTCACAATAAGATAATTAAGATAATTGACTAAGCCAATTTTGAGAAATTGTGATATCTAATAGGACTAATGATATTGTAGGATAGCTTTAATACACGTCAGTGAAACAGATTTTCCAGAGGGATATACATAAACCACTGCACAGCACTTTGCAATAGACATAACATGCAAAATAAGGCATTTTATTACTTGGTTTGTGATTGTTTATGTTATAATAGTCGTAGAGGATGGTAAAATGACAAGTAAAAAGAAGCAAAAAAAAAAAAAAAAAAAATCGGCCCCGGGGATCGAACCAGGTACCTTGACCATGGTAGTCATGTGCTTTACCGATAGACCAAAATATTTCCCATAGAGATAACACGTAAACGAAAAACGTGATTCTCAAATCCCATTTGGTACTGAAAAATTGGGCATGATCCCGACATCTGATCAAAAATTGAAGGGCTTACTAATAAAAGCTTATAGTCTCAGCTACAACATATTAAAATCTGGAAGGAAATAGACCAAAAATAACTGAGATACTGCTCAGAGAACGATGTCATGTAGATTCATGATTCGAAAAAATATCATCTTCCATAGACATAACACGCAAATAGGGAAAAATTTGACATGTCGTCTTTAATTGAAGATTTCAGTGTGATGACGTCATCAAAATGAATAATGGTGGCAAGATGTCTGGTAGAGAATTGTTGCAGCTATAACATATCAAAATTTGGGAGAAAAACGACCAATAATTACGAATCTAGAGCCAAATTTGCATAAATGTGATGACGTCAAAACATGAAAAATGGAAATTTTGACTTCTGGTGCCATTTTGATGACGTCATAATGTTTATATGGATGAAATGATACATGAAATGAAATCTATGATTCATACCCTACCTGATGATGACAAAAAATTTGGGGGTCAACGGACTATCTAACGAGCTACAATGAATTATGTAGAGGCATGTTTTTGCACGTTTTTACGTTATTTTCGCCATAGACGCGCGCACGGATTTTGGACTTTGACGCGCCCGTACGACCTTATTATTGATCGAAATTGATTCCAAGTTGATGGAAATGATCAAGAAAAATGTCTGGAAGACAAACCATGCGAAAAAACGGCGTTTTTACGTTCTGTACGTGCTGCACGCGCGCATAACGCGCGCGCGGACGCGCACGGACGGAAAATTTTAAAATGCTTAAAATGTCCTGAACAATACTCTAATTTGATTAAAAAGTGATTTTGAGCATTTCTAAATTTTGACGCGCGCGTACGTGCGCGTCATGATGTGCGCGCGGATTTTGATGACATTTTATGTTGACCCTTGACCTGAAGTTTATGTGTATTTAATATTTTTGATTTTTGATGATCAGTTATGTTGATATGATTGATAATGTGATTTTACAAAATGGCGCCTGGATGACGTCATGATAAACTGATGACCTTGAATGAGATGCCACATCTTGACATTAACAAGTCTGATAAGTGACGAAAATTTGAAGAAAATTGAGAATGAACTTTTTGAGAAATCATGGTAACAAGAAAATGGGCGAAAAATAAAAATAAATAAATAATAATAAATAATAACTAGAGTTTAATTCGTCATGACGAATTAGGTGATCTGTCTTTCACTTTGTACGATCATGATTGTAATCAGGATGATCATAATAATGGGGAAATGCTAAACTGAAGATAGGAAGTCAAGAATGCCATGAATGGAGATGCTTCTTGAGGACAGGAATGTAGCAAAATGTGTGAAACGGTCATTGTAAAAAGATTACGGTGATGATGATAATGGTGATGATGATGAAGATGATAATATAATGATGGTGATGATAATGATATTCATGATGATTATGGTGTTGGTGATTTTGAAGATGATTGATGATATAATGATGATAATGATAATGATGATAATGATGGGGATAATGGTAAGGATCATGACTGCAATGACAGTGACGTTAACCATGCCAAATATGAACGAGAAATCACATTTCGTTATGAAGATACGACCATAAGTTGATTTGTAGAAAATGGCGTCTAGATGACGTCACAATAAGATAATTAAGATAATTGACTAAGCCAATTTTGAGAAATTGTGATATCTAATAGGACTAATGATATTGTAGGATAGCTTTAATACACGTCAGTGAAACAGATTTTCCATAGGGATATACATAAACCACTGCACAGCACTTTGCAATAGACATAACATGCAAAATAAGGCATTTTATTACTTGGTTTGTGATTGTTTATGTTATAATAGTCGTAGAGGATGGTAAAATGACAAGTAAAAAGAAGCAAAAAAAAAAAAAAAAAATCGGCCCCGGGGATCGAACCAGGTACCTTGACCATGGTAGTCATGTGCTTTACCGATAGACCAAAATATTTCCCATAGAGATAACACGTAAACGAAAAACATGATTCTCAAATCCCATTTGGTACTGAAAAATTGGGCATGATCCCGACATCTGATCAAAAATTGGAGGGCTTACTAATAAAAGCTTATAGTCTCAGCTACAACATATTAAAATCTGGAAGGAAATAGACCAAAAATAACTGAGATACTGCTCAGAGAACGATGTCATGTAGATTCAGGATTCGAAAAAAAATCATCTTCCATAGACATAACACGCAAATAGGGAAAAATTTGACATGTCGTCTTTAATTGAAGATTTCAGTGTGATGACGTCATCAAAATGAATAATGGTGGCAAGATGTCTCGTAGAGAATTGTTGCAGCTATAACATATCAAAATTTGGGAGAAAAACGACCAATAATTACGAATCTAGAGCCAAATTTGCATAAATGTGATGACGTCAAAACATGAAAAATGGAAATTTTGACTTCTGGTGCCATTTTGATGACGTCATAATGTTTATATGGATGAAATGATACATGAAATGAAATCTATGATTCATACCCTACCTGATGATGACAAAAAATTTGGGGGTCAACGGACTATCTAACGAGCTACAATGAATTTTGTAGAGGCATGTTTTTGCACGTTTTTACGTTATTTTCGCCATAGACGCGCGCACGGATTTTGAACTTTGACTCGCCCGTACGACCTTATTATTGATTGAAATTGATTCCAAGTTGATGGAAATGATGAAGAAAAGTATCAGGATTGCAAATCAATCGAAAAAACAGCGTTTTAACGTTATTTACGACTTGCGCGCACGCATAACGCGCGCGCGGACGCGTATGCGCGGAAATTTTTGAAATGCTTAAAATGACCTGAAACGTGTGCAGACTTGATCCTACGTGATTTTGAGCATTTTAAAATTTTGACGCGCGCGTACGCGTACGTCCTGACCTCTAGATGACCTGTGAGGACATGACCTGATGACCCGTCATGTGAAGTTTATGTGATGTAAATATAGTTGATTTTTGATGATCGATTATGAAGATATAATCGATCTTGTAAATTTACAAAATGGCGTCTTGATGACGTCATGATAACCTGATGACCTTGAATGAGATGCCACATCTTGACATTGACCAGTCTGATAAGTGACGAAAATTTGAAGAAAATTGAGAATGAAATTTTTGAGGAATCATGGTAACAAGAAAATGGGCGAAAAATAAAAATAAATAATAATAAATAATAAAGAAGAAAAATCTTGACGAAATTAAGAGGTGATCTGTCGATGTACGACAGATCACCTAAAAATCGCCTTTTAGTAGGATCTACAGTGTAGGTATACCCAAGTAATGGTAGGAAAGTAATTCAGTAATTTTGTAATGCTACTTTATGCTACTTTGTTGAAAGGGAATCCTAGTACAACCAGCCTGCTCACATGTACAATGTAACCGAAATAAACAAAAGCAGTTCTTTTCAAACCACCATATCAAGCTTGATGGTCACCGCGGCAACCATGGACTCTTTTCATGCATGCACAGCTGTCCTTCAGATTTCCTGGGAATTGAAAGGGAATCCATGATAGGACTATATATAGGATCGGGTTGTTTGATTAGTGGAGGAGTTTAATGCAAAGTGGGTTTAGATCACTCCTTCCATGGAACAAGAAAGCCAAATATTTAACCTGCTAGACCATTACCGTAAGTCAACACTTAAAGCAGAAGTCCAAGCTGAAAGAAACTTGAAGAATCACTTGCAATTCCGACTCTTACTTACATGTATGTGAAAAGTGATATGTACATGTATAGGGGAGAATACAAATACACTTACTGGTACCAAGAAGTTTGCTGGTACAGTGAAACCTTATAGCCCAATACTAAATCACAATATCAGATTGTATAATATATAGATCCTCCTGCTAAATTGCTATATATTTTGGTATGGTAAAAGATTTGGTTTTATTTCTGAAGTGAAAACTGACATGAATAGAGGAGAATGCAAATGCAAATGCAATTAAAATGCTACCCTACATGCAGTAATTGTTCAAAATCAGTATATGGCGGTTGTTATGAATACTGCCTATATCGGATCTCACTATCATTCATAACATACAGGTCTGTATGAAATCCTTAGACTGCTACTGCTATTTTGATTTTTGAGGGTTTGGGTTTTTCTTAAATGATCATGACAGAGGTGTATCAAAATTATACTTTCAAATGATTATTTTGATCCTTTTAAAATGTATAGGTATCAATTTTGTTAATCTGTTTTTTCTTTATTCAGTTTTTACATGCTGAATGAATTTTAATTGTCATAACAGATACATGTAACTTTTCACGAGCACTTGTGTGTAGATCTCGAAGGGGAAGTTCAGTACCCTGGTATAAAGTTGGGTTTGATAAATGCAGAAAAAGTGAGAGAAAACAGATCCATGAAAGTTTGAGGAAAAACAATAAAAACTAATTGGTGAATTTCTTAAGCTGTACTTTGATTAAATGCAAACTGGCAACCTGTAACATACCTTTCGAGCAATTCTCCTATTTGTACTAAAAAAAAATCATTAATTTTCATTTCTTAAAGAAAATATTAAATTGCATGCAGTTCATGCACTCTACAATGTAAATATAGTCATTACACGTATATTCTTGTTAAACAATCCCAATATAAGATGACAATTTTCCTTCATCAACAACCAAACAAGTGGAAAATACACGTACGATTTTTCTGTAGAAAACAAATGGGAGAGATGATTGAAAGGTACGTCATCAAATTGCATAAAACATTTGAGCGATTACATGTACATCTTTAACAATGTATTGAACTTTCTTACGGTATATCTTTCTGACTTTTTAAAAAATTGTTCTGATTTTACTGGCTACATATATATACATCAAACCAACTTAATATCAGGGTGGACTGCCCCTCTCAGTAAAATATCCAAATAAGCAACCACCTGCATCTACACTCGGTTGCTGCTGTTGTCTTACAGTTGTCTCTTGAATGGTCTCCACAAGTAGAGGTGTTGTGGTCTGTAGACTTGCTGTGGTGGAAGAGTCCCTGGACTGTGAACCACAACATACAGGGCTCAGTCCCTACTGCAGCACTAACATCCTTTGGTAAGATATTAAAGGGTTACTAAAATAGAAATTCATTGCCCATTTTTCGTAGGAAGGAGTCATCAGGAGCCAAAAAGTATCTATCACACACTTTTTTACCCTTGTAAAAAAGTACTGCAAAGTAATGCAGTAGTACTGCAGTAATCTTGCAGTACTACTGCAGTACTCGCAATATTTTTGCAGTACTCATAGTACTTTTGCAGTACATGTACTTATGGTACTTTTGCAGTACTTTCTGAGGTAGTACTGCAGTAGTGTAGAAACTTTGAGGTACTTGCATAGTACTTGTGATACTTCTGCAGTACTTTTTGAGGTAGTACTACTGCAGTACCTGTACAGCAGCTGCAGTACCTGTAGTACAGGAGGTACTGCAGTACTTGGGTCCAATTTACTACAGTACTACTGCAGTACTTTTTCACAAGGGTGTGCATTCAGTCGTATTTCATATCATTTGAAAAGTACATTTTTGCTGATTTACACAGTCATAAGCCCCGCCCCTAAAAAAAACCATCGAAGCGACATCGTGATCACGTGATCTGTGACGTACGAAAAGTAAAGAAAAATATTCCACCCACCTGTATACCATGCATGCGGTACGGTGCTGAGTGCGAGCATGATATTCACCGCATCGACCATTTGCATTGCATATTTTCGTGTTTAATTCCTCACAATAACGTTGATTTGGGGACACAGTTTCATCAATAATGCCGAATCGGTGTATAGTTCCGGGCTGTAGCAAGACCCCTAAAGATGATGTAAGCCTACATTCTTTTCCTAAAGATGAAAATCTACGGAAATTGTGGGTCGCAAAGGTAAAGCTCACGCGGGCAGAGTGGCAAGGGCCGGCCAAGTGAGTGGAGTACAATCTGCAGTGATCACTTTGCCGAAGATGATTTTGAGAATCCTGGCCTGTATTCCGAATTTGGCATGAAGAAAAGGATAAGCTAGCTATTAAAATGATTCAGATTCTGATAAATCATCTGATAAATCAGAGTTCGTATCTGCATGGCTCAAAAAAGTCCTCCAACTCGGAATCGCGGTCACTTTTCATCTCTCTATATAAGTTACTCGAATTCAGCCAAAATATAAGTCAGTACTACCGTACTATGTAAAGCGAAGTTAAAAAAACAAGCCGTAAGTGAAATAAACAAAACAAAAGCGTTCACCAGTCGCTATGTACGAGGGGAACATAGTAACTGCCGTACTAAAGATGTGTAGTACATTGTACAGACGCGTAAAACGGCTGTGCACGCGTGTAAGACCAATGCAAAACTTTCCTTCGGCAAGCTCAGATGGATGAGAACATTGTTCAAAAAAAGTTAAAAAACAAAAAAAGAGCTGTATATTTGGGCAAAAGTGTTTGCTGATCTTGTAGAAAATATATTGATAATGATTATTCATTCCTAAGATTATATTGATTAATTTCCTTTTTTCATAAATTGTCCGTTGAACAGAGGGGTCAAATACCGCATTGTGTGTACAATGTTATATGCTGCAGCCTGCAGATCTTGTGCCTCTTACTTGGGGGTGTGACGTCAATTAGCCAATCAGCTCACGAGTCCCAAAACCTCTACTTTTCCCCCTTTTTCGCCGACACGGGACATAATTTGGACAATCGATTGCCAGATTCGTGATTAGAAGGCAAAATACATGGAAACAGCACCCATTTTCTCTCTAATTTAGTCAACCTTTAATAATCAACATTTGCAACTATGACCCAGGTGAGGTAAATGGGTACCTGCCCACCTGGTAGGATTATTCCTCTATGTGCGCTGGTTAATACTTGCCACAGCTAAAGGTGTGGTAACAATGTACAAAGCTCTTTGAAAAGCATGTGATATGGACTATGTAAGAACAAAAAACATGTATTATTATTATCATCATTTAGTACTCCTGTTGGTTTCTAGGTACAAATGAACTGCTGGTTGCTAAAAGTTGGTGCTGTTTCTTGTTATAAAGTGCATATGAAGGCTGAGATTTAGACTAGCATCATTAAGGGGGCAGATGATACATGTACTTGATGTCTACAATTTGCGTATACATGTAGAAATGTTTCTGAGGTGATAGAGAATCAATCTTACATAATGTATAATTCTCACAGTCCGGTTGTTACATTGCACAAGGCAATTTCCCCCACCCTAATTTTGCCTATTATTGTCATGCAGTGATCTCTCAAACTGAGAGGTTCACCGAGTCCGAGTTGTCCCTAATGCTGTACAGATAAATGTACATGAGTCATCACACTAACTACATGTAGGCATCACATGATCATCAGATTCATGAGAATTGCAAGCTTCACACCGGTACCCTAAAATTAGTTTTGTAGCCGAACCACAGATCCAAACAGAAGTTCCACGAACATGGCACTCCCAACCAAACCGGACCGACACTCCCGACAGTGCAGTAAAATAGATAGACATGTAATGAGTAATGACGCCCAAATTAGTTGGCCATTTGATGCCAAAATCAGTGGTTTGAGGACAGGCTTCATTGCAAATTTCATTGGTGATAGATAAAGAAATGATTGGTTGTAAACTGACTCCCCCTTTCATTTGCGTTTCATAATTCTTGAAGACAACCAGACATCAAAAATTATCTTCATTGCTAGGTAATGAAGTAAATCGTCACACCTCTGTTTTGTTTGCATTTCATAATGCTTGAAGAAAACCTGTAAAATCGTTTTCAGTATAAAAAATTTGTCAAGTAAATCATCTCACCTGTGTTTCGTCTTTGTTTCCTAATTCTTGATGACAACCAGCCAAAATTGTTTTCATTATGTAAATAATTTGTCAATTAAATTGACTCGCCTCAATTTCGTTCGCGTTTTGTATTTCTTAAAGCGCCACTACAATTATTTTCATTGTTAGGTAAAAAAACTAAGTTTGTTAAGCACATCGTTTCTCACATCTGTTGATTTGCATTTCATAATTCTTGGAAGACGACCAGCGGAAATCGATTTCATTGTTAGGTACATAATTGATTCGAGTAAATCATCTCATCTCGTTTTGTTTGTGTTCCATGATTCCAAGAGATGGCCTGACAATATTATTTTCATCATTATGCAAAGAATTTTTTTTTTTTTTTTTTTTTTTTGGGGGGGGGGGGGGGAGATGTCAGCGCTCGCGGCGACCAAGAAATATACACAAGGACTCTGATATCCTGTTTCGGCAGAACTGATAGTAAAAATTACGGATTTCATTTTCAGAATCATCTTTTCCAACATCGGTGAATTTAATTTGTATTTCTTGGATAAGCTGGTGTCGGTATTTGTAAAGCAAATGCCGATTTTGAGTGAATCTTGGTGACTTTTGTGCAGTGGTGTTTGAAAGTGTTGAGGTGTATGACCATCCTAAAGTACACACACAAAGTATAGTAATGTCGCTATGACTATATGAGTGCTTTTCTTCTTTATTATAGCGATCCATATTGATGCAAAAAAGGAGTAAATATACTGAGAAAAAAAATCTAATTTCAGAGATTTTGTTCACAAGGCTCGAAATGCCTTTCATGCAAAAAGCCTGAACTGCGGGTAAACTGAAATACTGAAAGTGAAGGAGTGCGCAGAGATGGGGACCCTTGATTTTTTAAATGACAAAATGACATGGTTGCCTTTAGACCGAAAATTCTGTCTCTCGTTCGTTAGCCTCTTATTTGGTATAGGGTCGGCTCTTCACTTAGAGACAGAAACGCTCCATACACTCGCCAGTGCAAACTCACTGATCGCCGAGGAACAGTAGGCATGTAGTTGTTAAAATGTGAATATTACGATTTTTAAAAATATTTGTGTAAATTAAATAGATTAGGCCTAGGCTCTATACTTAAACGAACATGTTCAACTTACCAATTTGACCGTTTTATTCCTTTTAATGCTCCTTTTTCAGGTAATTCAGGGTCCAAGGTTTTCTCCGTTTGAAAATCTTCCAGCCGTATTCAAACTGTTATAGTGTGTAAGTCAATGTGCATTCGGTTTGCACAGCAGAGTGATACGGCCGTTTCTGTCTCTAAGTGAAGAGCTAACGAACGAGAGACAGAATTTTCGGTCTAGGTTGCCTTGTGAAAACAGCATTGTTCTTGCTAAGATTTCGATGAGATTTTGTGCACACTATAGACAAACTCTTTAGAAATAATTTTGCCGAATCTTTAGTTTAAGATTAGGCATGGAAGGAATATTAAAGAAATTCTTGTTCAAAATTCAATTTCAAGTCAAATCTAGACTGTCTTAGGTGCACACACATAGGCCTAGCCACATACATATGGTTCCCCATCATAGACCCTACTTAAGTCTTAAGAAGAACACCCAAACTTACCACGTTTTATTATAGGCCTACTTAGTCTTAGGCCTATAAAGTATAAGTTATAGGAACACCGTCCTCAGGTCCTGCATTTCCCGGCCCGGGCTCCAACTTCAGTCCAAGCCAGCAAAACTACCGCTAACGGCCAGCACACAGCTGCAGTCTGATTCGGCCCACGCTCGGGGCGTCATCAGGTTATCCGTTTGACACCATCATTTTCACTTCCATCAATCATTTGTCCATTCCACGTAGAAAATACGTCGTAGCTTCTCTAAAATTCAAGACATTCAAATAGTCTCTCTTCTTGCCTTTCCAAAAGCTGCAGTCAGATGCCTATGAAACCTTTTCAATACGTGCGTCATTAGGTTCCGCCAGGGTTCCGCCTCCTTTTTTAGGTTTCATGAAGTGAAACGGACCCTGTCAATGCCACAATCGATTGGATTTGAACAACAGCAGCATGCAGGTATACGGCTAGCTAGCTCGTGCATGCGGCACTCTCTGGCGGGCCGCGCCGGTGCTTTCGGGGACCTTGGCGTCGCAGATCTGCCCGGTCGCGTCGAAAAGGAGCGTCTACCTGGCCTAGCGTGCATCCGGGTTCTGGAAGCTATGGTATTCAACTTTGACCAGAGATTTATAGTTAGACTCTTTCGAATCTTGTTGAGATTTTAATATACGGAGTATATACGGTACCAGTATTTTTCCTTTCGATTTGATAAGTAAATGCTGTCTTGGAATCAATTTCGTCAATTTCTAAAATAGAATTTAAAGTAAATCATATATTTGAATATTACTACACAACACATTCACTGTCAATGGCACAGGGAGAAAAAAATAATAATTACGACATCTTGAAGTAGAATTACATCCATTGGCGGTATTTGGGCTTATAATCCAACTTTGAAGGGTAAAATATCGCAAAGTGGTGTGATACCCAAAGAGAATTGTGATGATGATGAATGTTGATATGATGCTGGTGCTGCTAATACTCGCTAATACTGCTGCGGATGATGGATGAAGATGTCAACGGAAATTAATATGAATTACCAATTATGATGACAATCAATTATAATGGTTGACGAGATATAAATGTAATCTGCTATAAATATTATTGATGAGATATAAATTATTATAATATAATCCCAGTATAGGGCCTATAGGGCCAATTTGTGGTACTCATTTTCAACAATGAGCTGGATTACG
This sequence comes from Heliocidaris erythrogramma, assembly GCA_025617745.1. Taxonomy (NCBI): domain Eukaryota; kingdom Metazoa; phylum Echinodermata; class Echinoidea; order Camarodonta; family Echinometridae; genus Heliocidaris; species Heliocidaris erythrogramma. The sequence goes on along the minus strand of CM046868.1, from coordinate 22,476,406 downwards.
TGCAAACAATAGTAAAGACAATTGCGATGATCATATACATACTGGAAGAAGCCATTATAGACAAACGAGGCAAAGTGATAGGGCCGATAATGACCGATGGTGTGCAGGCTTACCCGTTCCCTGAAGGAAAACAAATACTGGTAAAAGTATACTAAAAAATCATGAACCAAAGTTCAAAGAAATCATGTGAAAAGAAATTAATAGTTATGTGATCCTTTTAATTCAGAGTTGATAGATCATGTGTTGATCCTTTGCGTCATATATGTCTACTGTTCCAGTACTCAGTGCATGGCGTAACGAAGCAAAACATTCTGAGGGGGCTGCTGCATGAGCCAGCAACTTAATCAAAATATTTTCTAAAGCGCCAATTAAGGGACGCAAGCCACAGTATATTATAGCGTATTCAAAGATGGCAAGATGGCAGTTTGTTGGCCCTCCCCCGGCCCCCTGAAAAAAATTCCAACCAAGAAAAAACAAAGACGGTGAGTGATTTTTCGATTATGAGAGGAAGTATTGCGAGGCAATTAATCATCATATTGCTCTTAAAACCTCAGCATGGACGTTGTTTCAAAATGCTTCTGCATGCTCGACCTCAAAGCCCACACAACTTTGTGATGTTGATTATAATAATACACCTTTCTTAATTAGCAATTTATTGCGCGGGATTCATAATGTGCAAGACCATATTTGTGAGGTCTCGATGAAAATATGATGATGCACTTCAATAGTGCTGAAGACAGAAAGAACGTTTTGACCATATGAAAACACATTTCAGGACACTATTATATTCCACACTGTAAATATTAATTGACTCCCATCATGTCAGTCATGATTGGACAGCTCTAGTGGTATGTATACATAACTAAAATAAATTAGATGAGTTTGCATTATTACTTTGAAAATGAAATTGGCAAGAAAATGCTTCTAGTTTTTATTCCTATTCACACCTGTTTTCATATTCATCCCGCTTTACGGTACTTCTGTTTTATCTTCTCTTATCATGCTTATTGGGGATGGACAGCGGATCATCACTTATACTTGGCGACTTCCAATTTTGGGGAACTCCCGCTCTGCAGATTTTCTAAAATATCATGCGACGGAGCATAGCGACCCAGTGAGAAGATATGTCCTGTTTTTTTTAACAGAGCAACCTTGCATTATGGTCATAAGAATGACGGGGTGGGAGGGGGATAGGCACACTCCATTTAAAAACTCAAATGCTAAATCAACATTTAAAAGGTTCGAGGCCGGGTTCGAGGGGTGACAAAGTTTTAAAAACGGTATAAACTTAACACTTTTAACGTGGATCCAACCTTTATAGTGGATCTAGCATGCATGTTAAAACTTTAAATTCACCCTTTTTAAAATGTTGTCACTCCTCGGACCTTTTAAATGTTGAAAATAGTGTGAGTTTGGGGGGCGTGCATGACCATCACAAAATGTTTAACAACTAGCCTAGTTTTCTAAATTTTGGGGAGAGAGAAGCGAGCGAACAAAAGTTTAGTAGTGAAAATGTACAGAAGCCTAACAATAATTTTTATCCGCGAACCTCGCTCCCCAATTATGTGGATATTCTGGCACCTCGCTCCCCGAATATCGAAACTTTGAAAATCCTTGGCGGAATGAAAAAAAAAGTGGTGCTTTGGAACGGTTTTCTCTCTTCTTTTTCTCAACAAGAAAAAAATGGTATGCTTTGGAACGGAAATTTAAGTGTAGAGATGTCTTCTCGGCGGCACATACCAACGGCACACTATATACTGAGTGCCCCCCCCCCCCCCCCCCCTTCCTGTCTGCTCATCGCTCCTTTGAGTCTACAGAGCTAGATCGATGTATGGGGCGGTTTTCAACTTTGTTTGTGCGAGTTTGTAACTTGCATAGCGCACATACTTACCTCGTGAAGCTAGCGAGCGTATTATATCGCATAGAGCTAGAGGTGATCGATGTGACACGAGTGTCGCATTTTCTAACCCTATTGTTGATTTTCGTAAACTTGTGTTTGTTTGCAGTTTTTGGTCTGGCTTTCTGCAAACTGCAAGTTTACTACCGTGATATCGTGTGCGAAAAAAGCCGGGTCATCCTCTAACTCTATGTCGGTCAAATTCAGCGTACTATCTTCACGGTCATCCCAGCAGAAACTGCCATGGTCCCACATGTGTTATACTGTGTGGGGATATTGTCCGTTTCTCCAGGTTGGCCATTTGGATTTCAACATGCAGTTGCTTCGGTCACTGAGCCTCCTCGAGAATTACTGCCAGTCGCATCTGTTGTTAGTAGACGTCTACTCTCAGTCGATGCACATTGGTTAGAATGTAACGGAAGCTAAGAAGTGACTGATCTTCAGTAAATTGCTTTGTTGGATGATTAGTAATTTAGTACAAGATCAATTTCACCAAGATTTTGGTAGAAATCTCCTACTGAGAGTTCATAGTACGAGGTGATCCAATCTTGGTACATTTTACTCTTTTTTTTGGTTACGTTTGGTTTTGTGTTTTGTTTCGTTTGTTTGTTGTTTTTGTTGGGTTTGTTTTTTTTTACTTTTCTGTTTTTTTATTGTTTGTTTGGTTGTTGTTGTTTTTTTGTTATAACAAAAGAAAAGTTGGGGTTTTTAATGGAAGAGAAAGAAAAAGAAAAGGCCAAGAGGGAAAGAGAACAGAGGGAGAGCCGGAGGGAGAGGAAAGAAAATGGAAGAGAATGTACGGAATGATGTGAGGATGACAAGGATGAATATAACAGAGAGGATAGCATTAGGAAAACGATAACGGAAAAGAGAAAGCGACAGGATGAACAAGAGGAAGGGGATTCAACGAAAGAAAGACCGAGACTGACCTTTTCTAAACGAACCTTCCTCTATTTAATACCCTGTTTTTAAATAGCGGCTCACAGTCCACTTGCGACCCGCCGAGTAAAAAAGAAAAAACGAACGATTGTCAAGTTCTTGTTTTATGCAATATGTGGATACATAACACATCAAAACTATTGGTATGAATAAAAGTATCAACAATTTTGCTCCCTCGCAAATAGCATTATCGTATCATTCTGTTACCCTGTCCGTCGGACCACATCCACGTATAGAATGAAATCAATTGTTCCACCGTCTTCAGATGGACTATTCGTGTGTGTATGTAGTGGCGTAGGTCTACAGGGGCACGGTGGCACATGCCCGCCCCCCCCCCCCTCCAAAAAAGGGGGAAGGGAATTAAAAGGACGGGGGGGGGGGGGAATGACAGGACCACTTCCCTCGTCCTCCCGTGATCAGTGACCTCGTATAAAGTCGCATTGAGTTTCCGAGTAAGACTGGTGCCCCTCCCCCCCCCCCCTCCATGATGCCAGTGCCCCCTCAAGGCAGGACTCACGCTACGCCACTGGGCGTACGGTGAGACTGGGGTGGAGTCCGTGCAGCCTCCTCCCCACGAATATCAAAATTACCCGATATTTGGGCACCCGCCATCTCATTTTCGAGCAGTGAGATATAGGCTCTCTATAATTAATTCTTATCTAATTATTGTAGCAGTACAACAATGTTACCAATGTTAATATGAATCAGTTTATGGCAATTCTTAAATCGTATTTCTACTTCGCATTTGTAGTGCATCGGTGATTCCTAGCACGATGGAGGGTCATGGAACACTGAACTGGGGGAGGGGGATTCCAGTGGTTCCAGGGTGCTGAAGGGAAATATCACTGTTTCTTGGGGGTGACTATTATCTCTACGCATCATTTTCTTTAGGCGACCCCAGGTGCATAATCGGACGTCGTTCATCAACTAATGAACCCTTTTCCAAATGAACATTTAAAGGGAAAGTCCACCCTGATATTTAGTTGATTTGAAGAAGGCAGAAATACAAGATAAACAGATTAGTGAAAGTTTTAACAAAATTCGACAAGAAATAAGACAGTTATGAATTATTTCACTTGTAATCATTCACTCACAAATTGACAAACTTACAAGTGCATCATGACTGGCACATCGATACCTATGATGATCATGGTCATCATAAGTTGTAGGCTACTTATGGCATATTTCATTGATTTGATTGCGTAGGGCTTGATACGATGTCGTTTACGACCTCGTGGCAGTGGCGGCACCAGGATTTTAAAAGGGGGGGGGGGGGCAAATGGGGGGCAAAAGAAAATGTGGGGGGGGGGGGGGCAAGGGCGGACAAAAAAAATTGCATGTACATCGCAAAATCAGGAGCACCCCCCCCCCCCACCCCACCCGAAGGTCTCAGGTTTTAGCATATCTCTGGATGAAAAATTGAGTCTCAGAATATAATACATCTTGGTTCATAATGCATCAATGCAAAGAATCCAAATGATTGTAATATATTAGGCTATTTACTCTAAGTTGAAAGCATAATCAACACTTGGAAAGAAAGTTTCAGAGACACTATTGGCAATCTGTTAGCAATCTAAAACTTACAGAAAGAGATGTTTCTGTTACACTTCATATAGAGGGCAATTTTGGTGAAATCGGGTAATGCTTTACTGCTCAAAGCTTGATGCTGGTATCATTTTTCTGCAGAAAAGCGAAAATCAACAAAATAGGGGGCTTACAAGTGTTTTTCCTTTGGGCAGCAGTGTTACAGGAGGATAAAGTTTTGTGTACCACCTGTATGATCCTTGTAGACGCTGTTGACTAGATCTACAACAAATAACTCTGTCGTACTCACAAACATAATTCTGTCTTCCTGTTTGTGTCGTTCCAAGCGAGCTATCCATTCCGTTGAGGCCACTCTATTCAGGAGGTGAGTGGGGGGGGGGGGGCATTTTCCCCATGCCCCCCCCCCCCACCTTGATGCCGCCACTGCTTTCCAAGTTTCTGTTTTCTTTCTTTTTCCTTCTTTTCTCCATTCCTTTTTCACTTATTTCTTTCCTTTTCTTTTCTTTCTCATTTTCCACCCTTTTATTTTTTTTCACTCCGAAAATTATTGAGGGGGGGGGGGGGCAAATGCCCCCCATGCCCCCCCCCCCCTTGGTGCCGCCACTGCCTCGTGGTATTTTCTCGCCACACACTCTTAGAAATGTTGGTTAAAAATCATATAAAACTATTGGTGTAAAAAATTTTTTTTTAACCAACAGTTGGTAGGTTTATATTTTAACCCACCTAAAAACTTTTCTGAGAGTGCACCATCGACACAAGACAGTGAGCCATTGGGAATGGGAAGCTTATTATAGCACCACGTCATACATCTACAGGGTATAATTTGAAAGACGTGGGCCAAATGTAGAAATGTCCGTTTTGACCAAACAAGATTTATACGCTTAGCCAAAGCTCATCCTCTGGTATGATAAATAGCCACGGAAAGCAAATATCTTCCCCCTCTTTCACAACAAAATTGCTTTTATGAAATAAAGACTGTGAATGATTAGCAATGTCGATGTAAAATGAAAGTGACAGTTCCTTACGAGTGTCGATCAGCAAATGAGCTGTAACTGCGCGATTGCCTGCATGGGTTGACTTCATTAGATTGAAGGTTTCGGGACAGAAATACACACATCAATGGTACTTGTTATACATTAAATGATAATAATGACATTTACCCACGTCGATGAAATCGGCAGGGTTATGTAAAGGGCTCCGTATGTTTGTTTGGTTTTTTTTTTGTTTTTTTTTTGTTTGTTTGTTTGTTTGTTTGTTTGTTTGTTTGTTTGTTTGTGTACAAGATAACAAGAGAACGGGTGAACGGATTTGCACCAAATTTTCAGGGAATGTTCAGAAAGTGACAGGAAAGAATCGATTAGATTTTGGTGATGATTGGTTGACCCCTGCAAATTCTGTGTGACCTTGAACTTTTGACCCTGTAGTAAAGTATAGGAACTTCAGTTCAGAGAGTGACAGGATAGAAACTAGAAAGTTTGATGACCCCAAACTTCGCCTGCCGATGCAGAAATATTTTGGTCAATCAAAACACTCATTACTTCGTCTCACCAAAAATCTATTTCAGGTTTATGAATTTTAGAAGACTTTTAGACCCATTATTTGCTATTTCACTTCAAATCCGCACGAGCCTGCAATGAATATTCAAAGCCAACGTATCCAGCAACAAGGGATTTTTCGCGCTTGAACTGTACTCTCGTATGCGAAATCGAAAGCGGCTAGGTATACGGTATACGTATAGCCTAGCACGTCTAATTTCTCCTATTTCTTATCTTCTGTGCATTTCTGTTTATTTTCCCCGGTTCTTTCCACTTTGTTGTGGAAGTTTTTGTGATTTATTTTATCCTGGTGGACGTGTAGTACATGATTTTAATTGTTTTCGGTGAAAATCTGGTGCGTTTGTTCGACGTGAGTGAGTCTATCGCACTCGCGAGTGTCGCGTGTGTTGATCTGAGTGAGTGGCTGAGTAGCTGTAGTGTACGTACATAACTATACACAGCACTGTCGCGAAGTGCGCCTGGGGCCGGCTGACTGTAGTACTGACTGAGTAAGCTCTGTGCCTCGCATGCACGTCATTTTCAAGTCGAGATCCAACTTCTTTTGTCGTCATATTTATTTTATCCAAGCCCGATGAAAAAAACAACAACCCGAATTGCAATGTAAAGATAGAACATGAATACATTTACTAACACTGACATGACTGAACCAAGGCCGCAGCGGGGAGGGGGGGGGGGGGGGGGGGGGCAGTTGCCCCCCCCCCCCCAGAAATTTCAAAATCATACTTTTTTTAAATCGGGTTTTAGACTTCAAGTTATGGGTTCCTTTGAAAGCGATCATCTTGCCCCCCCCCCCCCCCCCAGGAAAAAAATTTCTGCGTACGGCCTTGGACTGAACACTGAATACAAATTGCTAACATTTTTTTTCTCACCACGCCACGCTCTCTGACATGTCTAATCAATTACTTTTAGGGGAGGGATGTTTCAATAATAAAATATCTTTTTCAGAAGAATTTTTTCAAGGGTGGGGACACACAAAGCTATGACCTGGATATGGCAAAATTTATTTTTTTTTTTTTTTGGGGGGGGGGGGGAGATGTGCCTCTTGTTATCCCCTTTGAATGGCTACTGCTTACAAAAATAATCGCAACAAAACAAAACCTATTGGGTTAAGGCGTGGGTCTGCCGCCTTTGACGGCCTTTCTAGTTACATATACATATATCACTCAAAATATCAAAATTTCCAAGTTTATTTATTTCCACATAATTATGTCTTTTTACATTTTTTAAACAAGTAAATACCAAAAAAAGAGCAAGAATTATATTTAAAAAACCAAACAGTTATATACATAGACATAGATATAACAGATCATAATTCATTAGACTTGGGTATGATTTACAGTAATATAGCAGTTGGTATGATCTAAACATTTTAAAGGAAAAAGTGGGGGTCTATTAAGAAAGCAAGGCTTGTATTTCATAGACCCCTGTTTGAAAATAAAAATAATTACTCAGAGGTAATTCCCAAGGTTTACATTGTATATTTATGAGAATTTCAAGAAACATAGTCTGATAGTTAGATACTTCAAGTTTTAAAATAAATTCTGTTTTCCATTTTTTATTTTGTCCGTTCAAAATTTATTCATATCATGACATTTTCAAAATACACCATACTATCCTTTTCCAATAACACATTTTGTCCTTACTTTGGCACTCGGGGCACCGTTCTTAATAGGCACATGGATGAAAGGTAAATTATCAAGGCCACGGAATTGCGGGGGGGGGGGGTCCTATCATCTTCATAGTTACACTATCGTTCTTTATGTGAATCTTTATTCTTTCTTTCTGTTTTCTACCATTCGATTGGAGGGGGAAGTATCCCCATTATCTCCTTAGCTACGCACTGACATGACTGATGAGCATTAGAAAATGAAAGGATTTATAAAAATACACCTATATTGACCACAGGTCTGAAATTGGAAGTATAATGTTTAAGCAAAGAAATTCACTTTACCTAACCTTCAATCCCCTCAGGTAAACTACCCTCTATACCAATGCAACTACCGCTACCACTACCACTACCACTATCACTACCACTACCACTACCACTACCCTCTTGTAATATCAATCATGTACTCCATTATACAAAAAAGTATAAATCAAAAGTCGCTATGTCATTGATCTGAACCAAAGTCAAATGCAGAAAACCTATATTTTAGGAAGAATTCTGAAAGAGAAAGGGGAGGAGGAAGAGAGAGAGATGAGGAAAGGAATGTGGAAAAAAGAGCAAATACCATACGGTCATTCTGTGTCAGATCACCCGATGGGTTAACCCCCACCCTCTTCAAATTGGCCCAAATGGGAGTAATCGACTTGTCCAAAGCTGACTGATTTTAAGTTTTTAACCCCATCAGCCGAAATGTTTTCGCGATGCGGCACGCATTCCACAGGATGTCGGCCAAACATGGACACTTCTTTCAATTTTGAAATGATCAGATCTCTGTAATTACTGGATCAATTTTATTGATATTGACATATTTAGAAAAACTAATTACACAAGCCATCTAAATCTGCCATCATTTGCATTTCCAAACAACATAAATTTCAATGACCTCTTGATCTTTGCTTTATACGTCATCATTTTTTTCTTATAGATGCACTATATTTGAGGAAGAACTGTGAAAGGAAAAGGGGTGGAGGTATAGTGAGAGAGATGAAGAAAAAATGCGGAAACAAGGAACAATACCATACATGGAGTCCGGCCAGGACTTTTAGAGAGAATTGAGAATATAACACATATCTTTTACTCTCATTTGGAATCGGAAAATAATATCATTTGACGTCATCAAAGAATCCTTGATATTCCTCTTCTTCGGGCTTTGCCATTGCATTGTATCGCTTAATTTCGTGTCTCCTCACAGCGACGATGTGGTCAATGAAGTCCTCTCCGAGAGCCTCACACAAGACCTTGTCGTTCACCAAGGCAGTGATTCCATCTTCCATATCGAAGGGAATTCTGGGTGTCAGCGGTGGGATATCCGATTCCTTGCTGGCATCCCCTGTGCATTCAGGGGGGAGTGGTAATTTGTTGATGATGCCATCCATTCCTGCAGCTATGGTACCCGCTAGTATGAGATACGGATCAGCATCACTCCTTGGAATCCGGTTCTCTATGTATGAGCCCTGCGGACCGCTACTCTTGATGCGGAAGGTAACCGACCGGTTATGGGTTCCCCAGGTTACAAACGATGGTTCAAAGTTTGAAGCTGGCTGATAAGCACCAAACGACTTGATTCCGTTGATGGAGGGAGCCATGAGAGAGGTTAGCGCTTGGGCATGGGCTAGCAAACCAGCAATCCAGTGCTCTGCCGTTTCTGTAAGTCTCCCCGTTGTCTTGTCATAGACAACGTTCCCAGTCTTATCCCATAGAGAGTGGTTGAAATGAAGACTGCCAACATCTGAGGACTTGTCTGGGCTTGGTACGAAGGATGCAATGTATCCATGGTCTAAGGCGATCTCCTTGCAGGCATTCTTACCCATGATGACTTCGTCGGCTGCCTTTATTCCAAATGAAGGTTTGCATGTCACTTCAAGAGACCCTACTGGACTTTCAGAGTGAATAGTATCCACATCCACTCCGATTTTGGGCAAATATTCAAACAAATGCTTGATGTAGTCACCGGCCGTTAAGAGACGAAGGGTGTTACCACTGATAGCCCGGTTTACAATTGGTTCTTGGCTTTTTATGTCGTGTATACGAAATTCTAATTCGTATCCGCAAAGCAACGAGCATCCCATAAGCTCTAGACGCTTTACTTGTTGATTCGCCACGTTCCGTGGGTGTTCCATCAAGAGATCTTTCATGTTAAGGTGATGAAGGACCGTTGTGATTCTTGCTTTACCCTGATCCCAAGGAATCATCCTAAAGGTGTCTAGAGACGGTAAACCACAAATATCAGTGGAACAATATTTTTCCGTGACTGCGGAATCGAAGATCTTACCCTCTGAGTCTTCACAGATCCAAAGCGCTGGGAATTGGACTCCCTTAATTAGGTAGTTAGCAAAGTCTTTAAGGTTGTGCACCGATACCAGCTTGCATCTGGTTATGCCATGTATATCAGTAAACTCAAATCTAACGGCTTTTATATGGCTACGCTTGATGTCATCCAGTATCTGTTCCGATGTTTTCGTCAAGTTCATCTTATCTGGGGAACAAAATTCAAATCGTTAAAGGGGAATCAACTTCAGAGAAATTCGACTTCAGTAGAAGCAGAAAAATTAAGAAGCACATCAGGACAAAGGAATAAGAAAACTCTACGAGCTGATGTAGGCCCATACAGAAAAAAAAATATTCAGATTGTTGGATATTGATTGCATACGACAATAAAATTCACAAGAGGTATTCGTATACCATTCTTACCGCACTAAGAAATTCTCAGTATGGATCTGCATTGAGGTCAGGCTATCTACTATCGTCATATTCATATAACATTATATTTTGTACATGTGGGCAAGTTCAAGGTATATCCCATACGTTACGAAGTATTATGGAATTGTATTATGGAATTGTGAACATAAATCGAAATAGAAAAAATATTAGTAAACGAAGAAAATTAAAAATTCCTCCCATCAAGCTTCTTCGTTTACTAACCATTGTCTATGGCGGACCGTTTGAATATTAATGAGTCAGAAAGAAGAGGATCTTGGGCATTTGATTCCAGTTAATCGTGACTTGGCCGTGAACCAGAATAGCCTGGTGGTTAAGTCGCTGCCCGGCAAGCAGTAGATGACAGGTTCGAATCCCGCTGGTTCCAATTTTGTCTGACTTGTGTTTTTCATTACAGATCGAGCATACGATCTTTAACACTGGGAGTAAAATGCCTAAAAATTTGTTTACAAATTAAAGAAAAAATATTATTTTATTTAATATTTTATCTGATTCAAGCTCTAGTAAGGCTATCAGCTTGATACAGTCATCGGCATGATTGGAACTTGAATCAGACTAAAACTAAAATTTGGTCGGCTACGTATGGGACAAGCTGGCTTGGACTTGCCCATAGAAAAGAGAATTAGTTAGGTACTCATGAGAGATAGTGTTCACTCTTTTTTCAACATGGAACCCTATGTAAAATTTATTGCTGAAAACGATGGCATCGACTGATTTTTGATAAAAAGTGCCCAAAGTGCCCAAATTTTATGTTTTAGTGGCCCGCCATTGTTTTTATGCATTTCAGAGCCAACCTTGGGGCTGGAAACGTTCCTTTGGTGTTGAAAACCCACTATAAACAGTAAAATGAAATATGGTAATGGTCAAGACCCACCAAAGACCTCAGGGGCCCGGCATTTGTTCAAAAAAGGCCCAAAGGACCAGCTACTCACTAGAGTAGAAAAGAATGCTTAAGATGCTTTTCTTGAGTCAATAGAAGCTTAGTAAATGGCTATTTTGATATCAAAATACAATGATACATTGTGGGTATGATAATATAGGTTGGCCAAATATGTGTCAGGTGCCCTAATTCTGATTTTGGAGGGCAAAATGTAACATTGATTGATTGATGCAAGGTTTATTTCATTTCATTTCCAAATACAAAACAATATGATTTACAAAGTACAACATCGAGAAATGAAAAATGAACCTACTGGAAAGCATAGCTTGTTTGTGTAGGTTCCCAAGAATAAATATAACATTAACATAATTATCTTTTATAACATGGAAAATTGGAAGTGAAATACATATTTGAAAATGTATATATTGGCATATCTCTCATGACAACATTTTGTGTATAAGTGATTATAGAGCATTAAACTATAGTGGCGTGACATATTTTCTTTCTAAAGATATTTGAAAATGTGTTCTACAAATAGTATGTATCAAAACCATCAAGATTACATCATTTGGGGGCACCTGAAAGGACATAGGATCCCTGAATCTATTAATTACGGCCCAATTGAAATTGCATTAAAATCACTATCACTGACTTACATATCGAAACATATGCTACGTGCTTTGCCGATATTATGGTAATAGTCTAATAATAGTCTATAATGTATAATAAATATACACGGCGGGCACCTACAGCTTCTATTAAAAAGGTTTCAGGCCCATTTTAGTAAATAAGGGTCAAAGGGCCCATAGTCCTCCTAAATGATGCAGTGATCTTTAACAGTATTGTTCTTTAAACTGGTCTCAGTATAAAGTAGTATGTACAAACAACCATAGTTCGAATTTTCGAAATTTCAGCATTCCACGACAAACTTTGAGTGCTAAAATAAAAATTCTAAAACACCTTTCTGGCGAATAGAACAGGATTTGTAAAACAGTGAAGGGGACGGGGGGCGTCGGAGTTGTTGATTTCAGATCCCCCTCATAGACAAAGGCCTAGATAAACACGCTGATAAAAATGCTAAGATCTCATATACAAAACAAAAAAGATGGAAAAGGAAAAAAAAAAGCAAGAAGGAAGGAAAATAAAGCAAGAAGAAGGGAGAAAAGGAGAAGAATAAAGGAAGGATGGAATCAATTTCCTAAAGCCTCGGTCACAAATACCATTAAAAACTGCTACGAACGCCGTACGAACGAATTTTAGACCATTTCGTAAGATCTTCTTAAGAAGGCCGTGCGAAACCACCGTTCGTAAGTTCGCAATCTGGTCGATGGTCTTGTCCAAGATTTTTTCAACGTCGTACGAAAACCCCTCTTCGTAAGGCGGCCGTACGAACGTCGTAAGAATATCGTAAGAACCACGGAAGATTTCGTAGGGTCCAGAGACAATTCTAGAAGCCTTAAATTCTTACGATAATCGTGAGAACGCCTTAAGTTGTTCATAGAGGTCTCTTGCAGCGTTCGTAAGAACGCCTTACGAACGGAGATCCGTACGGCGCTCTTAGGAGATGCAATTGTCGAGTTTTAGGGGGTATAAAGCCAAACGCACGAAGTTCAAATCCTCAAACTTTCAACAGTCACAGAAATTTACGACAGTACACGGCAGTGCCTTTTTGCAACCCGACAAAATATACAAAAATTCGTAAGATCTTCTTACGAATGACTTGAGAGTGCCGTGAGTTGCACATACGACCATCTTGCGACAACAAAATTCATAAGATGGCCGTAAGTCTGACGAAAGAATAACTCAAGGCATTCTTACGAAAAACGTACGAACTCTAGGGCCATTGTATAACCGAAAATCACTTCGTTTCTCAAGAAGCTCTTAAGTTGTTCTTGCGAATTAAACGGAGTTCGTACGAACTTCTTAAGGAGGCCGTAAGAAGCTCTGCCCCATCTACGAATCTCTACTAACTCCAGAATTCTTACGAACAGTGAGATTCGTACGAATCTTTGTGACCGTAGCTTTACGTGAAAAGTCGCTCTTTGACTGCGGGCAAGAATCAACAATGTGATGTTGTGATGGCCTGTAAAAACCGCCGCCCCTCAGATTACCATTAGAACCGAGAATTTGTTTATGTTGAATGAAAATAGGTTTTGTGAAATGAATTGTCTTCATATGAACTTACCTTTAAAAAATATCCTTTTTAAGTGAGAGTAATATACATTGTATGTTTTCACTGAAAAGAATGTATAACATTGAAGAAAACAAGCATTTTACCATCAGTCCATCTATCATCCATCTATCAGTTTTTTAAAAACTTCTGAAATTGCTTACCTGCACTATAATTATGATATATCCGTATAGCTTGTATGCATTTTCTGGATGTAAAGTTTTGTTATTTATTCACCCTTACTTGTATGAGTGTGAAAATGTTTCTTATGACTGAGTTCCAGCAGTACTTATTAAACTAACATGGGCCCTTTTGGAACAAGTGCCGGGCCCCTGAGGTCTTTTGTGGGTTTTAACCACTACCATATTTCATTTTACTGGTTATAGTGGGTTTTCCACACCAAACGAACCTTTCTAGCCCTAGGTTGGCTCTGAAATGCATAAAAACAATGGCGGGCCACTAAAACATAAAATTTAGTCACTTTGGGCACTTTTTATCAAAAATCAGTCGATGCCATCGTTTTAATAAATAATAATGGTGGCTTCTTGTATAGCGCTCGTGTCCGTCACGTTGTGACGCTCCTGGCGCTTCATTATTACCCGGTCATAGCTTAGCAGCCAAATATGTAGCGCTTTCAGCATTAAATCCTACATAGGAATCCATGCTCAAAAAAGTGAACATTATTTCCCATGAGGAGCCGTCTGTGTACCTAACTAAATATCTTAACCTATAATCTTACCCAGTGGCGTATCTAGGGATTTTGGCGCCCGGGACAAACAATGAAACTGCGTCGTAACCGGCTGTTTTGGAGGCTTTTAAACGTCCGTGATAGTGCTGGGATTGTATATTTGCTGGTATCAAACCTGATCCATTAGAAGGAACTTATCCACTCTATACATGTATGATCATCAATGTTTACGGTGAAGGTCATACAAGTTTACTCAAGGGTGTCGATCCATGTTCATGATTGGGGGGGGGGGGGCGCGAAGCCAGTGGCGTATCTAGGGATTATGGCGCCCGGGGCAAATAATGAATTTACGCCCCCCCCCCCCCCCCAGTGCCAAAACCGATCTACGTTATTGTACAAGCGAGGGAGCAAAGCGACCGAGTGGCAAATTTATCAAATTTTAACCCTACAAAACACAATTTATTGTGCATTTTCCCCAGGAAATTTTGCAATTGACCACCGCGGTAGAGAAGCTCGAATTTTACACATTGATAAACGGTTCTCTATTTACTCACTTCTACAATCGGGAGCAAAACTAATGAATACCTTATAGGCTTGAGAAATAGTCGATAAATGCAGCAAGGCTACCTGCAGTTGAGATTTCTTTCAATTATAGTTGAACCTTTGCAAATGCTGTTTTATACATTTTATCCTATAGTGGGGGCGCAATATTTAGCAGGAGTCATATGAAACTTAGTACACGATATAGCGAGCAAAGCAATTACGTCTTTGTTTTTTTTCTTCAAATATTGAACCCTTTAAGCTATTTAAGAACTATATACTGGGGGCGCGAAATTACGAGATTCTGACAGAAAATAATTATGCGAGGGAGCAAAGCGACCGAACTTTGGAAAATATTCGCATTCAAACCTTCAAAAACTAGATTTCTAGGGCATTTATACACTGCGGATTTCTTTTCTCTTTTTGTTTGTTCCTCTCCAGGGAATACTCTCTTCTCTTTGTATGCGTATTAGTAAAGTAACCATCAAGTATATACTAGAATTTCATTTATTTCAAAATCATTTCAAATTTACGCTAATTAGAGTAACTGAAACTTGGTTACACCATACTTCCCCTCCATTATTCAATTTACCTAATTATACTCTGGTCAGAGCTGATCGTGTAGGTAGAAAAGATGTTGGCGTTGTATTTTATGTAGCTGATCATTTATATTTTAAGATTCGGTATGATATCAAATTTGATCAAACGGAAGTAGTGTTTATTGAAATTTATAATCTTCAAAGTAAAAATTATTCAAATATTCTAATAGGTTTTTTCAATTAATGAATTCATTTCATAAACAATCCCACTAGAATTAATGTACATTCCTCAACGTTAATTGATAATATATTTTCTATTATACGGAATTCTCAGAACTGATTCAGGCATCTCTTTTTTCTCAAATCCCACAAACTATAATGAAATACATGCAATCACAAGTGTAGCCAGGATTTTTCAATGGGGGGGGGGGGGGGGCAGACGTGAAGGATCCAACCGCATAGCCAGGATTTCATTTTATAGGGGGGCAGTTGTGAGCAGGCGAAGAGTGCGGAATTGGTGATGAGCACGCAAAGCGCGCTCCTCAGGGGGTGGGTACAGGGAGGGGAAGCTTTCCCCCTCCCGCGCAAAGCGCTAAAGCAAATATGAGAGAAAGATAACGGCTCGTAGCACCTTTTTTTAGCGGAAAGTTATTTTGACGTAATACTGCACTGTAACAGGGATGGGTGCAGGGAGGGGGGGGGTTCCCCCTTCCCGAGCGAAGCGCGAAAACTCTGACATTTTAGCAAATTTGAGAGAAAGATAACGGCTTGAAGCAAACAATTTTTTAGGCGGAAAGTTATAGTTTTTGACGCCCCGACTGCTTTTCAATATTATTACTTGGACGCAATATTGCACTGTATGTAACAGTGGTGCATGGGTGCAGGGAGGGCGAGTTTCCCCCTTCCCGCGCGAAGCGCGAAAGCTCTTACGTTTTATAGCAAATTTGAGAGAAGATAACGCCTCGTAACACATTTTTTTAGACGGAAAGTTTGTTCGACGCCCTGGCTGCTTTTCAGTTATTTGGACGCAATACTGCACTATATGTAACAGGGGTGGGTGCAGGAAGGGGGGTTTTCCCCCCTTCCCGCGCGAATCGCGAAAGCTCTGACGTTTTAGCAAATTTGAGAGAAAGATAACGGCTCGTAGCAAACAATTTCTTTTTAGGCGGAAAATTATAGGCCCGGACTGCTTTTCAATTATGTCAGGGAGAGGAGAGTTATTTCTCCCTCCCTGCGCAAAGCGCGAAAACCTTGACGTTTTGAGGGAAAGATAACGGCTTAATTGTAGCGCCTTTTTGGGCTTTTTTTCTCTCACTTCCCCCACTTTTTCGCTCTCGCTTTTTTTTTAGTCTTGCTCAAATAATGCAGTGAGCTTTAACAATATTGTTCTCTAAAGTGATCTCAGTGCAAAGAAGTATGTCTGGTCCCCTATTTTTTTAAAACTTAAAACATTGAAGGCCACTGATTTGTATATTTTTCAAGTTGCAGTTATTTATGTTTAAATATAAACATAACCAACTTGTTTCCTCGTTTAAAAATTTACTTAATCTATACAGTGTAATTCACGTATATCCTACCCGTATTTCAGAAAGTTTTAAACAAATCCAAAATTATTAATAACTCATAAATCAATAAGACGTCATGGCCATGAGTTGTGGAATAATCTACAGCACCATTATATTCAAATCTACCACATTAACTATCTTTATATAATTTATAGTATTTATTGATTATTCATTTTTTTTATCCATACAACTTATGAATACAACTTGCACCCTTATGACCTCTTTTCTTCAAATTTATTAGTTCTATGTCGCTGTTTTATTTTGAGGCTGCCATTGACATCAAGCAACTCGCTGATGATGACGGTCTCCTGCCTTCACAAATTCTGTTAATTGTAAAATCTCAATTTCCCATATGCATATTTTCTTTCTATTTAAAAGTAATGTCTGAAAATGTGTTTGTATATATTTTCTGTAATGAAAGATTATTTTGTATCACGTTATTGAACGTAGAAATAAAATTCAATCAAACAAACAAATAGACGAAATAATGCTTTAAATTAATTAAATAACATTTTAAAGGTTGACACACATCAGTAGCAGAGAACATTTTGAAACCAGTTGAAAAATTTGTATTGCCTTCTGACCTGTTATATATTATGATATGATTCTTAAAAGCAATAGCCATAGTTACCTGCTTTATCTTGCTGAACAACACTATCGAACGACATCATCGGAGATGCTCCGTTTACATGCGTTTCTGAATATGAGTCCATCGTTACATTCATTTGATTAAAAAAACAGGAACGTCTGGACCTCTTTATCTCCTCAACTGTCGCTATTTGTATTCAACTGGGAAAGGGGGAGGGCGCTACTCGCCAATCGACCACCACCACCAGCCATCAATCAAGGAAAATTGGCACTTAAAGTAGAACTTTAATGATTTTAAATATTGGCTTAATACTTATTATTGCATAGATGGCATAAATTAAACAAGGTTATCCAAATTCAACGCTTGGAAACATTTGAAGTAATGATTATTATCAATTATAAAACGGTAAAATACAGCCCCCGATATAGCAGCTGAAGAGCTCCTCGAACGCTGCTGAGATATGTGACGACACACCATGGACCAGTCCTGTCTAAGCAGACGATGTCCCATAACATCTTACACATTTTTCAGAGCCTATTTTGTGATCTCCTCTTCACTTATTTCTCTTCCTTCACTAGCGTCAGTCTTAATGTTAGTCTGTTGCCTCACTCTTAACTTCGTGTATGGTATTATTTTGATGAAAAATGCAGCGTTAAAAAAAATAAAGGAATCAGTCACTTGTAAACAAAATAAGACGCCATTGTATTTTCAGCTGCTTGCACCGGGGCATGTTCGGCGTTTCAAGAGGGAACGAATACCATCCTGCTATTATTCGGAGGGCTTTTCAATTTGAAAGTGGGGTTTATTTCATTGATCATTGACCCTTCTCCTGTGTATTTACAATCAAACGGTTTTAGCTATCAGAATCAGTTTCACTTTCCCTTTATAATGGTGTGAAACAAGGTCATGTTTAAATACACCAAACTCTTTATAATTTGATAAATAATTGCATTGCAATTACGTTCATTCATTATAGGACGTCGTCTGCTTAAGCAGGATCGATCCCTAGTGTGACGACATCAAAACATCGCTATATTTCTGGCGAATCCTCGGATATTCCAGATGCTGAGAAGAGCTTTTATTTGTGTTGTTTTTATAATCATCAGATACGCAGTTGACATAAAACTTATACGATTGCCATCTGTAAGCTTCCCAGTTCTAGTGATACATTAATTGCCATATTTGTGATTTTCTTTGAATAGCTACTTTAATTGCACTAACCAATAACAGCGGCCACAAGCAGTGGGCTGGGCTAGGCGGTCCTACGTTAATACATGCATGAGAGACTAAAGGGGGTTGTGGGGGTGTGGGGGTTGTGGGGGTTGTGGGAGTGTGCCCGTTCAAAAGTTTCTGTCGGCAACTTTGGAAAATCTTCAAGCCTTTTTTCCCCCCTGATGGGTGGCGATAATTTGTACAGGCATATCGATTTAACATTATTGGCATAATAGATTTTGCCCCACCCCCGATGAAAATTGGGGACAGCTAGAGAGAGGGAGAGAGAGAGAGGGGGAGAAAAAAAGAGAGGGAGCACTAGCATATTTGAAGGGGCAAGAGGGCAGTTCCCCTCCCCCCCCCCCCCCCGGCCCGAACAAATTCCAAAGAAGGGGAATAGGTTATGCTGCCAAAATTCAGAATGAAGGGGAAGCGGAAGCGAAGTTCACATATACATGTACCTTCTAATAACTAACCCTGCAAAGAATTCATAAATTATGCTTGTAATAAGCATAAATGGTTTTTGACCCTCATTTGTTGCTTCAGCCCAAACTTGGTGCAATAGGATTTTGACAATACTTTTTTAAAAGCCTGATGCTCAGCCATCCGTTGCAGCACGATTATGAATAAGATGTCATTTGACAGAATTAGTTTTTACTATAATATAGAGGTCATAAATTTTTGATCAGAAGCTACCAAAGTTGGGTATACTTTTTTTTATACACACTGTATAATAACACGCTGAAATTCAAATCGTTAAAAAAAGAGTGAGTTTTCACTGTTTTCACTCCCCCGGGAGTCACGCCAGTGATCACTTGTTTATGAGTGAATATCGAGTGACTATCGAGTGCTCTCTAAAAGGAGTGACGTCAGTGATCATTCGTTGTTTTTTTTTTAGAGAGAGTATGATGTTCAAGTGTACACATAATTTGGCACCATCCTATTTACAAGAAGGTTTAGTTAAAGTAAGTGGCATTCATCAGTATTATACGAGGCAGGCAGATGAAGGTTTACTTTCTGTGCCAAAGTATAAAACAGAATGCTTTAAACATAGCCCTTTCGTATCTTCAATTATAGCATGGAATCACTTTGGACAGATCACTAAAAAATGGTAGATCTGTGAACATATTTAAATATATGTTCAAAAGATCTTGCAATATCTGTTCCCAATAAGATAGAATGACAAGAGGAAATTTAGTTTCTTAGCTGAAGTTTTACTCTCATTTATTATCGCATTTCAACACATTCTCTTGTAAAATCAAACGATTGGTTTGATTCCTTTACAGAACAACATGGTAAAATGCGGTATTCATATTCATTCTCATTGCTAGGAAAATTTCACTTGTAATGATGCTTTTTTATTTTGTTTTCAACAGAAATACATGTATGTCATTTTTTGTTGTCCTGATTTGCAAAATATGTTTGATGGTTTGTTTCTTAGCCCCAAATGTAGGATGACATAATGCTTTTCAAATTGAATGAATGATTTCATATCATTAATGATCAGTGATAAATATATTTTTATATTTACTTTTTTTTAAGAGACACAGCATTCGATTGCTTTACTATATTACATGTTATAATTGTGTAATCATTGAATAAGTATATATTCCAATATGTTTGTAAATATGTATGCAACAATATTAGTATCCCATATATGTTTCTATATCTTTTTTTATACTTTGTGTGTGTACTTTAAATACTATATCATGCCATTTCAAAATGACTAATATATACATGTCTATATTTCAAAGTATTTTAGAAAATGATTACTGTCTGTACATATGATGATTTATTAAGATACTAGAAATGTGCAACGACATTTTCGTAAAAAAAAACAATCATTAAAATTACACGAGGATACCAAAATACTCTGTATATGTTATTGTTATTTAGTATTTTCGACAGTTATTGAGTTAGATAGAAGGGCGTAAGGGACGGGAAATTATTGATCTATAATAATCGTTTTTGCCCTCCCCATTCAAAACACTATGCTTTCGCAGTGTATAACGACTGGGTTTCCGCAGCAATAATCTAAATTGTCTTGTTTCAGGTAACTGATTTTACCCCTTGTACTTTGTAAACCCTGTCTACTACAAGGCTACCCAAGGTGGTGGGAGGGGGGCAGGTTCTTCCCTCTACACAAAAATGGGGCAAAATTTCCCCGTCCTCCTTTCATTTTGAAGTATAACAAAATTTAAATTATTTTAGTGCTCTAAGTTCCAACGTTCATTAACAGATGCAGTTTTTCTTAGGCCAGTAGGAAAACTGTAGAAACCCCAGTCAACATCCAGGCATGTAAGTGTGGGCAGGGGTTTTCCTCACAGAACAATAGAATTAAATATATTACATTTCATCAAATTGAAGGATATCAATAGATAAGCTCTCTATAGTGCTCTAAAAATTGATTTCAACACTCGATCGCTACGCTCCCTCTAAAAATTGTTTCAACACTCGATCTTCTCTAATCATGATAGAGAGAGAGAATAAAATATAATTTTGTCCAAAGCGAGGGGGTGGGAAGAGAGAGGTGTAAACCAAAGTCAATTTCGCCCCCCCTCCCTCCCCCCCCCCCCCCCACAAGACAGAAGAAAGAATGATTATCACTTCGACTATGCATAAGTTTTCGAGTATTGTACGTGTGCAATTTGTGCAAAGTACTCTAAATGGCAATATTTCAAAACTAAATTACACAGAGATCTTTTATCTCTCGATCATTTCGCTCCCTCTCATGAGAACACTGTAGAAAGTCAAGCTAAAAAGGGTGGCCTATGCTCTATCTTCTGTAAATAATTTATTATAATATTGAAGTAGGCAGTAATTTGCTTTTATGTTTAAAAGTACTCTTGAATGCAAAAATTAAAACGCAAAAATTGAAACGCTCTGTTGCTCCCTCCGCCTGTCTAATAAATAAATAAATTCATTCATTAATTAACAATAATGAATTCTTGTAAAGCGGTTAATATCCATCTCGCTGTGACTCTCATGTCACTTCGACATTAATTATTTGAAAGTCATATGTCTATTTGTATGTTCTGTATTATGTAAATAATCGATTTGCTGCTACTTACTTATTCAAACACGCTCTAAAAAGCTAACTACAAAATCCAGAATCTTCTAAACCTATACCCTTTCATAAGCTTCTCATGGCAGTACTCTGTCTCTATCCTCTCCTGTTACCCTACCCCTCTCCCAGCATGCCCAGCGGAGAAGATACATGGAATATAGACCTATTCACGATTCAAATTTTAATCATACTTTTAAAACAAAGGTTGTTCTTGACAACATGAAAGCTTGTCACAGGCTTGTCAGACATAGCAACAAGTAATGTATGCAAACTGGATTCCATGCAATTATTGTAGTTCATTCATTAATAACAGGTTCATGGAATACCTCGTTACTAGGTCCCCAGAAAAGAAACATCCATATATTGGAATAACTTTGTGAACAGGTCTATTGCCGCCTTCGGCCTATAATGAGTGATGAGGCAAAAACAATAGAAATACCCTTAGGCATTTCGGATGTACTTTTATCATGCATGTCTTTCTCTTTAACCAATAGACCGCTTCGGTAATGTATAAATACCTTTCAAGTTGTACTTTTCGGCAAAGTTGGTCTGCCAAAATTATATACCGGTACATATCTTTCTCGTTAACCAATTCCTACAACTTTTTATTTCAATAATTTCTTTTTTGCTCTTTCAGTCCTTCTCAGTTTCAGCTACCAGTATAACTGTGTCTCTCTGACTTCCGCCAGTCTCTTCAAAGTTTTACTTTTCGACAAAGTGATCAGCCAAAATTCCCTGCATATCTTTCCTTTTAACCAATTCCTACAACTTTTTATTTCAATAATACTTTTTATGCTCTTCCAATCCTTCTCAGTTTTCAACTACCAGTGCAGTTATGAGTCTATGACTTCCGCCGGTCTCTTCTTTTACATGCTTTTTCAAAGTTGTTCTTTTCGGCAAAGTTGGTCTCCCCCCCCCCCACCCCCGGCTTCATCATGCCGAATATGTATACACCCTAATGAAATTTTCTTCTTTATGATTACTTTCCACTCTCTTATACAAATAGGCTGCTTTTTGTTATGGTATTTTACCTTCTTATTCAAGAAATGTTTGTGTACCCATTTTGCTGTAAAAGTAATTCATATTATATAATTTTTCAAATGCGTTTTGTACTCTATGTTTGAAATGTGCCGTTTAAAAAGCTACACAATTTGCTTATATAATTTGTGCATTATTTCTTCCCAAATATCATCTGCAATAGTATTTCTATACATGGAATATGAATGTACCTCCCCAATGCAGTATGGAATATTTCTTAGAAATAATAATTCAAAACTCTTTTTTTTTTCTTTAAGCTTCAGATAAATAACCGGCTTTGGCCTAATGAGTGATGATGCAAAAACAATATTATACAATATAATAGATATGAAAAAAAGAATTTATTAATTAATTTATTATTTATCAAAACATATTTAAACAGAATAAACACAATCATCACCGACGCTGTTTTGCATTGTAGTCCTGTGACATATTGAGAAATATGTAATATAATTTTTCAAATGCGTTATGAAAATGTATGTAATTAAACGTTTGATAAAATAAATTTTGCATTTTAGAACACAAAACCTTAACATACATCGTTACATTACAAAATTATTATATATATTTTTCTAAAGAGGGAGGCCCATGGAGGGAAAAAATCGACCGCCCCCTCCCCCACTGAAATATAAGTGATGAGGATATGCCCTTTTTACCCTCTCCCAGTGCCTATGGATCGATAATTTCCCATCCCTCTACTCTCCTTTCGAACTTGGTTAACTGTCGAAAATACTAATTCGAGCAGTCAACCATTTTTGTACTCATTGTAGAGGGCGTTTATTTGCCTAAGTATATTTGTGCATTATTTCTTGCCGAAAATAATATGCAGAAATACTACACAGAATAGAAATTTACCTCCCTAATACAATAAGAATTATTTTTAGAAATAATACTAGGCTAATTCAGAAATCATTTTAAAAAGCTCCAAATCCATTTTTTTTAATGCCTGAAAAGAACTTCAGACTCAGTTTAAAATTTGGATACAAGGTTTATGGTTTTATTCATAATATTGCCGTTCCAATAAAATGTATGCATACATTATTTTTTCAAATCTCATCACAAAATTGCATTCTAACCCATTTTTTACCAGCTGACAACGTACTATATATCCAAGCACCTCGCTGCACAAATATGAGGATATACGGGCATCTCAGTGTCCAAAACTATCCTGTTTTTAAATATTACGAAAGAGTAAAGGGAGCGAGCGAGGAAAAAAACACTAATTGCTTTGAAATATTATTATTGTAATAAATATTCTCAAAGCCTTCTCCGGCTCGATTAGGGCATAATGACGCAATCGAAATGACGCCTCTTGTGAGCCGGGCATATTGTTCACACCCCTCCCCCCTCTCCCTCTCTCTTTGCATTTTCTGTGCCCCCATTGAGTGCCGCCCGGGGGCGTACGAGCCCCGCTACCCTCTTTATATCTATGCTTTAGATCAGAGCTATACATACAGAGAGTCGCGACACTGGAGGTTGCTTCTGATAGGTCAGTCATTTCATTGAGCTTCAAATAGTTCCCTCCCATAGAGAATGTACGCGAAAGAGAACTATTGGGAGCTCCATGATCCGCCTTGTTTTAAACAAAGACCGCGTACGAGTAGTCTTATTATGCGCGTGTCACAACTCTCTCTTTCAACGCGCTCTGCTTTAGACACGCCACTGCCACCCACTGTCACCATGCACTGGCAAGAATGTTTTGCCTCCCCCCCCCCCCCTCCACGATTGAGAGAGAGAGAGAGAGAGGGAGGGAGGGTCCGGAGATAACAAACAAAAAAATAAGGAGAAATGAAGAGAGGATAGGAGGCTTGAACAGTGAGGAAATACAGTAAGACAGGGGAGAAGAACACAGAGAGAAAATAATTCTTTGCTCGATTATCTTTATTGTCTATTAAAAGCTACTGTCTGAGAGAATCAGGCAGATTTGAAAAAGTCGGAAGATGGGGGTCGGCGGATTTCTTCTATATTTTGAAGTTGTGATATATACAGGATATATCCTACGAAAATGATGTTAACATTTAACTATTGTTAACTATTAATTCCATTAATAGTTATCCCTACCCCCTAAAAATAGCCCTTTTTGGTACATATCAAGGACATGAATTTTGAAATTTAGTGCAATTTTCATACAGAGTAAAAAAGGCAATAGGATTATATACCATTCAAACGAAACTTACAGGATTTCTCCTTCTATCCTTCTTCTTACAATTATATACATGTACAATCTTTAAAATAAAGTGTTGGATTATTCCATTATTACTATAGGGGTGATGACAATTTTCCCATTTTCAAGGAAATTTAAAAATGCCCATTTTGGGTCATATTTGAAGTGGTGTATCTCAAATGGCCCAACTTTTTAAAAGTTGGTTTTGCCATTGGATGTGAGTCAAACCTGGGTCAATCCATTCCAGGTTTCAAATTCGAGGAGTGTCTTTTACTTTTTTGTTCCAATCCGCTTGAAATAGGTCATTCCAGCGAAAATCTGGAAATTGTCGTTTTTTAATGGATTTATGAATATTAAACTGAAAAGCAATGGAATTACTGTAAAAAAGGGTCATTTTAACGTCTGAAAGGTTATTAAATTATAATGTTATTTCTTCACATTTGCTCTCTTTTGTACAAGTAAACATACCTAGAGTAGTCAATGGACGACTCCAAGGGGAAAATGATCCCATGTAGACCCTATAGTTATTGTATGAATTTTCATTCAAAGTAAAAATGTATTTATGATTATGCCATTTAAACGAAACTTGCAGGATTTCTCCTTCCATGCTTCTGCTTAAAGTAGAACTTTAATGATTTTAAATATTGGCTTAATACTTATTATTGCATAGATGGCATAAATTAAACAAGGTTATCCAAATTCAACGCTTGGAAACATTTGAAGTAATGATTATTATCAATTATAAAACGGTAAAATACAGCATTGGCGGATCCAGGGGGGGGGGCACAGCGGCCCGTGCCCCCCCCCCCCCCTTTTGGAAGAGAAGTATGAATTTTTACCATAGACGATCCGCCATTTTCTCGACTGTGCCCCCCTTTTAGAGTGAAGACCTTTTTTTTTTCCTTGTCAGGGAATCATGGAGGGAAACTGGACCCCATAACCCCTTACTAAGCGATTTTGAAGGTTTGGCGAAAAAAAAATTTTGTCCCTACTTTTTTACACTATTTGTGTTGTTTTTATAATCATCAGATACGCAGTTGACATAAAACTTATACGATTGCCATCTGTAAGCTTCCCAGTTTCTAGTGATACATTAATTGCCATATTTGTGATTTTCTTTGAATAGCTACTTTAAGATCTGTAAAGACAGTATTAAAAATAGATTGTAGGATCATTCCATTATTACTATAGGGGTGATGTCAATTTTCCCATTTTCAAGAAAATTGAAAAATGCCATGCATTGTAGGTCAATTTTGAAGTAGTATATCTCAACCCAGGTAACAGGCCCATGTGGGGCCCATATGGGCATCATCCGGGCCATCTGGGCCATCTGGGCAAAAGGGAACCCATATAAATCCCATATGTATCCCTTGTGGGACCCATATGGGTTAACCCATTTTGAGATCTACTTGGGCCAGCCCATATGGGAACCATATGGGAAAAGACTGGGAAAACCCATATGGGAATGACATGTAAATGCCCATATGGGTATCATATGGGAATAAGCTGGGCAAACCCATCTGGGAAACATCTGTAAATGCCCATATGGGTACCATATGGGAATAAGCTGGGCAAACCCATCTGTGAAACATATTCAAATGAGCATATGGGTATCATATGGGAATAAGCTGGGAAAACCATCTGGGAAACATATGTAAATGCCCATATGCATATCATGTGGGAATAAGCTGGGCAAACCAATATGGGAAAACATTTGTAAATGCCCATATGGGTATCATATGGGAATAAGCTGGGCAAACCGATATGGGAATGACATGTAAATGCACATATGGGTACTACGTGGAAAGAAACTGGGAAAACCGATATGGGAATGACATGTAAATGCCCATATGGGTATTACATGGGAATAAACTGGGCAAACCAATATGGGAAAGACATGCAAATGTCCACATGGGAATCATACGGGAATATGCTGGGCAAACTCAAATGGGAAAGACATGTAAATGCCCAAATGGGTATCATATGGGAATAGGCTGGGCAAACCCACCCGGGAAACATACATATTTGCCCAAATGGGTATCATATGGGAATAAAATGGGCAAACCGATATGGGAATGACATGTAAATGCACATATGGGTATTACATGGAAATAAACTGCGCAAACCGATATGGGAATGACATGTAAATGCCCATATGGGTATTACATGGGAATAAACTGGGCACTCCAATATGGGAAAGACATATGAAAGCCCACATAGATATCACATGGGAATAAGCTTGGCAACCCCATCTAGGGAAACAACTGTAAATACCCATATGGGTATCATATGGGAATATGCTGGGCAAACCGATATGGGAATGACATGTAAATGCCCATATGGATATTACATGGGAATAAACTGGGCAAACCGATATGGGAATGACATGTAAATGCCCATATGGGTATTACATGGGAATAAACTGGGCAAACCCAAATGGGAAAGACATGTAAATGCCCATATGGGTACTTTATGGGAGTAAGCTAGGCAAACCCGTTTGGGATATATATGTCAATACCCATATGGGTAATAAATGGGAGTAAGCTGGCCAAACCCATATGGGAAAGACATATGAATGCCTACATGGATATCACATGGGAATAGGCTGGGCAACCCCATTTAGGGAAACAACTGTAAATACCCACATGGGTATCATATGGGAATAAGCTGGGCAAACCCACCTGGAAAACATATATATTTGCCCATATGGGTATCATATGGGAATAAAATGGGCAAGCCTATATGGGAATTACATGTAAATGCCCATATGGGTATCATATGGGAATATGCTGGGCAAACCCAAATGGGAAAGACATGTAAATGCCTAAATGGGTATCATATCGGAGTAAGCTGGGCAAACCCATCTGGGAAACATATAATTTTGCCAAAAGGGTATTATATGGGAATAAGCTGGGCAAACCCACCTGGGAAACATATATATTTGCCCAAATGGGTATCATATGGGAATAAAATGGGCAAACCGATATGGGAATGACATGTAAATGCACATATGGGTATTACATGGGAATAAACTGGGCAAACCAATATGGGAAAGACATGCAAATGTCCACATGGGAATCATACGGTAATGTGATGGGCAAACTCAAATGGGAAAGACATGTGAATGCCCAAATGGGTATCATATGGGAATAGGCTGGGCAAACCCATCTGGGAAACAGTTATATTTGCCCACATGGGTATCATATGGGAATAAGCTGGGCAAACCCACCTGGGAAACATATATATTTGCCCAAATGGGTATCATATGGGAATAAAATGGGCAAACCGATATGGGAATGACATGTAAATGCCCATATGGATATTACATGGGAATAAACTGGGCAAACCGATATGGGAAAGACATGCAAATGTCCACATGGGTATCATATGGGAATAAGCTGGGCAAACCCACCTGGGAAACATATATATTTGCCCAAATGGGTATCATATGGGAATAAAATGGGCAAACCGATATGGGAATGACATGTAAATGCCCATATGGATATTACATGGGAATAAACTGGGCAAACCGATATGGGAAAGACATGCAAATGTCCACATGGATATCACATGGGAATATGCTGGGCAAACCCATCTGGGAAACATATCTAGATGCCCATATGGGTATAACGTGGGAATTAGCTGGGCAAACGCAAATGGGAAATATATGTCAATACCCATATGGGTAATAAATGGAAGTAAGCTGGCCAAACCCATATGGGAAAGACATATGAATGCTCACATGGATATCACATGGGGATATGCTGGGCAAACCCATCTGGGAAACATATCTAGATGCCCATATGGGTATCATGTGGGAATAAGCAGGGCAAACCCCTGGGGAAAGACATATGAATGCCCATTAGGATATCACATAGGGAATAAGCTGGGCAACCCCATCTGGGGAAACAAAAGTCAATGCCCATATGGGTTTCATATGGGAGTAAGCTGGGCAAGTCCATATGAGTATGATATTCCAAAGTCCAAATGGGTGTCATTTTGAAATGACCTGGGCAAACCCATATGTTAAAATATGTAAACCCCAATGTGGGTATCATTATTGGAATGATCTGGGCGAACCCATGTGGGTAAGATGTGTATATCATAAACTGGGTAAACCCATATTCTTGAGGGGTACATACTTCTGACAAAAAATTATCAGCATACTATTAAAGATCTACATTGTACACATTTGCAAACTGAATTCATATTTTGTTGTCATTATACTGGCCCTAACTTATCAAACGGTAATAGAGTACCGAAGTGTGACGTCATACCGCCCAAGTTGTCAAGGTTGCTGGTTCTAAACAATTTTGTGCTGAACAATGGCGTGGTGATCACACCGGCACCAAACACTGAATTTGCCCTGCTCCAGCCCGTTGCTTGACTGATTCCGCGGTGAACCTCAAGCACGGGCTTTGTTGTTTAGAACTAGTAACCTGGACGACGAGCGAATATGACGTCAGCACTTCGGTACTCTATTAATCTATGCAGACCTAAAGAATGTGAGAAGTGCTTAAGAGAAAATGAAAGCACCTCCCAACCCCCATGTGCTTTTGACCCCTAGTACAAATGGTTGAGTCCACTTTTCAAACCTGCCCCACCTTTTGAGGAAACGGCATTCCATTGCCATGCTACTTACGAAGGAAGCACTACACATCCGCCTCCCTACTCTTTGAAGGTAAGCTGATTTTTATATCTTATCATTTAATTTCATCATCATTTCATTATTCATCCATTTTCTCTTTGATATTGTTTATTAATTTAAAAGTACATATATAGCCTGAGATGTACCATCCAGTGACATTTTCTGGTCCATGAATGTCTTTTGAGGGATTATTATGAGTGAATTGATAGAGAAATGTTAATTCAGTTGAGATACCAGCACTATGAACACGATGAACAATTGCTTTAGTAGACAAAAGAACATCCCTTCATTACTGTTATGTAAAATAAGCAGAACAGGTGAATATGCATGTGACACCTGTTCTACATATTTTTACATAATAGCAATGAAGAGATGTTCTTTTGTCTACCAGGGCAATTGTGGAAGGTACAATGAGGAGCTGTATATTTTGTCCGCTTCTTTGTACGCCATGTTCATAGTGCAGTTTACCTTAGCTTAATTAATACTCCCGTGATAGTTTACATTCCCTACTGGTCTGTTTATAACCATGGGGTTGTGTGGTAACTCCTTGGTTTAACTAGTGGTCTGGCTTTCCATGTATATGGGCTAAGAAAAATCATTTCACTAGGCAAGTGTGTATCGAGCACATAATTATGCAGCTTCAATTTCAAGACAAGATGAATGTCATAGTTTATTATGTCATAATAATGTTATTGTTCGCTTCATGTGAGGAACATCTGCCATAAAAAGATAATTGAAGTGTCATTACTACCATTCTCAAAACTACAGATGATCTTGATATCTTTATAAAGTTGCCTTTCTTGCACTCTATTTCTCTCCCCTCCCCTTATTTCTGTATCAGTATTGTACCTTTATTCCATACACCATTTTATTTTCTGCTATATTTCTTGTCATTTTCCTTTGCATGGGTCAATAGGTATTATCTATATTTCTATATGTTTTCTTTTTTTCCTTTTTTTTTTTTGGTGGGGGGGGGGGGGGGTGGGACCCGACTCTCTTTGATTTTTTTTTATTTTATGGAAACGGCATGATGTCTTGTATATGTGGTATATAGAGAGAGTGAGAGAGAGAAGGGGAGGGGCAGGAGAGAGAAAAAACGAGCTAACATTTAGATTTCCTTTTAAAAAAATATCTGCATTGGTAATCAAAAATTGTAGCATATTTCACTACAAAAGTTTAATATTGTAAATATGCTGGTGTAATATTTTTTGTAAAATTTGTTACATGTACATATATCTCACTCTGTCGTTTCAGATCCAGCAAATAGACGAGAAAAACAACAACGGTACGAGGAAACAGCATAAGCAGTAACGTAGCAACTAAAAAAGAAATTAACGTATATTCTAGATGGACAAAATGAAGAAGACTTCTGGCACGTGTTAAGATTATATCATGATTATATCCAAACTGGATGAAGCTGTTAAGGTGGCACCACAAGTAGTACCTGCAGGAAAATGTTTGCAGTATTCGGAACTGAAGAAATGTTTACTATGAATACTATGAAGGCCGGGAAAACTTTCAACATGCCCTGGTCGTGTATGCATCTCAACTATGGGGGAATGCACAATCAACTGATGAACAAAAACCGCAGCTTAAATAGATGTTGACCAGTAATTTGGATAATTATGAGGAAGTGCCAGATGGAAACAACTATTGTTTAACCTTATCGTTTGGATAGCATGATGTGATTGTAATAACAAATACTGCATAGTAATCATCTTTAATGTATGCATGGTGAAGGAGGCCTAGAGATTACAACTGGAGGAGAAAGTCTATTGTATATATATCTATTCATTCTACTTCTGACCGCCGTTCTGTTATTTGATGAATTCGCCAACTGGACCTTTGGGTATTAAAATATTACTTACTCAGCTCTTTGTGATAACATACATGCATTTCTGAAAGAACATTCTAAACTCATGGGGCTTGACAGTGAACTCCACTAGCCTGCACGTTATGAAGGAACTAATGGCGAAAAATGGATAGTGTGAAATTGTTTCGGGGTATCGCCTTAACCATGACACATGTAGTGGCAAGCTATAATCCGGAGTCGACCCTTCCGAACAGATGCATATTTTTTTCAATAGTGAGAAGGAGCCGTGATATAAACTACCTAACCAATACAATATTCCATTATTTATTATTTTCACAACGTGTTTTTCTTTTAAGTTTGTTTTAAGTGTGTTGCCAAGGCTGTTCTTTAGAAATTGTACTTACAGTATCTAAACACACTTCCAATACCATGTGATGTGTCACAAAATGAATTGTATGAGAAATGATTCCATCAAAATCCTATTATCATTTTTAATGGTAGATTCCTAAGCTTATTTCACTTCAATAATGTATGTCGTTGCATATCCCCTAGCTTAAAATGAAAAATCTCCAGTTCTTTTTGTAAGATGAACATTATGGTGGTTAATTGATTGATAATTTATTTAACCTGACAGCTAAGAAAGCAGGTTAGCGTATGTTTGTAAGCAAGCAACCGGGGGAAAGAAATCTTTTAGTCCTATTCGAGGGACTTGGATTAATTCCTTACCAACTACACAGTAATAATTTCTAATATTAAAAAGGTTTACTTTGAAATATGATTACTTACTATTTAATGGGTAAAACTATGTAGAAATAAGTGAATACATGATTGCATGAATGGGATTTATGGGGTACTTTATGGAAATCTAATTACTGCTATGGAGTAAATTTCCTGGGCATGTACGAATAAGTGAAAATGTAATGCAGATCAATATAAAATACATGTATGTCG
This sequence comes from Heliocidaris erythrogramma, assembly GCA_025617745.1. Classification (NCBI taxonomy): domain Eukaryota; kingdom Metazoa; phylum Echinodermata; class Echinoidea; order Camarodonta; family Echinometridae; genus Heliocidaris; species Heliocidaris erythrogramma. The sequence continues at coordinate 22,444,221 of CM046868.1, read as the reverse complement.
TTGCCTATTCCCAACTTAAAAGTAAAATTCTTATGCATATTTATAATAAAAAATGTTTATATACTTTGATAATCTAATTACTACTCTGGAGTAAATTTATTGGGTATGTAGCAATAAGTGAATACATGTCAGTGTGAATGAGTTTGGTGGGGGTACTTCATATATAGGCATTCTCAGAAATTTGTTGACCGCGCAAACAGGTCTGTTTTCAAGACAAAATTCCACAGGCAATACTCATTATTTGTGACATACATGTATGTACACAGGTTGCATGGCAGGTCACCGGCAACTTATATTTCAAGTACCCCCCATTTTTCATTTTAATGTTGTTGTTTTTTGTAGTGGCATAGCTGTGGTGAGAGGCTGATGATGATTGCATGATCAAGTAGTCTTTGTGTCCCATGACTTTCCTTATAACCGATTTAGGAGTTGTCCCCTTGTATCAAATGAATAGACCAAAATAGGCATATTGTAAATCTCAGTTGTTAAATTATTTCGGGCCCATGAGGGGGCCCATGGGGGAACACAATATATGGGATCAATCATACTGTTCCCATATATTACCCAGGTGGACCCCAGATTAAACCCATATGGGCCATCGGGTATGGCCCATATGGGTCCCCAACGGGCCTTGCGTGCAAAATACTATGGGGCCCCGTATGGGCATTCCAGGGTAGGACCCATATGGGATAGCCTAGTATTTGCCAACATATTGCCCACATTTATACCCAGATTGGCCCCAGGCTGAACCCATATTAGCCATGTGGACGGCCTTTATTGGCCCCATATGGGCCTTGGGTGCAGAATCTTATGGGTCCCGTATGGGCATTCCCATGTGGGACCCATATGGGAACCCGCAGATAATACCCATATGGGATAGCCCATATTTTGCCCACTTATTTCCCACATTTATACCCAGATGGGCCCCAGGCCGAACCCATATTGGCGATCTGGGATGGCCCATATGGGACCCACATGGGTCTTGGGTGCAAAATCTTATGAGGCCCATATGGGCATTCCCGTGTGCGACCCATAAGGGATAGCCCATATTTTACCCACATATTACCCACATTTATACCCAGATGGGCCCCAGGCCGAACCCATATTGGCGATCTGGGATGGCCCATATGGGACCCACATGGGTCTTGGGTGCAAAATCTTATGGGGCCCATATCGGCAATCCCGTGTGCCACCCATAAGGGATAGCCCATATTTTACCCACATATTGCCCACATTTCTACCCAGATGGGCCCCAGGCCGAACCCATATTGGCGATCTGGGATGGCCCATATGGGACCCACATGGGTCTTGGGTGCAAAATCTTATGGGGCCCATATCGGCATTCCCGTGTGCCACCCATAAGGGATAGCCCATATTTTACCCACATATTGCCCACATTTATACCCAGATGGGCCCCAGGCCGAACCCATATTGGCGATCTGGGATGGCCCATATGGGACGCACATGGGTCTTGGGTGCAAAACCTTATGGGGCCCATATCGGCATTCCCGTGTGCCACCCATAAGGGATAGCCCATATTTTACCCACATATTGCCCACATTTATACCCAGATGGGCCCCAGGCCGAACCCATATTGGCGATCTGGGATGGTCCATATGGGACCCACATGGGTCTTGGGTGCAAAATCTTATGGGGCCCATATGGGCATTCCCATGTGGGACCCATATGCAAACCCATATGGGGCCTACATGATCCCCATATGGGCTTGCTACCTGGGAAATGGTCTAACTTTTTAAAAGTTGGTTTTGCCATTAAATGTGAGCCAAAGCTAGGTTAATCCATTCCAGGTTTCATATCCGTGGAGTGGCTTTTACTTTTTTTTTGTCACCACCCGCTTAAAGGCTGAAAAGGTGTCTGAGGTAAACATTTCTTGTAAATTTATGAATATTAAAATGAATTAAAACGGAACTATTATTTAAAAAATATATATCGTCTGAAAGACAGTGTTGGTTGAGTTGTGGTGTGGTCCAGGGCACGTATAGGCCTTCATTTATTTTTTTAAAATTGAAAATCTGTGTGGGTAGTATCTAGAATTTTGAAGCATTGTGTATTACATTCTGTTAGACATTGCTTTGAGTTTGAAGACTGCGGGGACCGCGGAGCGTTTATGAAAGTGGGGGCTGCTTTGATTTCACTCATTAATGACAATTTTCGAAGCTTTTTTCCGAGGTTCTATGAAACGTGTCAACCAAAAAAAAAAAAAAAAAAAAATGATTCTGGGTTAGTGGCACCTCGGCAGCTGCACATGGAGTATTTCGTGTAGTCTCAAATTTTAGTCTGAGATATAATGTAGATTCTAAAAAGGGAAGATTATGAATGCTCGTTTACAATCCCAAGCCCCCTCCTTTTGAAAAAACATGATTTTATTTTATTTTATTTTATTCGTCAGGTATATTGCAATAAAAACATATCGAGGTACCATGACAGGATAGCCCATGAAAGCCGAAATGGCTTATTTCCAATGGGGTCCTTACCTAAATAACTGATTAAAAAATACACTAAGAAAACACATTAGTACGGCTACAAGACTATCGTACAAGTACGACAAGTAATAAGAATGTACTAAAGTAGCAAAATAAAACATAACATTTTTATAAAGTAGGCGAAGATTACATAAATGTGAAAACAAGACTTACTCAACGGAAAAAACTATATACAGAAAATCATAATGAAACTATCGATAATAAACGTTGGCTACATAAGTCATATAATATAGGAAAAAACCATCTGAGCTACAAAAAGGAGAGGAGAAATATAGTTATGGAGTAGACACATTTTTTCAGATGATGCTTCAATACCCTTTTAAAAATTCTTAACTGACTTAACATGATTTGGGAGGGAATTCCAGAAAAGAATACCGTTAAAATAAAAGGAATTTCCAATTTTACCTTTCCGCTTAGGCACTACGAAATTAAATTGACTATTTCTAGTGTCATGCCCATGAACACTTGAAGAGCGAGTAAAATTATTTGAAATATAGTGATCTGCATTAGAGTAAAAAATCTTATGTACATGGTGAATTAAAAGTTGTTGTGATCTACGGTTTACATGAAGAAGACCAGCTGTTTCAAGTTCACTCTTCCCAATGTGTGTTCTTGGTGGTAAGTGATTGATAAATCTTACAATCTTATTTTGAATTATTTTTAACTTGTTTTGACCCACCTTGCCTAGACTGCAGTACCATGCCGCATTAGTATAATCAAATAAACATTGTATTAAGGAAAAACTTAAAATACGTCTTGATTTTAAGTTCATGCAATTTTGATAACGATACAAGAATTTTAGACGAGCATTAGCTTTTTTGACAATACTGTCAACCAAACTTGAGCAAGAAAGAGCACTAGCTATATTTAGTCCTAAATACTTCACAGAATCCTGTCTCTTAATGAGTTGATTGTTATAACTTATATTGAAATCATCAGTATACTTCGACCTACCCCGGGAACAAAACAAAATACTTTCGGTTTTACCAATATGTAAGCTAAGCTTATTTGCTGTCATCCAATTAACACAGTTTGATAATTCTAAGCTAAGTTTTTCCCCGATCAGCTTAGGATCAGTACCAGAATATAGTAACACACTATCATCCGCATATAAAAGTAATTTACTGTCGTTGACACAAACACACATGTCAAGTAAGACCTAAACCATTGCACACATGCAGAATTTAAACCCATTACTTCTAATTTACTTAACAGTATATTATGGTTAACGGTATCGAAGGCTTTTTGCAAGTCAAGAAGAACCATCCCGACAAAACGTCCTTGGGAAATTTCGTTCCTGACAAAATCTAACAGGTGAATAAGACAAGTTTCAGTGGAATAACCATTTCTAAAACCAGATTGAAATTCGTATATTATTTTGTTTTCTTGAAAGTAGTTCTCTAATTGGGCATACACACATTTCTCAAGGACTTTCGAGACTATACTTAAAACGCTAATCGGTCTATAATTGCTAACATTAGTTTTATCTTTCTTTTTATAAAGGGGTGTTACTTTTGCAATTTTCATTTCATCCGGGAAGGTGGAAGTTGAGATAGATAAGTTAATAATGTAAGTTAAAGGTTTATACAAATATTTAGCTCCATCCTTCAAAAATCTGGCAGGTACCAAGTCAAGCCCGGTACTTTTTGATATTTTCAACTTATTTAATTCATCTAAAACAAACTTTTCTTTGACAGGAGAAAAAAGAAAACAACCTTTCGATACACCCTTACTGTCGTATAATTTTTGTAATTTAACACTGTCCGTTCCAAATTCATTTGTGTTGCTATCTGGCAGATTACTAGCTAATTTTTCTGCCACAGATGTGAAATAATTGTTAAATTCGTTCGCTATATTATCATGACAGAACTCCCCTTGGATATTAATAACATTCTCTTTAATATTCTTTTGTTTGTTTTTACAACCTAAATCTTTCAGATTCTTCCACAGCTTTTTAGAATTATTTTTATGCTCATCAGTTTGATTTTGGAAGTATTCATCTTTAGCCTGTCTCACTTTTCTTTGCACCAAATTACGTAAAAGTTTATATTTCTTTTCTAATTCTAAATTACCACAATCCCTTTTCATTCTTTTAAAAGCTATATTTCTTTGTCTTATTAACGAAATAATTTCAGCATTCATCCACTTATCGGTTCTTTGCTTAATTCTTACTTGTTTTAATGGAGCACATTTATCAACTACAGACATGAAAATATTTTGAAAATTGACCACGCAGTATTTACTTCTTTACATTCTAATATGTCAGACCAATTGACTCGAGATAAAACATTATTAAAATCATCTATACAATAGTTTCTCATACACCGAATATTTATATCCTTTTCAAAAAAATGTACCTCTATTATTTTGTATATTGTTAAGCAGGGAATCATTGGAGCAAATAACATGATAGAATTTCATTATTTCAAGAAATATTTCCAGATATTCTTCTTACATTTTACGTGACGATAATCTAGATCGTAAAAGCACAGCGGGGGAGGAAATATCACTTTTCAACACCTCCACGACCGTGACCATAGCCAACCACTCGGTTGCCGAAATCGTCTTCACGCTTGCGTGCATTTGTATGGAATCGAGAGAATAATAGACGCAGTGCGTCTCATTCTCGCTCGCGATCGCTAGGGCACATAGCCTGTTGATTATGCAGTTTACATTGTTACAGTCGAGTCGATCGAATCCACGAAGCTGGTCAGCCCCGGTGGTCAGCTAAGACGATTCCCATATGAAAGAGGACAGCGTGACGATACCGAAAACGAGCCCGTTATTTTGTATCAGATGAATTGAAAATGGCATTTTAGTTTCTCTTTTCACAATTCATTCAATGGGATCAGATTATATTGCAGCTATTGTCATGATTTTCAGCCCGTCACCGCTGAGTATATATCTCGACATCAACACAAGTTTTGCTCCTTAAACCTGTACGGCCGGATATCGCACGCGGTGGTGCGGCCTGATTCTCCCGTCGATTTCGCGTAAAGGTAAGGGATCGCAGTTCGTTTAATTAACCAACATTACCAAGGAGTTATCACAGAGCGCCTTGGCTTGAACTTCATACAGTTATGTAATAATATGTAACGCTAGATTTTGTAGAGGGAAAAAATCAGAACTAGGTCAGCTGAGGTGTGATATACATGTTTTATGGAGAATCATCCATTATCAGACAATTTTTAGTTTCAATAAAATTGACTTGAAGTTTAGCCAGGGAACATGGGGAAATGTTCAACTTCAAGTTTAAACTAAATTACATTTCCCTGGTTGAACATAGGCAGTAACAACTTATGTCAACGACATGATAGAGTTGATCTTCCGCAGAGTCCAGAGTTTACCTATAGTTTGTAATTACCATAATGATATTCATGGTAGTCATTGTATTTATAAACGGTAACCTTAATAATTGCAAAAGGTCAAAGTCTCAATATGTTGAGTATATTGAGCTACAAGTATATAGGCCTATATTTCTACAAGTACATGTACAACCAAGTGTATTGAGAGTACAGCCTGCTGTGAAGGCAAAATTAGATTGAAATTGTTCTTCTGGCTGTTATTAAGGAGAGAATGATATGAATCAAATTTACCAATTGTGCACAAGGTAAGCACATCACTAAAAGTTAGAATTAAAATGATGTTATTTTCTGCAAGACCTGAATAGAGTTTGTTACACCAATAATAATAATAATAATAATAATAAATATATTCATAATGAGAATAATACCATTAATAATAACGATACTTATATATAATTTTAATAATAACAAAAACAAAAATAACAACATGGTCTTTATGTTTACAAAGGATAGCCTCATTAGTAGGCCCAATACTATTCTTCATGGGGGTCGTGCAATCATATTGTTCTTGACAATATCAGAGTATTTCACGATATAAACAATTCTCCCTTGTATATTAATGAAATATTTTGTTACTGATATTTATATCCAACCACCAAAAAGTAGTATTCTTTATTTTGTTATTCCAGGAATATAGTGAATCATGTCAATGATGTATTCAACAGCGTCGTCTGCACCCAATAGCATGGGTGTTGGACCCAGGCAGAGGAGGACCAAAAGAAGAGCTCCAGTTAACACAAACCAGTCAGGACCATGGAGGGATTCATCCTGGGTCCAAAGCTTCTCTTCCCAAGGACCCAGCCCCCTAGGAAACCCTCAGGACCTTAATCCAGCCTTTGCACTGCGCAAGATTGTTCTCCTGCTTGAGAAGCAGAAATATATTGATGTCTCACAACTCATCAACCAGCTCAACAACGTGACGATCAAGTCCATCCTGCATGAAATGCCTATTTATATGTTTGTGGAGAATATCCCAGACTCTCTTGTGGCCATAGAGAGCTTGTATTCAAAATTGTTTGTCTTGGACCCCCAGAACTTTCCTGAAGAGAAGCTGGCCATCGAGGCAACAGTGTTCCAGATCGTTCGACACTTGGCCATGGCTGATTCTATGCTCGACTCTGGCTCCAGTCAAGCAAATGATGAATCAGCTGGGTCCATCCGAAACATCCTGCAAATTGTCCTCTTCGTCAAACCAGACATAGTTTCTGTTGTACATGCTCGTAAAAAGATGATGGACAATGCCCTCCAGGGTATAGGTGAGCACAGTTTGGTAAAAGCTGCAGGATCTCTAATGAACCTTCATGATGGTTTGAAACTAGAATTTGAAAAGACCACTGCTTCGTACAAAACAGCCATTCAACAACTTGAACATCTAAGCCTCTCCAATCCGAAACCAGTCACTCTTAAATCATTCACAAATCGGTTGCTTCCTTCGGCTAACCACCAAGTCCTGATGACATACACTGAAGGAGAAATCCAAGAAAGGCTTTTCAAGAACAAGACTGTGTTGAATGCAGTCGAGTCCAATATGACCAATCAGCTTCCGCACTTGATCCAGAACCTCAAGGAAAGGATCGAGAACGATAAGAATGCACTCCTGGCGTTTGGGAGATTGCGACGAGAGATCAAGGGCATATCTGGCGATGCCAAAGTGGCACCTGTTCTGACTCAGTACTCAAGAAGTCTCAAGTCTGTTCTAGATATCTTCAAGATTCTCTTGGAAGAGCAATATCCAGAGAAGAGCACGCAGGATCTCAACTTCCCAGACCAAGATGACCAAGTCCTAAAGCTAGAGGATGTGGATGGAATGACATCTAGAGACTCTTCCAACTTGGATACTGCGAGAAGCAATTCCACTGATGTATATGCTGGTAAGAATAAGATGCTATTTCTTCCTAGTATTGTAGCCTCCCCGTTGAGTGGATACTGTGATGAGCATGCATGTATAAATTAAATATGTACATGTAAGGGCAGAGAATGATTTTTTGTTAAACTGGAAAAAGTAATACAGATAGACAAAATAGGAATCAAAGCAAACCCCAGAAAAGTATTTGATTGATGGAGAGGCTTTTGGAGGGGGGGCAGAGACACCTGAAAAAAGAAATGGCCTGGGATCCATATTCTACGGGTAATTTTTAGAAGTTCTTTTTTACAGTTTGTCAGCTAAATTGGCATACCTTATTTGCAGATTTGCTTATACATGAATGTAAAATTACATCCTGAAAAAGTGGTAATTCTGCTTTTTTTTTTTTTATACCTGCTAAAGAAAAGGTGACAAACTGTAAAAATTAACTTCTAAAACCAAGGAGTTACTAGTAGTAGTACCTCCTTGCTAAAACTTACCTGTAGAATATGCATGCATGGATCCCAGGCCTTTCCAAATTATAGACATCTGGCAGAAGAATACCTAGGTGAAGAATTCATGGCCTCATGGGTATCTTCTTTATGTAACCTTGTAAATAATTTGTAAAGTGAATACAGCGCAAGGTTGCTCACTTTGTTAAAACCAATGCCCATTCTAATCTCACAAGCCTTTGATTGTATGAATTGTTATATCTCGTACACATAGAATAAATGTCCCTTATTCTTCAGTCCAAGTAAAGCTTGGACTAAAGTTTGCTTAAGCTCTGAATAGCACTGGAGATGACAAAGTACACTGAATCCTCTGTGTCATGCTGAACGGGTTGGGATTTGAATAGGTGAGGGTATTTATTTAAGGAAAAATAGACACATTCTCATCTTTGTATAGGTTAGAGGTCACGCTTTCTTGTGTCTTCCTCCTTTGTTGTACTGAATGGGAAAGGGTTTTTATACATGTGCCTTGTAAAACGAACAATGGTTGATAAATATTTCATAGTAAGTATTTGAATTGATTAGATTAACTAATATTTCCAACAATGGTGGAAATTATATATACAGTGTGAGTCAGAAAAAATGTTACACTTTTTTAAATGCTTATATTACAAATATGATAGAAATATCATAATTCTTCCACCACAGTTTGATAAAATAACTCTTCCAGTCTTATTTGATACCACATTTTGTGGGGAATCAGGAGTGAATTTACTGGATTAGGAATCAATTAATGTAACTGGGTGAAAGCTCATTTGCGTCAGCATCAAGAATGCCTTGCCTGATTTGGACTCCACTGCACAATGAGCAAGAAAGCCTTTTGTAATGATATTTGAGGTATTCCAAATCAGGCAAGGGGCTGTTGAAGCTAATGCTGAACAGCTCCTGTGGAATGGGCCCCCAAGATCTTCAGACTTAACACCCACTGACTTCTTCGTCTGGGGGTTCCTGAAGTCCAAGGTGTACAGCAGCCCACTTGCAGACCTGGATGACATGCAGCAACGAATCGTCAGAGAAGCAACCAATCTGCGAGAAGACAGACACTTCGTAGGGCCATGGCAGCAATGCTCCATCGAGCTCAGAAATGCATCAAGAGAAATTGACGCCATGTGGAAGATTGAAAGCTATACATGTATGTCCAAGTGCCCCAAATGACTATGAAAAAGGATTTTTCAGTGAAGATCACTGAATGTTATGATTTCTGGCTTTATTTATTTATTAATTTATAGGTTCTCATATTTATTTGTCTTGATTAAACATGTGCATAATCTTTACGTTTATTGTTTGTGTGAATGTTGTCTCTGTTTCAGCAGGCTATCATACCACTTGCCGCAAATGAGTTTTGACTATCTTTCAAACAATGGGTGTTGTGCACTCGACCGTAATAGCAACATTCAGCAACATTGAAACAAATGTTACCAAACAACAAAGGAATATATACTTCTATCCATACATGCTAAATATACTCTGTTAATCCCACATTTTTAAAACAATACTGAATTCAAAAAGTGTAACATATTTTCTGACTCACACTGTAGTGCGATTAAGATAATTGTGATATATGGTTAAAAATTGCAAAGGTTGTACCATTATGTATTTACTTCCTTGTTCAAAATTTGATATCCTAGGCTACAAGTATTGTCGGCCTACACTTTGACTAAATATCTACTAGATTATAATGGAGAGACTCTTCCAACACCACAACCTTCCTACAATAAGAATGCCTGTTAAAAAAGAGAATGTACATTTATTATCTTTGTTAGTATTTTCCATGAGTTGGAAGACAAAAGAAATAAAAACCCAACAGCAATACATGTAGCACTTGAGTATAATATTATGCTTTCACCAGTGCACAAATTAATTTTTCATTTAGCAAACTCTTTATCTCTTGCAAGAAATTGAGAGAAATTAGTTGTACATGTATGTAATTAGGTTTAGTCCGTTGGTCTGCTCTTACTGTGTGGTGATGTACGTTTGTGGAATGATCGGGATAGTTCGTGAGCAAACACAATTGTAGACTTTCAGACACAAAGCAGACAGAGTCTCACCAAATAAATAATCAATATTCACTTTGTCTGTCTTCCTGATACTGCATTGATCAAAGCTTTTCACAGGGCAATTGACATCAAAGGGCAATAGGTTATTCGGTCTTTAGCTGTGGATGCTTTTTGAACAAATGAAAGACAATGAAAAATTAAACGTTTAATGCCCATGGCCATAGAAAATATACTTGTAAATGTATGTCTGAATGATCTTTATTGACTTAAAATCGACATCTCTTGTCTGATTTGAAATCAAAACATTTTTTTTCACCTTTCCCAGAACTCAACCTTCTTTGTTTTTGTTTTTTTATCTTAACAAATAAAGTAATTCTAATTTGTAAACAAATTTTTAGGCATTTTACTCCCAGTGTTAAAGATCGTATGCTCGATCTGTAATGAAAAACACAAGTCAGAAAAAATTGGAACCATGGGAGTAACACTGGGAGTAAAATGCCTAAAAATTTGTTTACAAATTAAAATTCCTCCCGTCTAGCTTCTTCGTTTACTAAAGTAATTCTAATAAGAAATGTTTACATGTATGTCATGTGAAAAACAATATCAATAAACAGTACCACAGTTAATTTTTAATGAAATTTGGTTAGATACCAGTGAAGGGTTGTGAGGCAAAAGTTGTAAAGTGTATTTAGCTTTGAAAAAGCTCTGGTGAACTTAAATATGTAAAATTGCTGCAAGGAAGTGTCAATCCAAATTAAAAGAGCTCCAGTTAACAATTCAAGTAAGTTTTACACTGCATCCTGCATATAATAGCACTTTATAAAAGCCGCAGATCCCTATACCGTAATTGCCCTTTTCTGTCATAGTAGAGTTGCATACCATGGATATTAATTAAACAGGCGAGCTTACTCATTATGGTTAGAAAGGCTTGTTTAATTGAATGCATTTTCTCTCTTGGAATGAATGTTTATTATACCAACTCACTATATACTTACAAACTATATTTCAGTCTTTTTTTTGGGGGGGGGATGAAATTTTGCATGAAACATATATATGATTGTGTTGAACATATATATTAGCCCTCATCAAACATAGCCATTGTAAATATTAGTTTCAGAATGGGAATTTAATGAACAAGCATAATACTGTTTTAACAAAGTTTACTATGTCAATTTAGTTTTTAATAAAGAGTATTTCAATATGTTTCAAAAACGTATCCCAGATGAAGCATTTGTGTGTTACAGATTCCAGGCATCTGAGGTTCTTTTAAGAATGATCTCATTGAACCCTCTGAATAATTCTCTTTTACTCACCTGCCTTTGTCATAATTGGAACTGTGTCATAATCTAAGACAGATATACATGTATGTACTTTTTAATACAAGCAGACAATACCAAGAGGCAGGGAATTTCAGAATTCAATAGGGAAATTGGCATAACAAGGTAAATATTGATGCAACAGTCTGAATATAGAGTCAGCAGTTTGTGTCTTACATTGAGGGTCTTGTTGCCATGGTAGCAGATACAAACTTACAAAGACCCAATGTAAGCTGCAAAAAGGCTAACTTTTGTGACACAATGTATCCAACCACGGTGTATATTGTGTACATTGTTCATTTAGGCCCTGCTCTTTATGAGTCTATTTTATTATCTTGTTTTTTACCCACGACGATAAAATCGGCAGGGTTATGTAAAGGGCTCCGTATGTTTGTTTGTTTGTTTTTTTGTTTTTTTTTTTTTTTGTTTGTTTTTTTGTTTGTTTGTTTGTTTGTTTGTTTGTTTGTTTGTGTACAAGATAACTAGAGAACGGGTGAACGGATTTGCACCAAATTTTCAGGGAATGTTCGGATAGTGACAGGAAAGAATCGATTAGATTTTGGTGATGATCGGTTGACCCCTGCAAATTCTGTGTGACCTTGAAGTTTTGACCCAAACTTCAGTTCGGATAGTGACAGGAAAGAATCGATTAGATTTTGGTGATTTGGTTATAGGAACTTCATTTCGGATAGTTTTTTTTTGTTTTTAAGAATATTTTATTACTTCCTTTTTAAAAATAACATTTTTCACAATAATCAAGGTAAAATACACAAACAAATATATTCACATGCAGTATCATTGTGCCAAATTACATAATAATAATAACAATAAGTAACCATAATATTTTACATGCATGTATTAAATAGTAGATTATGCCAAATCTGGAAGTCTTTATTGTGATAAAAAAAGAGAAAAATATAAAATATAAAATATAGTGACAAGAAAGAATGCAACTACATGTACTCGATCTGTAGCGCCGCTAAGGCGTGGGTCTGCCGCCTTTGACGGCCTTTCTATTTTCAGTTTGTTTTATGTTACTGCAAGAATCCATGTTTGTTGATACTGCTTTTCCAAAAGTGCCCACTTGATATGGAACAGTATAGAGTAAATGTTGTAAATAGAATAGAAGATAAGGAAGAAAAATATATCTTATATCTCTTTTGATATGTACCTTTTAATTTGTCCAGTCTGCAACTTCAAAAAAGTACATTTTGTCAAAACAACAACAACATTAAAACAGAGGATATGTACATGTATATGCAAATTATACGTGTATGTACATGTACCATGTAGATCAGGTCAATTTCAATATCAACTGTATTATTATCTTTTTTATTTACTTGTTTTGAGCAATAAAAAACTGTATATGGAGCTCATATTTTCAAGGATTCCAGGCGTGATGTTGAAGTTCATGTATTGTGTAAGATTTAAGGACAAATTTTTGACCACAAACTTTCCATGGTTTTGACACGTACATGTACACAAGGCCCCCTATAGAATATCGCCTGTGAACTGTTTTGTGGAACAACTTTAATAGCTTGCACTTGACTATATTATCACCCGGCTAATACAAACCTAATATACCGTGGACAACTTTATAATGGTGTATGATGATATGCAGCGATGGAAAACCCATTGAATTGTACAGTTTCCCACGCTTTTTATTTGTAACACTATATTCCAAGGTGGTTAGTTGATACACCAACCATTTGTCATCATTTGCATAGAAAAGGGACTTAGACAGTTTTGAATGGCTTTGGGAGGGTATGGACTATTGTTCGAAAAAAGAAGGCCTGTCTCGCTAAGAAGCGGGTGAATGGAGAGCTGAAAGGGTAGGGATCACTGCTCAGGAAACTTCCTGCTTTGTAGAGTGTAACTCAATACGCATAAAAGACCCACTTCTCAAGAACTTTCAATAATGGTATCTTTCACATTTTAGCTACATGTATGGGTAGATCTTTTTCCTTGAGAAAAGTGCATGTTGTATTGTAACAAATATTAGGCTACATCAAGTATCATGTGTGCTGAAATTCATATTGGCATAATACATGTAGGTAATTTTTCTGAGAGTACTTTCATATATATCTACAAAAGAAGCAAAAATACATGGTAGTATAGTTATTTTTACTTTTGATAATTTCCCACAAAGATAACAGCTACAATGTATTTGGTTTCATTAAAAATTTATATACCTGTAATTATATTAGTAGTGGTCAGAAATCTCTTGGCCTGTGCTGAAAGTAAAAGAAGAGTATTTCAGAACCTGTATAAATGTAGCATATAGATTGTAACCTGAACTACCCGGTAGACATCCCGGAAGAAACAACAAGTAGAATACCCACACTTACACTTTGTAGGTTTGCAGCATACCCGATTAAGCTTTAAAGTTTGAGCAAAAAGTTTGATTGACCTTGCTTGCTTTTATCCAGATTTAAGTTTTAAGATATGTACAAACAGGCCAACCCAGGCTTTTAAAGTGGACTGCAAACACATTGTTTGCCATGTGATAGTTTAAAAGGGCATCAATTGTCCTTTCTTGTTAGATTTGTACACTTTTTGACTTAAAGTGAAGTTGATATTACATAAAGTTAAAGATAACAAGTTCTGTTATGTATACAACTGTATGATTAATTGGACCTACCCAAGCAATTCTATGGCACATGTGCCGGTGACAATTATTGCTCTCTGGTCAGTTTTTACAAGTTTTAACTTCAACCCTGGACCCAAACTTAGCCCCTTAAAGGGGAGTCCACCTTGGTATTAAGTTGATTAGAATAAAAGCAGAAAATTGAGAGAAACAGATTCGTGAAAGTTTGATCAAAATCTTTCAAACTATGAATTTTTAAAGATGTTATTAATGGAACACAAATTGTGCAACTCTGTGATGTACAGTGTATCTTGTGAGCTCCTCTCCCGTAACTACTCTGTATAGAAAATTTCATAGATCTTGTTTCATATAGGCTGTGTGTAGAAACATATCTCTAATGATTGTATCTAGGGTGCATATATGATTAAACATTTGCTTTCGAGAAATGAAAAGTTATGATTTTTTTTTTATAATACAGGGCATAATGGGGAGAGGACCTTGCAAGATAATTTGTCAGACTTGCCAATATGTGTTTGATTGATTGCAAATTCAAAAATTCATGACTTTCCTATTTCTTTTCGGATTCTGCTCAAACTTTCATTGATATGTTTCTTTAAGTTGTATGATTTTTTTAAAACCAATTTGATATCAGAGTGTACTTCTCCTTTAAACCTAACCTAACCTAATATCTAAAAACCCAATTGCATCCCTAATTCAAACCATATATCTTGACGAAATGAAGCCGGAAGCAAATTTTGAATCACCACTTAACCAGATCTATGTTTCTTGAGTAGACTTATCCTTTTTCGCCGTAATATATTGTAATATATAACACTCTGTTACTCATTTATTTGTATTCTGTACAAATGAAAAAACAAATTTCCGAATGGACAATAACTATTCAATTCAATTCAATTCAATTAAATCCTGTTAACTGTTTGGGCAGTCCATTGAACATAAATATATTTCTTTTTTTAAGTAAATAGATAAATCAACATTCTTAATTTTTATATTTCACCTCCTATCAACAAAAGGAATTTCTGATGCTGATATCCCACCTCCACCCACTCATACCCCACCCCCGATACCTTCCATGACGCCTCCTACCTCGCCCCCTTCTGATACGGAGATTGGGAACTCCTCCATGCCCCCCAAGGAAGTGCAGCGTAGACGAGCTCGATCACGAGATCGTAGCAGGAGGAAGAAAGGAACAAAGTCAAGGGCGACGTCGCTGGATAAAAGCCTGGTGGTGATCTCAAGGCCTGAGAGGGAGAGCGTTGAAGATAGCCGAGACTTTCAGGTTATGATGAAGAGGATTAACTCTGTGTCTGCTTCTTCACCAGGTAAGAAAATATTTCATGGAAAAATGTGGTTTTACTTTTTAGGCTTAAAACATATATAGGTCCAGTAGGCCTAAACGCAGTCACAGTGAAAACTGTTCCTGCAGTCATTTTTTTATTCTTAACCTACATGCTTAATCAAGCATTTGCAAAGGTAATTAAAATGTCAGATGGATAAACAGTTCATCATGGGCCCTGTTTACAGACTAGCGACTGATCTGAATCAATCCCCAATCAATCACAAGACCGTACCAAAAATTCTAGTGGTTAGAGGATTCGTGACTGATTCAGACCAAGGAGGTGCTTGCCTAGTTAGTACCTCCTTGTTCAGACATACTGTGACTCATTTAAAAGATGGGATCCTGGGGAGCGTTTCATAAAGCGTTTCATCAAGCGTTTTGTCAGTGATTTTTACCGACTAATTTGCTCTCAGCCAATCAGATGCAAGGATTTCAGTAGCTTATAACAGTTGTCGGTAAAAATCACTGACAAAACGCTTGATGAAACGCTCCCCTGATCTTTATCTTTGGCCTGCAATGAATGCTATTACCTTAACTTCATGTCATCCCTTCAATATATACGAGTTCTCTTTGATTTCAGTCTAACTTTATAAAGATAAGAACTTTCCAGTTGAAGTAGTTGAGAAGCTGCTGTAGAAAATGGTCATATCAATAGGTTATTCATCTGTACTAAATGTATTACAGCTCTTTATACTCTTCTGTGGAGGCATGTGTAAGTTGTGATATTTACATGTGTGCTTTAGAAGAGCAAATTCTGGATAATACCTATTCAGATATATACAAAAATGTCAGCAACTTCATGTCACAAATAAGAAAGAGAAAATTCTTCTTATGCTTTATGATTATTTGCTATTTCCTTTCCTTTTTTTTTTACCAAAGCATTCCATATTTGTTTGTGTTAGATTCACAAAGTAAAGTTATGAAAAATAGTATAATGTAATTGTACAAATTCAGTGATTGTCAGTAATGTCCTTCGTTTTACAACCTGTATCACGGTCCACAGATAATAAGTCAAGGCCAAAATATCAGTGCGTAAACATGGATTTTCTCACCGATAGACAGGATGATTTTGATCTGATTTGTCATGGCTTTTTGAATCTGTTAAAATTAGGCTAAAGTTGAGAAGGAAATTGTGGTAAGTTGGGTCATTATTTAGGGAAAAGTTAGAATGTTTGGATAGTTGAATTGCTTATGAGAAAAAAAAATACAAGAATAAATCTGATAATACAATTTTTTTTCCTTAAGAAGCTATATTTTTCATTTTGATGGAAAGTCTCACAGGTGCAACAAACATTGAGTTAATTACTTCTTTCAACATGAATTTTGTAGATTACATTAAGATTCACACTGCATGCAGTTCCAAAAAGGGGTTGAAAAATGTGTATTACATAGAATGGAAAAATTAAGATGATATCTGATGATAATTTCATTTGATTTTTCCATATTTTGTCCCCGACATTGTAGAAAAGATTTAGTTATATCACAGTGGAAAACATCTAGAATGTTGAGTAATGAGTTTGATGAATATTTTATTTTATTGCTTCCTTATTATTTCCCTTTCATCAGTGACTTCCTGTAAAAATATTAAATTCATTCTGGTTGTATGTGCATGCTCTACAATAGTTAAAAAAACAAACTAGCTCCCAAAAGACACAGCAGGAATCCAGATAGCGGTTTTTTCCTTTTGATGTTTTGAATCCAACCATACAATCCCACCTGCACCTACAGAGAGCAGTCTTTGCAATGACATAATTTGTAAACAACTCCTTTTAGATGATGATTTGATATGATATTTATTTTCCTTTCCCATCCTCATGGGGCCCTCTCCTGAAAAAAAAAATCATAATTTGAAAACTGTCAAATAAAACTTTTGATTGATGATCTATATCGGTTGTAACTTTTCTATTATGGGAATTTTCTGAATGGGTACACAAGGGCAGTAGATCAGTTTGGGTCAAGTGAGATATATATATCAATTGTTTTGCAATGGAAGAAAAAATTGGTAAAGTGACCCAACCAGCTACTTTCACACTTATTTACAGGCAATGCCAATAAAGCTGACTAAAGGAGAGAATGGCCAGAACTACAAAAAGTTGCTGCAAAGTTTTCAATATCATGTATTTGTTTTGTCATTTATGTAGTCCCATAAATCAGGCTCAAAATGGTGATAATGAAATAAATGGATAATGATTGGCATTGTGTTTCCATGTTGTTTCAGGATATTGTTAAGTTTTGGATCAGTTATAATTGAAATCATTATCATTATAGTTTGTTACATGTCAATGTTATCTCAAGCAGAGAACATTACAATTGTACTAAAATCTACAGTTGTTGGGTCATAATATTCATATTTTAACAAAAATGTTCATGCATGCGAACTTCCTGGAAAATTATACACCCCCCCTCCAAAAAAAAAAAGAAATGAAATGAAATCTGATGTACAGGTACATGTAATCCACTAGGCCTACACATAATCACAATGAGGTAGGATTGTACTGTTCTGAAAAAGAGACACATAATCGCTTGTACATTAATACAAAGATTTTCTTGTCCCTTTAACAGTTTCGATACATAAGAAGTTTTTAAAAGTTCCCATTTGACTCAAATGGAGATGTCATGATTATGTTTTTTCTTCAGTTCTTTTTTTTTTTGTCTTCCTCTCCATGTATAAAGCGTAAATAATAACTTCCTTCTTGACATGTTGAGAGTTCTACTTAATACATGTACTACAGTATTTAGGCTTTAGTATGGGATCATGCAGTTACAATACATTTGTCATTTTTATGCAGATTTACATGTGAATCAGAGAGCACAGTCAATTCTATATCCTTGAGTAATGGTTAATTGTTCATAAAAATTGATTTTTTTTTTTCACAGAAATCTACAATATTTTACCTGAATATAGAAACCGTTAAACAAATTGCTAGCAAAGGTACATGTATATCAGCTGAGTAAATTAGCAAAGGAATATGATGAAATAGGATCTGTTGGAACCAAAATGCAATACATGTACCTTGTCAAATAAAAATTTGTGTGCTTTTCAAAATATTTTTCAAGTGTTGCCATAATTTTAGAAAACACTTTGCTGGTCCGTATAGCCCTCAATGCAACTTTGTCAACAATCCATAAGGACTTTAGATAGTTCCTCTCAAAACATACATAAATACTTCAGTGGAATGTATTAGTGAGGGTGCAAGGGTCGGAATTAATGCCTTCTTAAAGTAACTCCTATCTTGACACCAGGAAATTAATAATCTAATTGTGGTTATTCATTTGATTGTTCAGTCAAAATTATGCCTTTAAATCCAAGGGGCTTGAAGTTCATTTCTAGCAAAACAATAAGTATCATTCATGTGTGTGACACCCTGTTAAATTAAAAATTGTGCCAATATTAATTGCTTGCAAATGCTGTCTTTGATTTACCTCATGCAATGTGTTTGTCTAGGGTACATATCTGAAAGAAAAACAGAAACAAAACTAAGCATAAACAAAAAATAGGCAAATTTTATTTTATTAAACTATTTTCAGTATTTTGCTTTATTTAGATATCATTTCTACATTTCCAAATTGTCAAATAAACTTAAAACAAAAATTAACAAATAAACAAAGCAAAACAGTAACACTGTACATACTCCATCTAAATTTAATCTTTATTTGATAAACAGAAGTCAGTTTAGTTTGCCTTTGTGCAGAGATATGCTTACAGTCATTAACTTTGATGTTACTTTAATACCAAGTGTGCAAAAGCTATCTATGTGTGAAATATGTTTTGTAAAAATGTACCTGATCAATACACTTTGTATACCAATTTATGTGATGCTGTTAACAGTATCCCCACAGGAAAGGGAATATTTCTCTCAGTTTGGAGCAAGTTCATGTAAGTTTTTTTGAAATACATTTCTTCCATGCTCTCTTTTTGTCGCTCATGCTAACTTAACATTCCTTTCATAACTTATGATCACTCAGTGCATGAATATCATTAATAAGACATAACCGAACTACTTTTGCATGCCTTTTTTAATACTTTAAGTGTGTACTGTGTATGTAGGTTATGGAATAGCATTTAAGGTCTTACATGTACTTACTATTTATTTTTAATTCTAATTTTTGAAAATAAAAATGTGAAAATATATATGTGACTGACTGAATTGGAGCTCTTTCATCTCGAAGTTTTACTTTTCTGTATTTTAATGGAAAAGATTTTTATACCCCCTGCCAAACGAGGTTTGAAGCGGGTATATAGGAATCAGCGTACGGACAGGCGGGCGGGCGGTCCGTCCTTTGCAAATATTGCGCATTGAACTTCTTCCTCATTTTTCGAGCAATGCTCGTGAAATTCGCCACACACATTGGTCTTGGGATGAAGACGTGCTAGACATATTTTTTTAATGTGTCGGAAATGCGTTGCCATGGTAATGGCATATTATGGCAATAAATCAGGTTGAAATCTTGCGGATCGAACTACTTCCTCATTTTATCGAGCAATGCTCATGAAATTGGGCACACACATTTGTCTTGGGATGAAGATGTGCAAGACATATTTTTCAATGTGTCAGAAATGCGTTGCCATGGTAACAGCATTGCAACGGCATATTATGGCAATAAATCAGTGGGAAATCTTACGGATCGAACTACTTCCTCATTTTTCGAGCAATGTTCATGAAAACTTGGCACACACATTTGTCTTGGGATGAAGATGTGCAAGACATATTTTGCAATGTGTCAGAAATGCACTGCCATGGTAACGACATTATGGCAATAAATCGGGAAAATATTGCGGATCAAACCATTTCCCCATTTTTGGAACAATGCTCAGGAAATTTGGCACACACATTGGGACGGGGGTATTAAGCACCTTCAGTAATATTCTAGCTTAAAAAGTGGGTCCTGCTATATTTCTCAATGTAATAATTTCTCAAATTTGTCAATTTTTTCCGGGGGGGGGGGGGGGGGGGTCGGGTCGTTTGCTCTTGAAACCACCAATTATTAAGTGTCAAGCTCTGCTTCTCTGAAGAGCTTGAGATAATACATGTAGTTTAGTTTGGTTGTTCTGTTTTCTTGTTGAGAATGGTGTATTCCTAATCTTATTTTGTGTTATCATATTCAGTAAAAATGAGTTATACATTCTGATTTTTGTGAATTATTGTTACTGAGTTGAAAAATTAGATTAATAGCATGTTCTGTATCTGTATCTGTTGAATACTGCAAGCAAACTCCACTAACGGGATATACTGTTGCAGGCGCGTTTGCGGCTAGTGGAGTAGACTTAATACGTGTAATGGGCCCCGCGAATGAAAAAAGTTAAGTCCATGCTATTCAATTTAGACTTAAGGCTATCAACTGTGGTGGTTTGACGTATATCTGGGGGCAGTAAGTTCCCCTCAGTCATGGTTCTTGGTAGGAATGAGTACTTGTAACAATCCTTTTTGACAGTGGGATGAGTAAAGGAGATTTCACATGACTTTCGGTGCGGATTTTGTTGTCAGCTTGGTAAAGTTGATGTACATCTGTGTTTATGGCTACCATGTGGTGTATGGACTTGAACAATAGGGAAAGTCTGGATACGGCCCGACGGTTTTCCAGTGGTTCCCAGCCCAGTTTAGTTATCATGGTAGAGACGCTGCTAGTCCTTCTTGGATCTTTGCAGACAAATCTGGCTGCTCTACGCTGTACTGCTTCCAACCTGTTTTTATGGTCCTTTTTGTATGGGTCCCACACTGAGGCGCAGTATTCCAATTTGGGGCGCACCAAAGCTTTGTATGCCGTTTCCTTCACTTTCTGGGGACAGCTGTACAGGTTTCTACGTAGGAGCCCAAGTACCTTGTTTGCTTTGGTTGCAGTATTATTTACATGATCTGCCCAATTCAATTTATTATTGAGTTCAACGCCAAGATATGTGTGATTGGTAACAGATTTTAAATGATTCCCATTCATATTGTAATAAGTGTGGAGGGGCTTCCGTTTGTGAGTGATGTGCATCACGTGGCATTTATCTATATTAAACTTCATCTGCCATTTAGATTCCCAACTGCATAGTGTATCGATATCATTTTGCAGTACTGTTCTGTCATCTTCAGCTTTGATTTCACGGTAAAGAATGCAATCATCGGCAAAAAGACGCACCTGAGATTTGATTCCCTGGGGGAGGTCACTGACATATAGAGTAAACAGTAGGGGGCCCAGGACGGTGCCCTGAGGAACCCCAGATTGTACCCGAACTGATGATGAAGAAACTCCGTCCAATACCACAGATTGAATCCTTGTGGTAAGGAAATTTGTGAACCAGCTAAACAGGGCGCCTGTGATGCCTGACTGGTGTAGTTTCAGAAGAAGGCGTTTGTGTGGGACTGTATCGAAGGCTTTGCTAAAGTCAGTTATGATTACATCTGCTTGTCCCTGGCGATCAAGAATTTTTGCTAAGTCATTTATTGTCAGCGCTAGTTGTGTTTCGCACGACCGTCCTTTACGGAAACCATGTTGTTCATCATTGATGATGTTATACTTCTCAAAATGACCCATGACATTTGTGTGGATAATGTGCTCCAAAAGCTTGCAAGGGATAGATGTCAGTGATACAGGCCTGTAGTTACTTGGCTCTGCTCGGTTTCCCTTTTTAAATATTGGTGAAACATTAGCTTTTAACCAGTCTTTGGGTTACTCCCCTGTGTCTATGGACTTCTGGAAGATTGGTTGAAGAAGAGGGGCTATGTTTTCAGCGCACTCCTTCAACACTGAGGGTAAAATTCCATCCAGACCCGGTGCTTTGTGAGATTTCAGTTCTTGGAGCAATTTGATGATACCCTGTGTTGATATTTTGATGGGGGGCATAGGGGGAGGTGCAGGGCATCTGTATGCAGGTAAGGTTTGACAATCTTCTTGAGTGAACACAGACTTGAATTGTGCCTACTCGTGTGTACATAACTGCTACAGCATACATGCAGATACATGTATACCACCCATGTTTATGTAAATCTACTTCTACATGTAGCTTGTAATTGCTGCATTAATAAATTTGACAATAAAGTGGATTACTCAATATTTGGGAAAGCTGTTCCTTTTCGTTGGAAAATTGTATTTCAGATAACCTTCAGAAAAGATTTGCAAATCTCTGACACTGATATTGATTCATTTAATTTGAACACATCTGCAGTGTAGGTAAACTATAGTCTGACCCAACAGAAATGCAGTATACTTACCCGTAGTGCTTATTTTGCAGCAAGTAATCACATCTTTTTTCAATAAAACTTTAGAACATTGTCTGGATATTATCTAATAGATTTAGCATGAATTTTGCATGGTATATGTTATTATGTACATGTACATGTATATATTCTTTGTGTTGTAATACATTGTGCATTAATTACGGCAATGCCATACATTTACATTGTGTGTCTACATATTGTTTGAGATTTCATGCATGGCCTGACATTCTCATACCAACTCTTATACTTCAACAGGTACTTGTTCATTCCAAACACTCCTTTGTTAACAGAACAATTTCTCCTCTAAAGAATGTGAAACACACAATTAGCAAATATGTTCCTCAGTTAATGTTATATTTTGAAACCTACACAGCTGTCCAACTGAAATTCTTTCAATTCCGTCAATTTCTATAGACAATTTGTCAGCTTCAAAAGGTTATTGTTGTGAGTGATGATATTGTGATGTGAATTTTCCCATGGCCAAGCAAACAAACCAGTTATTCGTAGTTTCTAATCATATTTGCTTAGACTTTGAGCCAGTGGAGAATATCAAAGAATTAGTCATGGAAGTAACAATTAAACATGCTTCAAATGTCTGAAAAGAAAATAGAAAACCTGCTTGATATGCAATGCATTTCCTCATTACCATTTTGCATACCATATTGCAGTTGAACTGGCGTAATTTCCAACATACGTCTCTCTCTCAATATTTGCCTTTTATTACCCATTTTCAGGGTTCATTTATTTTCAATAAAAGACTTTTACCCAACAGATTGTTATTGTTTTTTTGACATCTCAGCTGCATAACAAGGGGATTTTTTTTCTTCTAAAAACCTTTTACAGTGGAAACTCAGTATAAAGAGTTCTGATATAACAAGATAAGATTCTGGGGTGGTATTCTGAGATTTATTTTATCTTGATTTTAGTGAAAAGATTTTAATTGTCATAACAAATTTTAAATTGCAACATTTCATTGGTGTTTGCGCAGATGAATTCTGCGTACGCAGCAACTTTTGCGCAGTCATTAACCAATAATGCGCCATAAGCGTACATTTTGTTATGACAATTAAAATTATTTCACTAAAATCAAGATAAACTAAATCTCAGAATACCACCCCAGGTCCCAACTCTTTATATTTAACCTGATATAAGGAGATTCCTACTATAACAAGGTAATTTTAATGGTCCCAAGGACCTTGTTATACTGAGTTTCCACTGTATATGAGAGTTTGTTGTTTCTCTGTTTGTATGATGAGATGATTCGTTCAAAAACTTGTATGGTTGACACATCGATCTCCACCTTACTTGGATATCGCATCGTACGCATGGCTCTATGCGAGCAGTTGATGCGGCCGCGCAGCCAAAATTAGGAGCCCTCACTCAAACACAGTATGCGGGACCGTGTGGGACATAGAGTGGGACATAGTCTGCTCAGTATGTACGATTACAGTGAACTCCTATTCGGAAGATACGTGATTTGATTTTTTACTTTAAAAAAGACATTTTACTAATTGCCACATTAAGTCGCCTCTAGAATTTGTCAGGGTACACTTGTTTTACCTGATTTTGCAGTTAATTCGTGGAAAATACTTCACAGTGCTGAATTATTTTATTCTAAAAATGCATAAAATTGTATTGAAACAGTACTTGCAGCAATGTTTTTCTGCGAGCCCAAACATGGCGACGAGGTGCGCCGGATCGCATCAAACGTAAACTTACAGGGCATATTGTTTTATCCACTGATAGAGATCGATGGGTTGACACCGTGCATAAAAAGAAGTCATGAAAAGGCGTTATGAATGTTGAAAAGGCGTTATGAATGTTGAAAAGAGGTCTCATTCTCTTCTCCAGGACATTTTATAATCTCTCTTTTCCTTCCAAAAATACATGGCAATTATGGTTATGATAAAATACAAGATTGCTATTGTATGAATAATGAATAGACCTAATTTGAGCATTATTTCAGCAGTACAATAATATGCATTTGCATTTCTTCAGAGGACGTGGAACGTCAAGCTCAGACAATGGAAGTGGGGTGGGGGCACCTTTTGTCTGCCAAATGGTGCAGTGCACCCCCACTTTCATTGTCCGAGCCCAATATTCCGACACCTCTGCATTTCTTCAAAAGTGTTGGGATTTTTTTCTTTGATGAACAGGCCTAAAGGAGCAGATAATACATTTACTTTTTTTTATTTTTGATGCATACATTATATGCGGTCCAGGCTGAATCTGAAGACTGGGGTATTAACCCTTTCGAGACAATTGACCACATTTTGTGGTTTGGCTCAATAACTTTTGATTCAGAGCTCTAAAAAATATACCAGATTCATGAGTTGAAAGAGCAAAAATTTCTGCATATACTATGTCCATTTTTGTTGCAAGACCATATTGCATTTGATGCCAGGAATTTTAAAAACGAGAATAAGCTTCAAAATCCTTAAATTGGCAACACATTGAGAGGTTCAAAATCATTATTTTTCATCAAAATTGGCAATTTTTTCAACTTTTCGACAAAATTCCTAATTGTTCTTAAAGACATTACACATTATTAAAACCATGTAGCACTAAATGAAAAATATTATTGTTGCCAATTTGAAGAACGAAAAATGATATTTAGGCCGTGAATAATTCCTGTCTTGAAAGGTTTAATATATCTGTAAAGCACTTAGAGACATCATAGATTTATAAGGTGCTTTATAAATCCAGAATATTATTATTAAATGGATACTATGATTTTACAGTGCAACAAAACTTATGACTGCCTTTATTTGGTTTCAAGCATGCATGCATTATGTGTCTTTTCTGAGAGATGAATGATACATTGTACTTTTCCATCATTTTGCTCTGACAAAATTCACCTGTCACCAATGAATTTCAATTGACATTGAGGGTCATCCATTGATATTGCTATCCATTATCCATATTACATTAGCATGCGTATCATCGCTGCAGTGTCCCTGATCATTTGCATTCAGCATGTGTCTGGTATGAATTTAATTAACACTGAAAATGATTGAAAAACGATGGAGTGGTGCAGACATGTTTGATCAGAATATTGCTCTTTTGTTTTCAGATTATCATGAAGGAATGAAGTAATGAAGGAATGAAGTCTAAAACTAATTTTTCGTTTTTTTTTTCTCCTTACAACACCTCCTTAATGAATCACAGCTCATCGCAAATTATTGTGATTTATGTTTTGCTGGATGTTGGCTACAAATCATGACCTTGCAAATTTGATTCTGCAAAGATTTTGTAGCATTAATTAATTCATGTATCCTGCATCTTTAACATGTGCATAAAGAAGAAAAAAAATCATAAAATGCAATGCTATAGCTAGGAGTTCCAGTAGCTCTGTCGAGACATGTTTATGAGGTAGAATGGAATGATGAAATATTTTATTGTTTACATGTAAAACTCTTATACCGGTAGTACAGATGAGTAGGGGAAATGATTCATATTTATATTTTTATGGTATTCTTCTGACATTCAAAATTCAACCAGAAGTACTCAATTTATTATTTTCTTTCAATGTTATGATCATGCTTAGGGGTTAAGCAAGTAGTTTCTGCCAACTTAATTGTATTTTATTACAGTGTATAAGGTTTTTAAGCATTCTCCAATTGTGCATGTTTGCTGTGTTTTATATTAAGTTTATGATTTATTATTGTTTTTATTTAATAATTTGTTTTATTTAGGACCTAATGCTAGTTTGTGCTTGTGTGGCCATTTCTGTTCAAATTATATTTGTATTTCAAAACCCCTTTCCAACCTTCTGACAAACTTGTGCTGTTTTCAAATGAATGCTTTCCACAGCCATAGGCCGACGTGGACTGGAGAAACGTGGAATAAGTCCCATGCGAAACGGAGCACGCAGTGGGTCTGTTTCACCCACGTCATATCGTCGTCATCTTCTCGGAGAGAATATGCCTCTTTCTGAACTGTCGCAGAGTGAGAATTTGATTTTCTTCATGCATAGCAATGCTTGCTTTACTAAATTTGCTCTATAGTACATGTATGTTCTCTTTCAAATATGTAATGGGTTCCTCTTTCTTCAAGTTCCACTTCTCTATAAATTAATGTACATAAAGCTGTGTGTCTTGTATAATGTATCTCTCCCTCTTCCTCTGTTTTTGTTTTCTTTGTCTTTCGTTCTTGTTTTTGTTTTCTTTGTCTTTCGTTCTGTCTTTCTTTTGCTTTTTCACATTTCTGTTGCTCTTCTCTCTTTCTCCTTATTCACGTTTCTGTTTCTCTTCTCTCTTTCTCCTTATTCACATTTCTGTTGCTCTTCTCTATTTCTCCTTATTCACATTTCTGTTTCTCTTCTCTAATTCTCCTTATTTTCATTTCTGTTTCTCTTCTCTCTTTCTCCTTATTCACATTTCTGTTGCTCTTCTCTCTTTCTCCTTATTCACGTTTCTGTTTCTCTTCTCTCTTTCTCCTTATTTTCATTTCTGTTGCTCTTCTCTATTTCTCCTTATTCACATTTCTGTTTCTCTTCTCTCTTTCTCCTTATTCACATTTCTGTTGCTCTTCTCTATTTCTCCTTATTCACATTTCTGTTTCTCTTCTCTAATTCTCCTTATTTTCATTTCTGTTGCTCTTCTCTATTTCTCCTTATTCACATTTCTGTTTCTCTTCTCTAATTCTCCTTATTTTCATTTCTGTTGCTCTTCTGTATTTCTCGTTATTCAGATTTCTGTTTCTCTTCTCTATTTCTCCTTATTCACATTTCTGTTTCTCTTCTCTCTTTCTCCCTTTTACACTCTTTCTCATTATCTTATCCTTTCTTTGTGTCCCTCTTCTCTCAGGCTTTGATTCTCATATGTTTTCATTATTTTAATCCTTTCTTTTTTGTGTGTTTCTTTTTATCTTTCTTCTTCTTTAAAAAAAATTTTGTTCTGTAGAAATAGAAAAAAAAGTATGGGGTATCAAGGTGTATATTTCAATTTATATTAGCTGCCAATCTAATTTGCTTGTAAATTTTCAATGCTTTAAATGTAACTTTATAAAATGTAACTAATAATGTAAATATAGCTTGATGTAGGTCAGATACTTTGTATGATTAAGAAACTTACTATATATTCTGACTGAAATTGAGCTTTAAGATAAATAAAAGTTATAGATGGAGTTTCAATATTAATGCAAAAATTTGCAATATGTGCAAAATCTTTAACTTACACTGTAATGTATGCCTGTTAATATGTAATCACCTGCCAATTTATAACTTTGCACATTTGGTCAATGGGGTTTCAGAAATTAAGACGTACTCTCTTCTGTTGCTACCGATGTTGCTACCGATGTTGTAGGCCTTTGGTAGAAGTTCATGATGGATCATCAAGTTTGATATTTCAGAAAGTTGTAGAAAATTCTACAGGGGTATTTAGTGCTTCCTCTATTTTTTGTTTTTTAAATGCTATATTTAAAAGAAGCTAGAGCATCACTTTTGTCTGAGGTATATCAGAAATGAGGCTAAACTCAAAGGCCCAAATTCACATAGGAGTTTTGCTTTAAACCATGGTTTAAAACCCCTCCTGGGTTTTTTAAGCGTACGTGCGCACGGAATCCGATCGAATCATATATTTTCTTTGAGCGCGCACATGGGCAATGTGCGCTTATTTTAGTACACTTACGGAGGTTTAAACCTTACCCATGGATTATACCTCCTTTGTGAATATCGACCAAACACTTTTCTTAATCCCTCTAAAAGCTTTGTTTGTACCCTTATACATGCCTATTTACCCTCTTTAAGCTAAATGCATTGTGTATACTCAATATTAAGAAATTCTTGCAACTTTTTCTTGTTTATTCTTATCTTTTTCCTCTTTCTGTCTTCAATGAATTAGGGCCTGGAAGTAAGTAACAAAAAAAAAGTTATGTTTATTTTGCTTTTATTTCGTTTTCATATTCCATCTCATATACAGATCTCAGAGCATTTAATTTCATGTGCATTTCTTTACTATTCCGATGCTTGTTCTTTATGCTTTGTCATTGCAATTTCTCCCAGGATTTCACAAGTGTTCTTGTTCGTTTTTATGCTCTAAAGCATTTCTGCATGTTTCTCAGTATTCCTGTATTGTCATGACATTTGCATGCTTTCCCATGCATTGCTGTTTTTTTTCTCAGTTACTTGTATAGTGCATTGTGCACTTAAAATGGATATTCATGATTTCCCATGCATGCTTTTGTATATATTCCTAGGTATGACATTGCATTTGTTTGCTTTTCAGTGCTTTTCAGTGCATTCTGTTTTACACATTTTTGTGGTTCCTGCTTTATCGTACATGTAGATTTGAAATTGGTCATTTTGGTAAACATTCTAGTTTGTGCATCATCACACATTTTTGCATGAAAATACACTTTTAAAGGTTTGAAACCCTGTTATTAAATTATCATTTGAACGTGTCATCACTGGTTTGTGGACTGACATTCACATACGCATAGCTTGCGTTCACTCTATTGTGACGATGTGTACCGTATACGATAAATGTAAGAAAACCCCCCAAAACACTTTCTTTTCATCTCATATGATTAAGCATAATTCCACATAAGCTTTGAGGTAAAATAGGTGAATTATAAATACTCAAGTATTTAGAACTATATAATATAAACTTATAATGCATCAGATATTGTATGACAAAACATCTTATCATTACTCTACAATATTTACCTTGCATTCACCATCATATGTGTGTATTTCAATATTTAGAAACACGTTTTTAGTTATTTATCATACTCGGTGCTCCTCCTTCATATATTTCTATTAAAGTTCTTGTTTTCGAATATTCAACATTTAAAGCCTTATCTGTAAGGTGTGTATGATAATAAAATATCGGTTCCATGTCATTTTTCCAAAGGCTTGTTTTTCCGAAGGTTTGTTACTCCGACTGTTTGTAATTCCAAAAATGAAATAGGGTTCATAATTCTGAAAATGAAAAAGGGTTCATAATTCCGAAGGTTCGTAATTCCGAAAAGCTGTGTAGAGTTCTATTGCACTTTCGGAATTACGAACCTTCAGAATTATGAACCTTCAGAATTATGAACCTTCAGAATTATGAACCCTGTTTCATTTTCGGAATTACGAACCCTATTTCATTTTCGGAATTACGAACCTTCGGAATTTAGAACCTTCGGAATAACGAACCTTCGGAGTAATGCATCAAATTTTGCGAATTACATGTATGAACCCTATTTCATTTTTGGAATTATGAACCCCCTGCTATGGGAAATTTGTGTTTCGTAATAACGAACCTTCAGAATTATGAACCTATAAAATATCAGTTGTCTGTACCATAAAACAGATTGAATAGGAGCAAAAATTGGAAGAGCATTTTTGACATAAATGATGCAGAACCTATTTATTTTTAAATCATGAAGGATAGAAGAATTCAAAAGGGTCTGCATCATGTTATTAACCAAAAAATATATCAAATACACTTTTCCACATTTTGCTCTTTTCCACTCCATTTTAAATGTAATGGCTTATGAACAGAGTTGCTTCATATTTAGTTACTATAAAAGTTTATTATACAAATTTGACTGGAACATGTCCTTCATGGTAGTATTTTAGAATATTCCATACAGCTGCTCTGTTTTAATGCATTTTTTTATTCATGCATCAATCTGGTAAATGTTGAATTATATGTTTGATGAAGATATATATATAATCTTTTGCTACCTTATTAACAAACATGCTTTTTGTCAACTGCTTTTCCATTCATACATGTAGATCTATTCATATTCCTATTGTGAATGTCCTAAAAGTTTCCAAGGAAAGTGCATATGGGGAGTTCAACACACTATAACGTTATGATTGCATGATAACGCGACCATCTTTCATCCATGCATGCCTTGCATCATTTCCCTAATGATTCAATTTTATCATATCATCTACCATGGGCTTAATAAGATACAATATGCAATTTACATTTAGAATTCAAATCCTTTTACCCCATGTGTATCCCATTCACACGATGCTAGATTTCTGCGTAAATTAAGTTCTACAAGATATGATCTCTCTCTGTGTAATAATAGTCCTCACTCATCAAGTATCAACATTGTTTGTGTGCATGCGTAATTCGGACATGAGGGTGAATATTACAAATGGTTGTTCTATAATTTAGATTCAAATACCTTTTATCCCTTCTCATTCATGTAGTTGAGAAAGAACACAAGGGAGACAGTCGCAGATCATCCCTGTCCTCCACATCAGACAACCACAAGCCTACCAACCCATCCCGTCGCCAAGCCAGGCCTGCCTCCCTGTATGTGACAGGGGCAGTGAGTCCTCAGTCAGACGATACCTACTCCATGCTCATGGATGAATCTGCCAAGAGAGAGTCTGTGGAAAAAGAACGAGACAAGTAAGCCAATATGAAGTAGTGGATCCAGTATGTCAAAACACAAATCTGCTGTCCTCTTTTTTTTTTTTGTACACACTTAGAGGCAAGCTGTACTTCTAAATGTGTAAGAATGATATGCATATCAAGGGCGGATCCAGGATTTTGTAAAAGCGGGGGCACAGAGCGGGAAAAGTACACAGTTAAGGAGGCATTTTTTTTAAATTGTGTAATTAAGGTATGCCAGTTTGGTTTCAAAGGGGGGGGGGGGGTGCAGCCGATTCAGCCCCCCTGCATCCGCCCCTGCATATGCACATGATGACGTAAACAGTACCTTAGGGTACCAGCTAAGAATTTGTCATGTTGATTAATTAATTTAAAAATTACGGGCTGTACCCTGGGTTACGAATAAACTGTAAATTATTTTCACAGTATGCAGAATACAACTTCAAAAGCTTTTATTTTGCAAAATGTTCTTAGATGTCCTTTTGCAGCAGTAAAGACTATTGGTAATAACCACAATAATTGTCAACAAAATGTTCTCTTACTAATTTGACTGTCTGTCAGTTTATAATTCAGCATTAACTTCTCAACGTTCAAGCGCAGTAGCATCCAACTCCAAACCGAATAAGTGGCTAAATGGTTAAACTAAACTGTTTAACCAAACTATGTGTCCACTTATGATTTTTAAAATATTTTCTGTGCATTCCCAGCAAAATTTGATAATCTCAGATATTTTGGCTGCGGTATCAAATCACTGCCATTGCCGAAATCGCATCACAAAACTCGTCCTCACACATGTTTCGCGGCAGCCGCCATCTTGCTTTAGACGACTTTAATATTGGTGGATGCAAGATGGCGCTCCACACGCGGTACCCCGGGGTGCATCTTATATTTCTTACCTGAACCTCAAGGACTTCTAAATTTATATTATCAATCCTGAATTTTATACCAATAATTTTTATTTATTATCTCTGCTATAGAGTTGTGAGCTGTATCTTTCTATTTACCGCCTTCTCCAGTTTGTTTTTCATTCACCCTATGTCACCCGCATCTTTTATAGATTTCCGTTACTGTGAATACAATGAAAAGTTGGGTTTTTTTTAATATCCCTTTATGTTTTATAAATAGTTATTCCTTTTGTTTGATTCATTGCATTAATGTTACAATGTAATTACTGTACTTTGTTAATGTATTAATCATATTTTTTTATCATATTGTAATCGGTTTGTGAAGTATATTTGAAAAAAAGACCATGAAGAGAAATAAATCTTATCAAAATAATAAATCAAATCAATGTTTTCAATTAAAGGAAATCATGAAATTCTAAAATTTTCTCATTTTATCCATTTGCATTATAAATGTTAGTGAGGGCAATATATTTTTTTCAAAATGAGCTCGTGTGAAAATGAAGGTAATTTATAAACTTCGGTTTTGTTTTGTTTTTGAGAGAAGAAAAGAATGAGATCAAAAGTAGGGCAAGCATTGCAGAAAGAGAAATGGAGAGACAGAGAAAGAATTTAGAATATTCCAATGAACAGCAGCATTATAAACATTGTACTATTTGTTGATTATTATGAAATAGCGATTGCTAATTAACTAGACTTTAGTTGACAAATCAGTGAAATGAATTAAAGAGGTAATCGTATTACCGGTAGTACTTTATTATTTTCTACATATATGTTGTATCGTATTCTACATTTTAGGGTTATACGGATGCATTACCAGGCCCAGACAGAACTACACAAAACTAAAGAGGATCTCCGGCTGGCACTAGAAAAAATAAACAGACTTCAGGAGAATGAGAGGAGATTGAATCAAGAGTAAAAACACACGTCTAAAAATTGATTTTATGTTTGTGTAGCTCAATATAGTTGTTTGTAAATTAGATCCATTATTCAAAAGGAAATGTGTACATATGAGATCCAAAACGTGATGATAATACTCTGATAGTAGTTATTCAGGGTGCAATCTTCCTGGTTTTGTGTTGTCAGCTGGCTTCTGTATTTTATCAGTCAAAATTCTAGTGGGGATATCTCATTCAAATTTTCTTTTTCTTTCTGTCCCTTCGTTATTGTGATTCTTATGTATTAATTCAAAATTAGCAAGGATTGCATTTGTGATGTATACACCACCTGCATTCTTTTTGGTCGGGGGCACCCTTGAGGCAGTAGTGATGAGGGTGCTGTCAGCTAGTTTTGAAATGAAAGGCACCCAAAGAAGAATTAGAATTCTTGCTTGTCATGGAATTTTGGGGCTTGCTGGCACCTTTCTAGCGTCAGCACTCCCATTGATGAATTCGCTCGCAGGTTCCTAGACCTCTAGCTCAAAAAGTAATTGAAAATAGACAATGTAATCCTTCTTTATTAACGACACAACCTGTGCATTAGGATACTAGAATAATGGTATTATAATTAGTATATCGTAATTCGCAATGACCATGATGCTCCCCTTCCATCATCATCATCATGATGTTAATGAGAACATTTTCACTTTTTTCATATTTCAGAATGACCAAGTTGTCCTCCCACCCCGCCCTCACAAATAACAACGAAGCCAACGTGGTAAAGTCCAAGCGTAATATCGTGGGTGATCTCTTGTACGAGTACGACAAGCTTTACTCTGACGACCGCGCCAAGGCTTGGGTGTCTCTTAATGTCATGTCAGAACAGAAGCAATTTGAGGACAGCGATGACTTGAAGGATAAAGTTCTCTTCTCTGTAGTTGTGGTAAGATGGCATGGTTTTCATTAATGATTTACTAACTGCCCTGATTTTGACAATAGACCGGTTCTGTAATGTATTCAAATCTATGCACATTTCTTCTCTGAGCACCTAGTGACGAGTTATTCTATTGACCTGCTTTTTAGCTCACCTGAGCCTAAGGCTCGAGTGAGCTATTGCGATGGAAATTTGTCCGCCGTGCGTCGTGCGTCGTGCGTCGTGCGTCGTGCGTCGTGCGTCGTCCGTCGTGCATCGTCCGTCGTCCATTAACTTTTTACATTTTCATCTTCTTCTCCAAAACCCATGATCGGAATTCAACCAAACTTGGTAGGAATCATCCTTAAGGGTAGGGGACCCAAAGTTGCTAAAATGGTACATGTGGCCCCGGGGGGGGGGGGCCCAGGGGGAGGGCCCCCAATTGTAAAAGCTATGTAAATTTCAAACATCTTCTTCTCCAGAACCAGGGATAGCTCAAACTTGGTACTGTGTATGGAGATACCTCTATAGATGAAGAACGAATGTTGTTCATGAAATATCTCTGAGTGGCCCTATAGGGGCCTTGTGGGGGTAACATACTGGAGGGGGGGGGGGGGCGCTGCCAGCCAAAATGTACATTCTGATCTTATTCTCCAAATCACATGATCGGAATTCAACCAAACTTGGTAGGAATCATCCTTAGGGGTAGGGGACCCAAAGTTGCTAAAATGGTACATGTGGCCCCCAGGGGGGCCCAGGGGAGGGCCCCCAATTGTAAAAGCTATGTAAATTTCAAACATCTTCTCCAGAACCAGGCGGGGGGGGGGGGGGAATTATGTTAATTTCTAACATCATCTCATGTACATCCTCCTAGTTGTTTCAATTTCTAACATATCTCCTGGTGGTGCTAGAGAGAACATGCACCAGATGTGAATTGATCCACCTCAGGTGAGCGTCGTGCCCCCTGGGGCTCTTGTTATAAATGAGCCTCAATGCTTGGAATCCAGTTTGCATACATTACCTGTTGCTATGTCCAGCAAGCTTTCAGGTTGTCAAGAACAACCTTTGTTTGAAAGATATGTATAAAATTTGAATATACATTACCGAAACGGTCTTTTTCATACTATGCAACAAGTAAAAATTTTGGAATATTGTAAAACAGATGTTAAGGAATATATAAGGCACACTTTATTCCTATAAAAAGATTGCTGTGAGGTTTGAGCAAATTGTTTAATTTTAATAATGTTTGAAACAAAGATAAGCTGATTATTCAATCAAACATAGATTTTATTATCTAATTGAATGTTGAATGTTTTAATTTTCTTTTGAATGATTATCAGTTTGGTTTCTTAAAAAACGTATCTACCGAAATGGCTTTGATCAACCTACATGATTATATAATTAATGCTTTGAATAAGAAACTTCATACTGTTGGAATATTTTTAGACTTAAGTAAGGCATTTGATTGCATCGACTATACCATACTATTACATAAACTGCAATTTTATGGAATAAGGGGTCTTCCTTTACTCTGGTTTCAAAACTACTTATCTAATCGTGTGCAATACGTTTCTTACAATAATGTTTTATCTGAGCCTTTAAATGTTTTATGCGGTGTGCCCCAAGGATCTATCCTGGGGCCACTTTTATTCGTGATGTTTATTTATGATCTTCCAAACTGTTCAAATAAGTTGAGATTTTTACTCTTTGCGGATGATACCAACATTTTAGTTTCTCATGATTCTTTACAATCTTTGAATAATATTCTCAAATTTGAATTGCAGAAAGTATCTGAATGGTTTTACTATAACAAATTATCTTTAAATATGGAAAAATCAAATTATATATATTTTTATGTCAATAATTATACTAAAAATAATAACACAGAATTATTAGATATAAAAATGAATAATAAAGTTATAAAACGTGTAAGTCACACAAAATTTTTAGGTGTCTTAATTGATGAAAAACTTACATGGAATAACCATATAACAGATGTAACAAACAAAATATCCAAAAATGTTGGTGTCATCCGCAAACTTAGCAATTTTTTGCCCCAACGTATTCTTATTACTTTGTATAACACCTTAATCTTGCCTTATTTATCTTACTGTAATGTAGTGTGGGCAAACACATATCCGACGAAACTACAACCATTGTATATACTACAGAAAAGAGTTATTCGTATCTGTTCATTTTCTTGGAGACAAGCCCATACTAAAGAATTATTTGTTGAATATAATGTTCTTACTGTCTTTCAACTCAACTCTTACTACTGTGCAATATTACTTTTTAAACATAAGCAGAATATGCTCTTATAAATCATTATCATCAATGCTCACTTTGAATTCAGCTGTTCATGACCATAATACAAGAAACAGAAATAAATATCATCTATGGACTGTTAATAAAACTTACGCACTATTCTCTTTTAAACATCATGCTCCTGTTATCTGGAATAATCTCCCACTCGAAATAAAATCACTTAACTCAATGAATACATTTAAAAGAAAACTCAAAACTTACTTAATCACAAGTGTTTGAAATTTGGAATTCTTGATTTTACTGCCTTGTATTGTCCTGTGTTGGGTTTGTGCGGTAATATGTATTTTTGAATAATAGGTGTCATATATTCTTAATTACTTATTCGATTATAGTACGCTATTATCTTTGAAATTTTGTATATTATATTGAATGTTCAATGAACTTATTTTACCTTTATTAAGGGTGGTCGTCCCGACAAATCCTTATGGTTTTTTATGGCCACCCAATTCCAATAATACTTGTATTGTTATCTGTTTTATTGTTTTATTATTCTACCTTATTCTGTACTATTGATGGATTTATACTGTTATTCTGTCATGATTGTATTTTGTATTTTGTATTTTATTGGAATTGAATAAAAACTGAACTGAACTGAAAAATTTAGATACAGTATCCCCCAAAAAGTGAGTAAACCCTTTACAAATGGTTAATGTAATCTTACAAATATCTATTAATTAAAACTACAAGCCATACAGCAATGATAGAGTAGAAATTCTGTGATATGTGTATCAGTACAAAACATTTACTAGATAACAACTAGATAACAAGTAGCGAGTCCCCTCCCCCTCCATTCCTATTTCTGAAAATATCAGTACTAAATTTAAACTCAAGATTAGTTTTAAAGATATCAGTTAACGCTTTATAAGGTGCATATTAGGGATGACTCTTTTGACCGAGAGTAATAATATTATGTATATTTCCTCCCTCTCAGCTTGCATTCAGGACTGCCAAGAACACCATGGAATCCATCCAGGGTGGGGTTCAACAGCTATTACAGGCGTCCCATCCCCAAGCGAATGGTGAAGCAGGAGGTAATCATGGGAACAACATAAAGAAAGAAAAGACCAATGGAGAGTTGCTCCAGTTCCTAAGGAGACTCGGGGATGGCTACGACCTAAATCCATTGGTTCAGGTAAGATTATGGGTGTAAAAAGGACCTAGACTGAGTGGAAAATAAGTCACCACCCAAAACTTAGTAAATGTAAGGTCTTCTTATGATACAGTCAATCGCATTTCAAGAAAATCCATTGGTAACACAGTACACGTTATTATTCTTGCTTTATGCAGTGTAAAGTTATAAGGATCATCATTGTAAGGAATTTGCCTTTTTAGAAAGTAAGATCATTTTAGAGTAGCATTAATTTGTCCCAGAAAACTTTCTTAGGTAGTTTAGCGAAACTGGATGGAACGAAAAAGGAAAGACGTAAATGACAAAGTTATTTGAAAATTATAATTTCATTCCATAGAGGCAGCACCAAAATATTAGGAAGTACAATTGGTATTTAACACTTTTAAGCAATACAATATAAAAACTTTTATGAGATAAGTCTGATTGTAATTGTAGATGCGTAGAAAAAAACTAGCAAATAGCTATTTGTGTCTTTCCGACATCTTTACGTGATTACGTTTAGCTATTAAAGCTACCTTACCATTATGCTGTTATAATGAATGGGAAATAAGTGTTGAACTGCCAAAGTGTAAAACAGTTAATGAATACTTCAAAGATTAGAAGCCAGTATTTCACACACACACACCATGTGGGTATACAATAATTCTATATGATAACTATGCACAAATTCTCTTCCTTTAGTTCTCAGAAAATAGAGATGTAAAGTTCTATATGTTAATGCTGTATTTTTACGAGGTGTGTGATTACCCAGAGTAAGAGAATTATCAGAGGTTCAATTTTCAAAATGCTGTTGTTTACATATATGCTACTCTTTTGACTATCTTTGGCATTTTAATGCAGTCCTTTTGGCTAGAGGCTTTAGCATTTTGCGCTATATAAGTATCTATTATTAAGCCATTCTTTGTAATCAACTCTGTGCAGATGTTGAAAATATAACAGTTTCTTTGTAAAATGCAAACCTGAATGATTCAATCTTTTAATCTAAAGGTCACTTGCAGCCCTCTCCTAATTCCCAAGTATCCCCTCTCTTGCTTTTAAACAGGAGGTCAGAAAGCAGCTGTTTACCGCCCTCTACGACTACCCAAAGCTTAAGACATCCGCCGAGCTTGGCAAATTCATCGAGCGCTGCGTGTCGTTGGCATGGAGACTGACCATCCAGGACCCGCCCCTGACCATCACCTACGACAACATGACATTCAACTCAGATGCCCACCAGAGGGCACCAGCCACAAACAGGAGATCAACAACAGTCATGTCTTACCTCTGGCCATGTGTGATTGAAGAAAGCACAGGGATGTGTGTGTATAAAGGGGTTGTCTTAACGTAAACCATCAAATGTACTGTACCAATATTTCTGCATACAAATATTTTTGAGGATGACAGGCACAAATACAGTTTTACAATTTATTGTTTTTGCAATAATTAACACAGACTACTTACAATACATGTTTGCAGTGCATTGCCAGCTCATTTTTGTGTGTTGTTAAATTTTTGACCTTACAACAATTCGCGAATAGGTGTAAAAAAAACAAACGAAAAAACCTGATGTGTTGGCTCAGTCAGTAGAGCGTCCATCTCACAATCGGGAGGTCGTGGCTTTGAACCTCGGCCAGGTCATACCAAAAGATGTTAAAAGATGGGAGTTGCTGCTACTTTGATTGGCATTCAACAATTGAAGGGATAGAGCAATGTCGATCTGGCGCTGCACAGTAGCTGCCGGGCCCACGATCAATTTGGCAAAAAGAATTTCCATGTCAGTTAATAAAATTTGGAGTGGACTTTAATTAATTGGATTATTATTAATGGCTTATACATTATGGTAATCTGTTACTGCAAAATGTCTTCCTGTATGACAATCAAAAACAAAATATGTATGGCTTATATTTCTTTAAAGGTTTAATTACCGTAGTCCATTTTTCATGTGGAATTAGCTCTGAATCTATTTCAAATTTGAATTATGAATTTGATGTGAGCATCAGCACTCACTCTGTAATGCAAAATGGCAACTCTGTGATAGTAAATGAAAGCATCTTTGTAAATGTCTTGCGCATAGATTTAATTAAAAAGATTGATTGCGCATTTAATGGCCAAGTTTTCTGTCGCACATTATACCATAGTGGACATGATGATTTCCTGAGCACAGATGTAAAATATCTATTATCATATAACTGTGAAATTTATGTCTATGTATGGAAATAACTATTTATGTTGTACCATGCGGCATATATAAATTTATATATAGGAGGCAAAACAGTATTGATTATGAATAGTCATAACTTTCTTTAATAAAGATTGTCTTTCAGCTTGAAACCTGAAATACAGTTAACAATGTTGAACCATACAGTGAAAGCTTAAATTTCAATCAGATATACTATTCCTGCAACATTTCTTGTTAATTTTACAGTATAGTTTAGTTAAATATTCTTATTGTTGTTTATCAGCATTATAAGGATAGGTCCTTTGTGCAAATTTCAACATCCTGTTGAAATAATAAATAGTGTTCACAATAGATGATCAGACTACATTCCGATGGAGTGGCTGTTACATGTAGTTCTTCAATATTAAAATGTCAAATCCGTTAATTCAATTACTTACAGTCATATGCATTTTAGAGTATAACTTGCTGGGAAACACCTGTCAGAGTATCAGAGAAAATTCAAGGGGAGTTGCATATCACATTGTAAGCTATTTTTTTCTTAATTATTAGCAATCTTTAAGTGATCAAATATTTCTTCCAAATAACAGTCATGTTTTGCCCTGAAAACATGACTTTTCTTTTTAAAAACACCAACGGAAATCAAGATTGAGAAAATTATATATTTCATTTGTTACTGAATTAACTGCTTTTGCAACTTTCTGCAAAAGGGCCATAGTTGTATTATATGGTGTATTGCCTGTTTGGTTATCAGTGGAGTGAAGTGCATAGCTTTGAGGAAAGAAATAAAAGATACTATTGCTCTACATAAATTTGAATTGATAATCACACACTCTGTAATTTTGATAAGCCACTGCTGGTGATGAAATAATGGGCATTTGTTCCTTTTTTATATTCATTTCTCTCTCTCTCTCTCTCTCTGCCTTTCTCTCATTTTCTATCTCTCTCCCTCCTCCTTCTTTGTTTCTCAATATATTCCTCTGCTTCATCTTGAGTTCAATTTCGAGATCTTTCGATAACAAGCTTAACCTTGTTCTATGCATTACTATTTATACATTGAATTTGTATATTTTAAGAAATTGTATAAAACATGCAAATGAATATATGTATTTAAATCTTCTGAAATCACCTTTTTAAAATGGATTCACTCAAATCAAATCAGTGATGCAAAAAGTAGTTGTCACCTTGATTCATATAGTGCCTTTTGTATTTCATCAGTGAATGCTGCCTATTTATCAACTTTTTTTTTTAGAATGAAAGCATCAAATAACAAAAAATGATCTTCCAAACTATTTTTATATCTATAATCCTGTATTCAAGAAAAAAAAATTATACCAATTTTATAAAGTAGCTTTATAATCATATAATCATATTAATTAACACAATATATAAATGTGAACTGAACTTTGAACTGAATTAAATTGAATTAAATTGCAGGGTACCTACGTCTATTACAATGATTTGAAATAACCCTACTCTACTAACAGATAGTATTGAAAATATTGTTTTGGTGGATAAAAATGTTTTGAGCAGACATATCGGCCTTACTTTTTGCCAAGGGAAAGATGTATATGCATCATAACATAAGGAATATTTTATTGCGTTTTCATTTTTATGAGATTATTGTTCTTACATGTGGAGAGATTAGTCAAATATATACAAATCAGGCTTAATTGTCCTATTTCATTTATTTGCGTTGGCCATATTTATTGTTCTGTTCCATTGATGATATAACTTAGATTTACTAACATGAATATATTAAGTATTGTCCAGCTACATGTATATGTTATTTTTTTCTAGTTTGACTTAGATGCTACTAAAGAATTTTTAGATTGGAACTTTGTCAAATGTTTGTCTTTGTTAATATCATTTTTGTTTATTAATATGGTATGCTTCATTGCTAAATTATCCATTTATTTTCATTTTTTTGGTCTTTAGATTTTAAATGTGATAAAATGATAACAGATATACAATATCTTATCAGTTTTTCTTTGTTATCTTTCTTCTTGTTGTGTTGTAGCAAAGTCAGTTGGCTGGTCCCATAGGCTTTGTTATAATTAAAAATCAAAGAATTGAAAAGATGTTTAGTACTACAGAATCGGAAAACGGAATTGAAGAGAGACATACTAAAGCTTTTCGAGGCCACATACATTCAGCTCACTGACCCTGTGCCAACAGAAAGAGTTCATGAGGACGCTCGTATTATTTTAGCTCCCGTTATTACAAAACCGGCTATCAATAAGCCTAATTTCCTGTTATGTTCAGGGAGCCAATCAAAATCTATTTAATATTTCGCGCGCTTTGTTCCTTTAGTTTCCGGTATATTGTTCGATTTCAGCTTTCTGTTCATTCTTGCAGTATACTCCGATGAGTGCAAGATGAAAAGCTTCAGTATGTCTCTCTTCAACACCGTTTTCCGAATCAAAGAATTAAGAATTGACCCTTGTGTCAGTTCTTGCTATCATTTTCAGAGCAGCCAATATTTTCTTATGATCAGTATGTATAAAAAAGGGACTGATTTTCAGATATTTTATGTTAACCATTAATATTACAACCATTCCTACCCACACAATTTTGAACGATAAGAAATATCCTGTTATTCTGATACATACATGTATATGCAAAATTAGACAGGTTTATTCAACTTGTAGGGATAGTTCGATTCAGCATTGTGTATATATACTAGACAATCTTATTTTTGTATAGAGTTACCATTATTGTATACCAGATTATATCAGTACTAACCATTTTAAGATGGAGTTTTATGTATGTACATTCACCTAACTTGCACATGCCTCACCTCTCTCAATGGCATAGCCTTAATACATTCTGAACTGAAATGACAATCCAGAGTTAGAGTGATATAAGATGTTAAGATCTGTAATGATCACTTAATGTTGGTACAAGGATAATAATTATGGATTTAGAAAGAGCTTAAGTTTCTTACAGATACAGTAATCTCAATGATTGGATTTGTAAGTACAGTGGAATACTGCACCATCCGACTACTATATTGTGAGGTTATTTAAGTTTAATCACAGGGTCTCCCCTTCCCCCACCCCAGTCCTTGTACAATACTGTCATACATGATGGTAAATGGAGATTATAAATG
This sequence comes from Heliocidaris erythrogramma, assembly GCA_025617745.1. Classification (NCBI taxonomy): domain Eukaryota; kingdom Metazoa; phylum Echinodermata; class Echinoidea; order Camarodonta; family Echinometridae; genus Heliocidaris; species Heliocidaris erythrogramma. The sequence goes on along the minus strand of CM046868.1, from coordinate 22,401,782 downwards.
GTAATACAGTATTTGATACTTTGAATTGGTTATAAAAGTAGTTTATTTATCAATTCATGTTAGAATGTAACAAAAATATCCTTGAAAGTTTCAGGGAAAATACTCAAAAGTTTGGTACATGTGTTAAACAAAAAGGGCAACTGATACATTAGTTGTTAATTTTCAATAAGAATTCTATTCATACCATGTATTACTCCAAAATCTTAGCTACATTCATAACTAAAAAAAAGATATTCCATATCATCATCACGACCCATATAGTCTCATTTCATATAGGCTTTTGGAATGATTTTCGAACATGTGTCTTTGAAAGTGAAATTGTATGACATTGCCAAAGAACATGAATGCCACGGGTAGATTTAGCCTGGGCCAGTCCAATCAACTTCAGAGTTGGATGACATACCTAAGGGACCCCGACACCTTCTTTTATAAAGATTCATGTTGTGGTATTCATCAGAGATTGACATTAATGTACAGTTGCAATTGCTGGCTTTGGGTCATTGCCAGAAGGGCATTATTCAATATCCTTTTGACTGACTTTTGTAGCCTTCAGTCATTATGATGTCAGCGTGTGTGTGTTGTAGTTATGGTTTGACAGTTCTTGCTTTTCTTTTGAAGACATTTTTGTCTAGTAGTTTGATAGTGTCTTATTTATGTTTTTTCAGAGAAATGGAAGAGGCCAACTGATGAGTTCCAGAAAGATTCTATCTCGATGTAAATCAAAGTTAATGCCCTTCTGCCTCTCAACAGATGAGGTACAATATTTTTTCTGCTTCTCCAATCATTTCTTCTTACACAGTTTTGATCTTGTATCAGTTTTAAAATTGATGATGAACATGCATTGTTTGCATTTATAATGTAATTTTTTTTAATACTGAGGATATACAATTGTCTTTTTTACGTTTACAGGTTATTTTTAGTACATGATTTGTAACTTTTTGTAAATTTTGTTTCTGTCTTCAAAGAAAGGAATGTGATGTTTGATCAAAAGAATGGTGCAGGATTGCCGTTTTGTATGGAATGTAATAAAAAAATACCCATTATAAAACTATCATTTCTCTTCTCCAGACCTTACAATATTGTGGATTTATTTGTGAAGGCATGTTTGTAGTGGATAGAACTGGTGTTATCTTCATTATGGCAGAAAACAATTGTCCCTGCCAGGAAAGGCTTTAAATAAAAGAATGAAGGTTAACCACAAAAAGAGAAATAAGAGAAAGATATAAAGGGAAATTAGGAGGAAATTCACTTTAATCAGTTTTGTTAAAGGAAGTATGAATTATGTTCAAAGAAACACATTTATGCAAAATTATGTATAACCTCATAGGGCCTATTCTTTTTAAGTGCCCCCCCCCCCCCCACCCCCAAAAATGTCATTGATGCCTTTCTCTTATATCTCCCATTCAGTCTAAATATCAGCCCCTCCCCCTCCCAATCTGTTCGTAGGCTTTTAAAGCTCAACAAAATCCCTTCCCTCCTGATCCTGCACGCATCTGATTTTGATCGTAAGTTCCTTTTCGATTTGAGAGATGGTCATTGAAAGTCAAGATCAATGCACGATCGCAAAGTCGACTTCCGAAAAATCAACGCAATTTCAAAAGCCTTGTCCGTCAGCCTTTGAAATGTGCAAACATTAAAATGATTATGACGTATTACGAAATCCGAACATGATTTCTATGGTATTGAAAATGGCCTTGATTTGATTTCTCTAAAGTCTTTGCGATCGTGTTGATCGATAATCTTAATGGTAAACTGTGTTCAAATCATGTAATCTCTTTAATATCCTCACAAATTACAACTTACATACAAATGTGCATGTTCTGACGATTACTGTATCATTGATCTTGGCCCTAATGGAAAAGTTCGGCCAATTCTTCCCCTTGTTTATTCAAATGGCCAAATGGGACTGGTATAATTTGTTTTATTTCGTTTTTCTTTTCGTTTCGCTTCATTTCAATTTGTTTTTGTTTCAGTTTGTTTCGTGGGGGTGCTGTGAGCATGTTTGTTTGTTTGTTTGTTTGTTTGTTTTGGGTTTTTTTATGGCGACCGGGCCAAACAATGAAGTTGTGCGACTTGCGCCCCTACCCCCCCCCCCCCCCCCCCCCCACCCCATCTTAGCCACGTCATTGTACAAGCGAGGGAGCAAATCTACTGAGCTGTAGATATTTTTGTTTGTTTGTATTTTTAACCCCCAAAATTCAATTTCTTGTGCAATTTACCCAGGAAAATTTGCAATTGAGCACTGTGATCGAGGGGTAGATTTTGAATATTGATAAACGGTTTTCAATTCACTTCCTTCTCAAATGAGGCACAACATTAATGGAAAACCATTAAGAAATAGTCGAGGAATTTCTTTGAAATGTTGAACCTTTGCATGTAAAAGCGATTTTTGTCTCGCCTGTGTAAGCAAAAAGCGAGACATAGGCGCCTTTTTCCGACGGCGGCGGCGACGTCGACGGCGTCAATAATTTCCATGAACCTTGCACACAAGAGTTGTAGAGTATCACAAATAATGTGAAACAAATTTCAGGTCATAAGTCAAGGTCAAATGTCAATTAAGGTCAATATTGAGTTAAATTGTGTTCCAAAAACTTAATCTGAGGTTAAGTTTTTGAATTTTTAATTTATTTCAAAAGTATTTGTTCAAATTCTTTGAAACTTGGAATCATTCCTGGTAGGAATTGTCTTTATGTTCTCCACTTTCAAATGAATACCCAAAATCTTACATTTTCATCACATTAAAGGTCACCTACTGACAGTTTAACTCGGTTAAGTTTTTCGTAAAATTTAGTTTTGTCTCTATACATACATGTATAGTAATATGTACATGTACACATGCATTTGACTTCTTCTCAAAACTTTGCTGGTGGTGGATTTCAACCGAAATTGGCAGGGATCATCTTAAGGCAAGGAGGATCTATATCAATACAGATGGGGTACCTACCAATACAGTAAAGTCTTGGGGGCACCACCCCAAGAGCAATAATGGCAGTAATTAGATTCATTTTTGCTTCTTCTTCTTTAAGCCCTGTTGCAAGATTGTAAGCAAAGTTGGTAGGTATCATCCTGAGAGGAAAGAGACCTCAATTTCTTGAACAGGGTACGTTGCCTCAAGGGGGCTGAGGGGCAGCACCCCTAAAGTGCCCATATTATGAAAATGAGATATTTTTAATGCATGGCTGGGTTCTAACCAAACTAGGTAAGAATCATCCTAAGGCAAAGAGGGTCTAAATTAATGCAAATAGGGTACCTAATCATTAGCAGGGGATGGAGTAGGGGGGCAGCACCCCTTAAGTACCCCCACCAAAATTTTGCCCCCGATAATTGCGCAATTAATGCAGGCGAGACTGCCCTGGGCATTTCCCTTGTATACACTTAATTTCCAATCTTTCAACAACAAAAAACTCTAGCATTTATGTTCCTACTCTTTTCAAGTACTTAACATCATTTTTATAAATGATTAGGCCTATTAGATATTTTTATAAATGACATATTTATATTACATACTAAGACATTCAGAGAGATTTTTCATTACATTCGATTTTATAATGTCTGTAAAGCGCTATAGAGACATCGTAGATGTATTAGGCGCTATATAAATCCAGATTATTCTTATTCTTATTCTTATTCTTATTCTTATTCTTATTCTTATTCTTATTCTTATTCTTATTCTTATTCTTATTCTTATTCTTATTCTTATTCTTATTCTTATTCTTAAACAAAATTAATCATAACATTTATCAAACGGGCCATTCTCCGAAAAAGTGTCCAATTAAAGTTGTACAAATGACAAAATTTCAACATCAAATTTTTCATTAAATTCTTATGAATTCAGAAAATATAATCCCTTAAGAATACAAAACAGTCAACGGGTGATTTTTGGCTACCAACATTTTTTACACAAATAAAACTCAGTGACCCTTTTGCACATTTTGAAGCGAAATCACAGATACGTTGACCAGAGGTAGTATCTTAGAAAACTCTGATAGTCTGATTAATTCTTGCTTAAAAATGTCAACACTTATGTAAAACTACAAGCTTGAATAATTATGTACAAACATCATGGAAACATTTTGGAGTCAACCTTGACCTTTTCTGTAATAAAAATGATCGTGATTTATAAAGTGAAGGTTGAATACAAAGCAAACATATATATATATATTTCTGCTTGAAATATGTAACCCTAAATTGAGTTTCTATTTGTAGTTTAATTTTACCAGTAATCTCATTGATTATATTATATGAAACGTTATAAATAGGTATTACACTTGTGATATAAAACAAATGACACGTACCATCTCTCCCAGATTAAATAAATTCTGGATGCAAAGAACGGGGGAAGTGAGAGAAAAGAGCCTAAAATGGCGCTACAAGCCATTATCTTTCTCTCAAAATTTGCTAAAACGTCAAGGTTTCGCGCAAGGAGAAAACTCCCCCTCCCTGCACCAACCCCTGTCAAATACAGTGCAGTATTGCGTCCAAATAACTGAAAAGCAGTCGGGGCGTCGAACTATAACTTTCCGCCTAAAAATTGTTTGCTACAAGCCGTTTATCTTTCTCTTAAATTTGCTAAAACGTCAGAGCTCTCGCGCTTCAAGCAGGAAGGGGGAAACTCCCCCTCCCTGCACCCACCCCTGTTACATACAATGCATTATTGCGTCCAAGTAATTGAAAAGCATTCGGGGCGTCGAACTATAACTTTCCGCCAAAAACATTGTTGTCTACGAGCCGTTATCTTTCTCTCAAATTTGCTATAAAACGTCAGAGCCTTCCCCCTCCCTGTACCCACCCCTTGGGGAGCACGCTGTGCCTGCTCATCACCAATTTCGCACTCTTCGCGTGCTCACAACCGCCCCTAAAATGAAATCCTGGCTATGCGGTTGGATCCTTCACGTCTGCCCCCCCCCCCCATATTGAAAAATCCTGGCTACGCCTATGGGTGTATATATGGTAACGTATTTGACGCATCGGAAATTCCATTGGCATATGCAGCAACAGACCCAGCACCAATAAATGCATTCTAACTTGTAGAACATCAAAATATGACTGCATTCGGAAAATCAACATATACTTCTATCCGTGAAGAACGATCTTAACGTAGATAAATGATTAGATACTTCTATAACATTGATTTATATGTAAAATACGAATACTAACAATAAATTACAAAACTTCTGAGATGGTTCTGCAATTTGCAGTTACGGAAGACGGTAAAAATGAAGTTAGAGAAGATTTATTGTTCCTGTAATAAATAATGTCTTAAGAAAATTATAAACGACAAATGAGCAATACATAATTATCTCATCAGATACGTTACAAGCCTGATCAGGAAAGACTTGAGGAAAAATGAAAGGATCGAGATAAAAGATATAAGGAATCATGTCAGCAGAAGAGGTTAAAATTTAATTATTAATAATTACATAATATATAGACATACATATTTTGTAGATATGGGCTATAAAATGAGAAATAAATATCTTGTCAAATACATTACTAATCTGATCTGATCAGATACGTTACTGTACCTATATTTGGCAATAAGAGCACACAGATGGACAAGAATTTAAAAGCCCCTTATATGCTTACAAAAGTAGAGCACGCGCGGTCCGAAAAGTAAAATAATTATGTTCGCCAAAGCGCCTTGCGTTGATCATGCTGCCTGATACATTCAATCAGTAACGTATTTGACTGACTGTAAAGTATCTGACGTGCCGTTTCTTTTCTCACACTATTTTCAGAAAAATAATAATTTTCTTTTGTAACTTCCGGTGTGTGATTAAACATTTAGCGTAAGCATTAAAAAGTCAATGGAATGACATACAAAAGACTTAATTTGAATGATATTAACGAGTATAAGAACTTGTTATATGAGTACTTCCTTTCCTGGCGATACTGGTGTTTTTAAGGTGATATCAAACTTCTGCTTGTATTTCTAATATTATCCTGTGGGTGTCCTGATAGCTCTGATGATATATTTTTTAAAAGTCAAGCCTCTAGGATGAATTAAACAAAAAAAAGTTGATTTCCAAAGGACAAATTAGCGATTTAAACTGTATGAACATGCTGGCGACACGAAAATCGCGCTTTTGCACACTTTTGAGAACAAACGATTGTCTGGTTGATAAAAACCGATGAATTAACTTGCCTTGTCCCTACAAACAACGAATAAATTTAATTGCATTTATACTTGAAATGTTTAGGTTATCACCGGTTGATATTTGAATAATGCATGGTGGGGTTCTTGTGGCTGACATAATTGAGTCTTCTCTGGTATGTAATTTATCTAAACTTGCAACCCCTTTGCAACCACACGAGTATAATACGAGTTTGACTCCTGATACTCGTGAATTGTGATGCGTGAAAACTGTAAGAAAAATGTCGCCATCTACCGTCACATATACACCGAACCGTACAACCATCGAGAGCTGAATTGAGAGTAGAGCTAGCCGAGAGCTAGCTAGAGAAGCTTGCTCACATATGACCGTGTCTGATCCAGCTACTATATTATATAAGCTTACTCGCTCTCTTTATACCTCGGAAGAAAACTATTGACATGGAGGTTATCCTCTAATCCACCTCCCTGGTATACGTATGCGAGGAGTGCGTTTGATAACACCGCCACTGCATTGGGCATTCATTGGTGGATAATGGAGCTATTTTCCCAGGATCATAATCGTCGATTTATGAGTATAAATACATTTTTATTAGATGCTCAACCGCTTTTCAGCAAAGCATCGTCAACCTTTCTTTTGCAACCCTTCTGACCCACGTACCAAACGCAAATTCCACTCATTACACTGCAAATAGCCTACAGAGATTTTACTTTTCATCATGCAAAATCTCTCATTTCTATGCATGCGTTCAAAAGAGTAATTTTCGAAAATAATCAACGGATATAAAATCTATGATAAGTAATTCGCGATTGTAATGTTACTACATGTATTAGTAGGCGTAGTTAACTTTGAAAGTATCGTACAAGAAGAGATAGGCGCTGTTTGAAAATTATACAAATTCGGAGATGCGGGGGAAACTTTAGAACAGTGGGGGTCTGTCGGAGATTGGAACAGCTGACGCGCGCATACGATCAATTTTATACGCAGAAAGTTGTCACTGATCTGGAGTAGACATTAGGCGCTAACCCTCTAATTTAGATTTGGTCCATGATTTGGTCTACAGTGTACGTGCAAGTTTTGTGAAGAGGACCGTTGGATTGATTCCACCGATAACCCTGCAACCGAGTTCGTAGTAAACTTTCTCTGTGAAAATCCATGTGGTTGGCATCCTTATTTGTGATGCACCCCGTTTACGTTTTAGCGGTTCGGCAACAACATCAACATGACGGTTTCGTCCCATATTTGCGAGGGATGAAATTTGATCATCAGTTGGTGATTGTTGAATGTGTGCAGTTGTCGGTTTGAGCCAAGAGGTTGTATTTGGCAATCATTGCACAAACGTGCGTGGTGTGCACTGTGCCCTTCATCTACAGCTTAAATTGGACCATTTTTTGGTATTTGAGCATCTTCCATTCTTTGACTTTGTATTTGAGGTCTTGTTTGTCTAGCCCTCCCGCCTGAACCTGAAGCTCCACGCACATCTAATTGGAATTGGGAGAGTGGCTGAGAACTTTATTGTCATCTTCAAGATTGCAATTAATATCATGTAGTCTCGACAGACTCCCTTTACAGGATATTTACAGACATCGTATCATTCTAAAGTGAAAAATGTCGACTAGTCTAGAGGTAGAAGTAGAAACAAACGCGATAACTTCAAAGTTTGAGGTGAACTCCAACATTAGGATTGATGGGGATGAATTGGGAGACAGGGCGGGGCCCGATGGGAAAGTTGTTGATGGACTCAAATTTGATGCCGTTTTAGGCGAAGTTGATAAGCAGTCGGAACAAAATAAGATTGAGAAACAAGAAGAGCGAAATCACATATCTGAAGAGGGACAACCTAACAACTTGAGAGGAGAAGAAAGCGTGAGTGGATCTCTTCATGTGAACGGAGAAACTGTTAACTCTCTGGACCCGAAAATGAATGCTGAAGTCAGTGTTGTGGTGAACGGGGAAGGAACCCCTGGTGAGTCTGGCGATATTTCTCATTCATCAGCGGGTGGCAGTGATTCTCCTGCAGGTATCGAATCGCCTAAAATTGACAACTCCAAGATCTCTGAATCTCCCACCTCGCAGGAACATCTAGATGGTCATGATGGGGAAACAGATAGCATTAATTCAGGCAAATCACCTAAGAAGAAGAAAGGATTTCTCTCAGGTGGCTTTCACTTGCCAAAATTCAGTAGCCGCCTGTCGTTTGGTAGCGATGTGAGCGCGACAAGTACAGGCAGTGACCTTGATGGATCACCTGAGAAAAAGAAAAAGAAGAAGGAAAAGAAAAACAAGAAGCTGAATCTCACTACCAATATCCATGGAGATCAAGATATTGCTACTCCTAGTGAATACAGTGAAAGCATCGCAAGTGATAGAGTAGATCAACTTGATGGAACCATTTCTGTGAATGATACAGGACTGGACAGTCAGTTGGAAAACCAAGAAGAGATGGCTTCTGCTGGTTTGGATGGTCAAGTAGATCTATCTCCAAAAGATGAAGGGGGAAATACTCTGGATGGTAATTTGGAGGCAGCAGAAACTTCCATCGACATGATCGACAGCAACAAAGCAGAGCCAGAGGAGAGTGAACAGATAGAGAAAATGGATGTGGATGAGGCACCTGCTCAAGAACAGGAGTCACCCGTCAAAGGTATTAAATTCATGGCTCTTGTGTAGGGTTTGGGGGGGGGGGGGGTAGGGGAGGGGCATGGCCCTGTTGGATTTGATATGGAAAGGTTGGAATAAACAAGTATTTAATTGGACTGTTAATCACTGTTTGTGTATATACATCTATGAGTATGATCTAGACACTTTAAAAATAATAAATTATAACTGTCAGAAAAGTATGTTCTCTTTGTCAGCACTTTGCTTTAAAAAAAGAAATGGACATGTGCCTTGTTACAGTGTAGACATACATAAAGCCTAGGCTACCTCCAGCCCTGGCTAGATTGCCTACATAACATTTAGATTTGTGATCAGAAATTTTGCCTTCTTCTTTCAAAGACACTTTATAGGATAGAAATCCAAAAATTATCTGCATAATTCCTGTTTAACTGAAAATTTAAACAAAGAATGAATTATCCTTATAAAAGGAGATCTAGAAATTTATGGAGACTTTTCTCTCACCTTTTTCCTCTTTCCTGTCGAACCTTTCAATATGAAATACATTTTTGAATGAATAGTTATTTAATTTGTAATATTTTTTTATAAAAGTTTTTTTTTCTTTCCTGCACAGAACCAACCTACAATATGAAATGCAATGTATGTTGTAGACTGAGACTTTTAAACTTTGTGGGTAGCTAATCTTGACCTTGCAGTGATAATGCCACCACAAAAATTAAATTTGATACAGCTTTAAATGTAGTACTTTAGTAGTAGGCCTGCTTAATGAAATTAAAAGCTGTTCTATCTCTGAAGTGTGACAGTGGTATGGTGAATGAAAATTGAATTGAACCTCAAATCTCTCTTCCAATTTTAGGGTCATATTTCAGTGCCATATCAAGTGTTTTTTTAACCGGTGACCTTGGCCCTGCACATTACTTTACATGTGAATTGACCTCGCTGCTCTTGCCATATTATGGTTAGGGGCAGCATTGGTTTTATTTGACCATCAGGTAATCAAAACCATAAATAACTAAACACCTCCAAATACCTGGATGCAGCAGTTTCCCTTTTGTTATCTGTGAGTGGGTAAACAGGGAGTTTGCTGAGGATTGCCTCAAATTTGCACAGTGTCATTGACCTCAAACAAGGTGCAGTGTACACAGTGTAGTTGCCAGGAAGTGATGATTGTAATGTAGGCAAGGTACAATCAAGAAGCTCGGATAAAATTTTGAGGCTCTTCCAGAAGAACTCTTGGAGTAAAGATTGTTTCAATTTCCTTGTTGAGGTTAATCTAATCAAAGGGTGTAGCTGGTAGAGAATCTTATTATTTTGTACAGTGACTACTGTATACTGTAGAGTTCAGGAGGCTTATTATGAGAGTTAATACGTGTTAGAATTAAATGGGTAGAGATGTGGGATATTGAGGTTTACGGAAATTTTAAAATATGAAGCGGGAGTATGTTGGCCTGATTGTATTTTAGGTAATAGACCAGTTTCAGCGATGCGAGCGTGATGACGTAATGCCTGGTAATAGTAACCAGGTTGGCCAAGCTTTGACATTCCGCCATATTGGATTCGTGCTTTTGGTATTGCTCTGCGCCGATTTCAGTTACTTTGTATTTTTATTTCATTCGTATTTTCACTATTAGTCTACGATAATATTGCTCAAATTTTGATTTTGTTTCGATGGCTTCCTTACTGTCTTCTGACAAGTAAAGAATTTACAAGATTTTCTTTAAGAAAGAGGAGATTCTACCATATGATACAACAAGCAGAGACTTGTTATAATTCTAAGTATCATCCACGCTGTTTCGAGAGTGCCTGAATGGGAGGGAAAGTTCTTTTGAATAGACTTTTTTCTAAGGGTTCATGACGAAAGAAATGTTCAAAATGTTTTGAACAGATGCACATGTATGTAGATTTTTAATGTTTTCCACACCAAAGTCTTTCCTTCCACATGCTTTCAACCAAATTTTGCGTTTGTCCATCATTGTTTTCTGTTTGGAAAGGGGGATGAAAAAACCCCTTGCATGTATGTTGCCGTTGGTCATAGTGGGTGTCGCTGTAAGACGCTGTTACACGTCCTTAACACCAGTGTTTTCCCATTTTCCGACCTTTGTTTGAACCGTTAGTAACTTAGTATGCTTGAATATTAAATAGTATGTTGAAAAAGATATCCAAACTTTTATTTTGAAATTCCCTCCTCCTCATCCATCAATAATCTGTTGAAGCAATAATGCAACGTTCAATAGCGAACAAAGGGCAGTAGTTGCGCAGTGAAACAGGGTGTACAATACTCAATAGCAGCTTCCCACCACCAGTCACCATTGTTTGTCCAACCCTCCGATTACGTAATCGGGTTTAAAGGTCTGTGCCTACATTACGAAACTGGCCTTTTGCACAAACATGTACATGAACCATTAAAACTTGAATGAGGACACTGACTATAGTCTAGATCTTACATGTATAATCTCTTTCTGGTCAGAGCAAGCAGGCTGTTCAAGTCCCCCCAACTCTTCAATGAATATAATCTGTAGTCATACCTGTATACATGTACATGGGTGTAGAGTGTAGATCCTGAAACCTGATGACTGATGTTCCCCTTCAGTGCACTCATTATGTTCCTAATCTCACTGAGGCCTGTGATTGGTGCAAAGTTTGTTTTTTTCCTTTAAAGGAACATTGGGTGATTTCACGCTCGGTGTTGGTGTTTAGAGCGAAAGTTCTCCTAAAATCCAGCTCAAACACCGCTGTTCAGATTAAGGAGCCGATACTGATATCCTAACAAAGCGCATCGATAGCTTAACACTGGCAATGGCGTCAGTACCATTTTTAACGAAAGAAAAAAAAATTGTTTTAAAACTATTTGATTATTAGTCTAGAATATTGTACAATTACACGAGTAGTCCGGTAATTCTAAAAGAAATAATTAGTTGATCTAGAGTGCAGTAAGAAACTTCACAGAAATGGATAGTCTTGAAAGGAACAGTAAGTTTAGATATGATTTTTCTCAAGTTTCTCACTTGCAGAAGAAAATGCTGCCGTGGCTAATGCAGCTAGACGCCGGATCGGACGGCGTAGCGCATACAGGGTAAACGGCCAAATTTCAAGCATTGGCTCAGATTATAGCCGTGAAGTTTCATGACTTTTGTATTGTAAATGTTAATTTAGAGCTCATCCTGGTAAATGATGTGGATTCTCTGGGTCTTTAACTACGGAATATCTGACGTCATATTTATTAAATCTATCTTAAAAAGAAAATTAGGTTGGATTTTTTACTCACTCCTTCAGCCCCATTAAAAAGCAAAAGTACATGTAGTTCCTTTCCGTGTGCTTTAGATGTTGGCCTAGATCTAATTTCAGGCCTATATGAACATAATACCTCTTAACGCCTGTGAAAATTACACTTCGAATGATGCCTACTATCTTTATTTCTCATGACTAATCAGCAAAATTTCCAATAGCTACACTGTAGCAACACCAACACCAACACCGACCGTGAAATCGATTTTTCTTAATCCCTAGCGGTATAGTGATAGTGAATGGGAATTTGTACATGAAATTAAACACTGACGGCCGAGCTCGGTTCGGAAGACGGTACTTGAAAAAAAATAAACACCGGCAACCGGAACCACGTCAAAAAATCAGAGGTCAACACTAAGCCTGAGTCATATCGAATATTTCATAATCCGGGATTCGACGGCTTTGATTCGATCGAATACCGGTGCATCGATAAATGATGGGCGGTGAAAATAGAGTTGCACACAGTTGCGTGCAGTGCATGCACCATGCACCGGTGACCGGTCTGCTGGCGTCGCGGGCATATGTATGGGCTCTCGCTGCTCGACATTAACAATAGCCCGCTAGCCAATGTCTAGTAAAAATCACAGCGGACGAGCCAAAATCTTAAGTTTCTAGTCCGTATCGCTAACCAAAATATCACTCTAGTGTCGCACGAAGCGATGCTAATTGTCGACACACCCGACAATGATTCAAATTCAAAGAATTAATAATCTTACTTTGTCTTTGGAGAGCTGAATGGAACACTTTTGTTCGATGCAAAAAAAAAAAAAATTACGAAATAAACTATTCAGCTTCAGATCATTCAGAAGTAATTGCCAATTTGATGAGAGTGTGATATTAGTTATTGCGAATTAAGTAGGAACACTCGTACTCATGCCCGTATTTATCATGTTCAATTATACAATTGTCAAATTGACAATGCAGAGAGAGTGCAAGAATATTATCGTAAACTTCAGTTCGTAACGACAAAACGATTTTTCCATAGAGAAAGCACAGGTAAAGCGCGACGTCCTCCGCGAGCGAATTAGCGAAAGTTAGCCAACAGTTTGAAGTCGCCTTCACGTTCTCTGCTAGTATATATGCTGTACGTTTATTACGGAGTTTCTTTTTTTATTTGCTCTTTTCATGGTGGCTACGGTAGTCAAAAATCTGGCGGACTACAAATTGATGCACCGGATTTGCCAAAACGAATTCGGGATTCGATGTCTTCGATCGAACACCGGCTAACCAATCGATTCGACTCAGGCTTAGTCAACACCGAACACCGACTGATTTTTTTTCTCATTTCATAGTCTGTGTTAGATCATGATTTCGCAGCAAAATAGACACGGACACCAAACACCAACACCGAGGGTGAAATCACCCATTGTTCAATAGACCGCTTCGGTAATGTATGCAAATTTTATACATACTTTTCAAACAAAGGTTGTTTTTGACTACCTGAAAGCTTGCCGGACATAGCAACAGGTAATGTATGCAAACTGGATTCCAAGCATTGAGGCTCATTTATAAAAAGCAGGTTAGTTGAATAGCTCGTCACTAGGTGTTCAGAAAAGAAATGTACATAAATTTGTATACATTACAGAACCAGTCTATTGAATTCACTCTGTATTTTTCATTTATCTAAATAATTCATGCTTTGAATAGTAGAAGTAGTGAAATATGTTGGTATTGGAGGAGTTGTTTATAATTTAAAGTTTATGGTATTGCTAAATTGTAATAATTTGGGATATGACATGTATATCTCTCTTTATTGGCTGCTCCTCCCTCCCTCCCTCCTCCCTCCTCCCTCCTCCCTCCTCCCTCCTCCTCCCTCCTCCCTCCTCCTCCCTCCTTCCTCCTCCTCCCTCCTCCCTCCTTCCTCCTCCCTCCTCCCTCCTTCCTCCTCCCTCCTTCCTCCTTCCTCCTCCCTACTTCCTCCTTCCTCCTTCCTCCTCCCTCCCTCCTTCCTCCTTCCTCCTTCCTCATTCCTCCTCCCTCCTCCTCCCTCCTTCCTCCTTCATCCTTCCTCCTCCCTCCTCCATCCTCCCTCCTCCCTCCTTCCTCCTCCCTCCTTCCTCCTCTCTCCTTCCTCCTTCCTCCTTCCTCCTCCATCCTCCCTCCTCCCTCCTCCCTCCTTCTTCCTTCCTCCTTCCTCCTCCCTCATCCCTCCTCCCTCCTTCTTCCTTCCTCCTCCCTCATCCCTCCTTCCTCCTCCCTCCTCCCTCCCTCCTCCCTCCTCCCTCCTCCCTCCTCCTCCCTCCTCCTCCCTCCTCCTCCCTCCTCCCTCCTCCCTCCTCCCCTCTTCTTCCTCCTCCTCCCTCCTTCCTCCTCCCTCCTTCCTCCTCCCTCCTTCCTCCTCCCTCCTTCCTCCTCCCTCCTTCCTCCTCCCTCCTTCCTCCTCCCTCCTTCCTCCTCCCTCCTTCCTCCTCCCTCCTTCCTCCTTCCTCCTCCTTCCTCCTCCTTCCTCCCTCCTTCTTCCTCCCTCCTCCCTCCTCCCTCCTCCCTCCTCCTCCTCCCCCTCCTCCCCCTCCTCCCCCTCCTCGATCTCTCCTCCCTCCTCTTTCCTCCCTCCTCGATCTCTCCTCCCTCCTCTTTCCTCCCTCCTCCTCCCTCCTCCTCCTCCCTCGTCCTCCCTCCTCCTCCCTCCTCTCTCCTCCTCTCTCCTCCTCCCTCCTCCCTCCCTCCTCCCTCCCTCCTCCCTCCTCCCCCCTCCTCCCTCCTCCCTCCTCCTCCCTCCTCCCCCTCCTCCCTCCTCCCTCCTCCCTCCTCCCCTCTTCTTCCTCTTCTCTTCTTCCTCTTCCTCTTCCTATTCCTCTTCCTTTTCCTATTCCCTTTCCTCCTCCTTTTCCTATTCCTTTTCCTCTTCCTCCTCCTCCTCCACCACCTCCTCCCCCTCCTCCCCCTCTTCCTACATGTACATTTAGAAGACAATGGTACTACATGTAGTTCTACATAGGTAATGAAACAGTTTTGGAACTACATGTACATGTATTTTGAATCTACATGGCACAACAATCAATGTAAATCAATTTTAAAATTCAGTGTTAATTAATAGATGCAAATTCTACAAACTATTCTGCTTGTATTCAAATTGATTTCTAAATGAATGTTGCGTGGTATAGCTTAGCCTACTCTCCATATTCTGTTCATTGTTTGTAGGATTTGTATCAATTTTCTTCTGGCTTGCATTGTTATGTTAATTAAAGATTTTTAACGGCAGGCATTTATTACTAACAGATAAATTACAGTAGCATCCTTAAAACAGTGTTCTTAACCAAGCAGTTTATTATTCTTTTGTTTGTGTAAATTTGTTCTCTCGGTGCATTTTGCATTTAACATATTTCATTATTTGGCAATTTTCATATTTGATTAGAGAGGTTTGATTTAAATTCTTCTGGTACAGAGAGAACATTATGACAGCTGGATAGAAGAAATTCACATATATGACGTATGATACTATTGTATAGATTGCACTCAACATGTATTGCATCCTGTATTATGACATTTGATGTATGATGGGAGTCACACAGTAAAATTCATCCCCAATTGTTTATCATTTTTACCAAACAATCTCTGGCACTGGACCATAACCCAAATAATATGCCAAGTGTGCAATAAATTTTATAAGTACTAAAAACCAACTGTGAAAAGAGAACATCCATTACCCTATAATCCAGTTGATTCAAACCATATGGATCTTTCAATTTGCCTTTGAACATTTCAAGTGCATGCATAGTATTGGGAGCCTGGTGATTGATTTTTTAAAGTTTTTTTAAAATGTAATTTTCAATTCAATTCAATTCAGTTCGGTTTTATTAAAAAGACTCAGCAAAAAGTCCGAAGACTAACAGTGTGAGTTTACAATTTTTGGTGATGTATTGTCAGTTTAATGTAGCTTTTCAGGTAAAAATATTTGTGAAAAAATATGTGAGAGCGATTTAGTTCTGGAAAGCTCCCCCCCCCCCCCCCCCAAAAAAAAAAAAAAAAAAATGTGGTAAGACGGTTAAAGAAGTATCCATTTTACAAAAGCAAATTTAAAAAGTCCTGAAGTCATCCAGTTGGACTTGGGGAAAAATGTAGGGCCTATTTTCATGTAGGCCTACTTGTACTGTACATTTGACTGCAAACCCTACCTTGTTCTGTTAATCCCATAAAAAATTATAATGTCTTTCCCCCTCTGACTCTCTTTCTCTCCAATTTGTCAAAGGCACAGTTCAATTCCTTTTTGTTTAGTGAAAAAAAGTGATAGTGGTAATGAAAATGATCTTTCTCTTCAATTTGGCAAAGGCACAGTTCAATTCCTTTTTGTTTAGTGAAAAAAAGTGATAGTGGTAATGAAAATGATAAGTATAGGCCTAGAAAAGGCTGAGAAATGTTGAGGTAAAATAATAATTGTAGCATTATTTTGAGTGTTGGTCTCTTGTGTATTTGGTTGTTTGTATTAATAGTGTTCTTGATGTTACAGTTAAAGTTTTTATGCCTCCGCCCACGCCCACCGAAGGTGGTGCCGGAGGCATTTGGTTTTCGGGTTGTCCGTCCATCCGTCCGTCCGTCCCACTTTCTCGTTCTCGCGATAACTCAAGAACCACATGAGGTATGAACTCCAAACTTGGTGCTAGTATGTATCACCGTAGGAAGACAATCTGATTAGATTTTGGGGTACGTAGGTCAAAGGTCACAGAGGTCAATTTCTAAAATTGCAGTGTTAGCCTTGTTCTTGCTATAACTCAAGAACCATTTGACGTATGAACTTCAAACTTGTTGCTAGTATGTACATGTATCACCATAGGAAGACGATCTGATTAGATTTTGGAGTATGTACATGTAGGTCAAAGGTTAAAGGTCACAGAGACCAATTTTTGAAATTTCAGGTGTTAGCCTCGTTCTCGCGATAACTGAAGAACCATTTGACGTATGAACTTTAAACTTGGTGTTAGTACATATATGTATCACCATAGGAAGACGATCTGATTAGATTTTGGGGTATGTAGGTCAAAGGTCACAGGTCAATTTCTGAAATTGCAGGTGTTAGCCTTGTTAATGCGATATCTCAAGAACCATTTGAGGTATGAACTTCAAACTTGGTACAAGTATGTATCACCATAGAAAGACGAGCTGATTAGATTTTGGAATTCGTAGGTCAAAGGTCAAAGAGGTCAATTCTGAAATTGCAGGTTTTAGCCTTGTTAACATATCTCAAGAACAATTTGATCCATTTACTTCAAACTTGGAACTATCATGCATCACCAGAGTGAGACGAACTGATTAGATTTTTGTTCACGTAGGTCAAAGGTGACAGGTCATAGAGGTCATTATACAGGTGTATGTGATAATGTTTTTTTACATTGTTATCACCATATCTCAGCTATTTTGTATTCATGACTAGGAGGAGATAAATTGATCAGACTTTTGGGTTATAAGGTGTAAGGTAAAATGTCAAAGAGATCAATTAACATGTAATTAGAGGCTTTTTATTCTGGTTATCACTATATTTCAAGAACAGTTTGAGCCATCAACTGAATTTAGGCAGAGCCATCTATAGGAGACGCAGTCGCATTCATCTTGTTTACACATGGTTTTATTAACCCTGTATACTATCCTTAACTCTGGACTATTTTGATTTCTGTTCTCACTTGAGCGCTTACATTGTAGCCCCACCTTTTTACAGTTAGCTCCATCTTTGGTAGGACTAATCTTGCTTTTTTCTGGGGCTAAATTAATACTGTACTATTGTAGAGTTAGCCTACTTTGGTAAAATGCAGTGTGAACAGAAAGTGGGCTAAGCTTACATGCATACCCTTTTCAAACCAAGCACTTACCCGGGGAAGTTCCCTGCGTAAGTTCAGAGTTATGTGGGGAAAGGTTTAGTCTGAAAAGGACAAGGGAAAAGTTACCCGCGTAACTTCTCCACTTACCGAGGTGGAGAACTTACGCGGGGAAAAAGAGTTTAAGCGGGTAAGTGGTTGGTTTGAAAGCTAGGCGAAGAACTTCCCCGGTGAAATACGTCAGCAATCAATTATCACTTCCAGCTGGTCACATTATGATCCCATGTCGTCGCATCGACTTTCATTAACCCCGTGCGAAAACACATACACGCGCCCCCTGAATCTAACCCAACTTCCGGCCGGGCAAACGTGGAATTCGTAACCAATGGCAACTTCCCCAGGGAAGTGAGATCGGTCTGAAAGGTGCTCCTGTTCTTCTTCCGGTAAAGTAAGGAATACATGCTCGTAAAATTTGAAGGTTTTCACCGGGGAAGTTAGGGGAAGTTAAGCGGGGGAAACTGGTTTGAAAGGGGTATTAGTCCACGTAGTCCACGTAGTCCCGTACTATCAGTGGGGTAAATCCTCGTTTAGCCCCACCAATATTACAGGACTAAGCAAAATTTTGGAAGTGTTGAAAGCGTATTACAGACACTCTGGCTCCTATTTATTTTTAAAATGAATATCTCCAAAATGTGAAATAGTCCTATGGTACCCTCTTTCAAAATTTATAGGCCCTGCTTGGGATAAAATTGTGCAGTTTTTTATTTCACTTTCCTCAGAAATAATAGCACCCCTTCATAGAGGACATATTTGCTGCCTGCATTTAACACAAAGCCATGAGACCTGCCACGCCCATGTAATCCAGTTATGATGATGTCCCTGAAAAATGACCACAAACTCAGTTGTAGGTTGCTACACCTCCTGCTATCTCTTCATTTCCCTGTGCCATGGCCCCCATAATCTTGGCCTAATGGATGCATTTCATACTTTTTTTGGGTGGTCGAAAGCACTCTAATCCAAGACCTTCATGCACTGGTATTGTGTAGGTTTTCATGTTCGTGTTTGGATGCTCCCTGGAAAATATGTGAAGGATGCTTGTTTTACAGGTTTTCCTCTTACTTTCATGCTATTTTTGGTGGAAGCATAACTTTTTATTGGGATTAGAATGTATTGATATGTTTACATGAATAAACCTTGTATTTCTCTTGCTGTAAGGTACATTTGAACAAGTATTTGTATTTGGGGAGGGATTATGTTACTGCTGATAGTGTGGATTACCTGTGGATTGCTAAAAAGGGGGTTGATTGATCCCTTGGGATTTAAATGTGATGATCATAGAAAATGGATAAAGGTTGTTGTGACTTGTGTAAAAGATAATTCTCTGCACATCCTTGGTGGCAACACTACCTGTACTAGTAGGGGCACTTTTCTGTGAACATGTAGGTCGAACTTCCCAAATTAATCGCTTATTAGTTACAACCTTGAATTCTTTGGTTTTGAATACAACTATAAAGTAGATGATATGTCATTGGGTGATGATGATGTTTCATGTCATGCATGAAACAGTTTGATCAACATGTTTTCACTTGAAAATTATATTGAAAATGATTAAGAGCAATTTATTCCATTAACATTTGTTGATAAGCCTAACAAATTTGTAACTTGAAATTAATTTATGAAGGGATATCACACAAAATAAATTAGTGATTTCTACATAAAATAGTAAGTATGCGGTTTATGGATGTTTGATTGAAAAGAAAGATCTTCATTATCAATCATAATTACCAATTCACAATACATAACAAAATAACAAGAAATAGGCCTATTTCTTTTGTTGCATAGATAGTAACTTGTATTATACTTGTAGTACAGATTATGAGGCCTTTTTTCCAGTGACCAGTTGTTTTTAATCAAGTTCGACATTTGCTTCCTTTGGGGTTTAGCTAAGCATAGTAATTCATGGGGGTTTATTCCATTTTCCAGCGCTCCATTCAGAACAAGAGGTCTTTTGATGTTTGCTTAGTGGTAGAAATCTGTAAAAAGGGTCACCTGAGGTCAACCAACACAAACCTATTACTAGCCCTCCAGGTTCGTTTTGTCAGAACGCCTGAACAGGAGAAAAATGGCAAACAGGTTCTGACAACAACTTTGACAATCTTTGACACTGTGCATAGAAAGTGCCCCATTTTCTTCAATCTTTTCCAAGATTTGGTACAAGGAACATTCCAGCTATATGGAACTGTTTTCATATACAAAGGTCAGGCATGCAATGCCAGTTACATGGCTTATTCATTGCATTTCACTGCCAGAGCACTCCAAATGTAAACTGACCCATGTATAATTATCTTGCTTGATTCACCACCAGTGGACATTCCCATCTCTTGTTCTCACCCCCCCCCCCCTCTCTCTCTCTCTCTCTCTTTAGTTACATTCACATGATGGGAGCTAAACTTTAAGTTTCGCTTGTAGTTTCAAAATGTTAAGTTAACTTGTAGTTATCTTGTAGTTTCGTATGAACGGATTGCTCGAATTAAGAACACAGGACCTGTATGTATTGTACACACAATCAGTAGTACATTGTGTAGATTAACACTGGGAGTAAAATGCCTAAAAATTTGTTTACAGTAGTACATGTATTTGCTTTCTGGGTTAAACACCCTCGTGAACCCTCGTGGTTAGGGAGTCATGGTTTTGTTAACTTAAACTTTCACTAACTTAAAGTTTCGAAACCACAAGTCCCGTATGAACGTAGCTTTTCTCTACCATTTCTTGGTCTTTTAGCTTTTCCCCCATCCTACCCTTTACCTCTTCGTTGTGCAAATTTCCACATTTATCCTGAGGCCTCCTTCACAGTCACTGCTCGTTGAAGATGATGAAATTTGCGTAGTAATTCTCTCTTTCTCTCTCTCTCTCCTGCTTCCTCTCACTTTTCTCTGCTGCTGTTCTTTGTATATATCCTCATCTAAATAATCCTCCATATTTCCCTTTCTCTGCTGCTTTAAAAAGTTTCACTAGTTTCACTTGGGTGACATGTGGTTGGGATCATATAAATCCTCCCCCTCTCTAGCATTCCCCTTTTCACCTCTGTTTATCCCCACCATTTCCCCTTCTTTGAGTGTAGAAGCAATGCCTCACAATGTCAAGTGCAGAAGTGTTCGCACTTTGCCATACATGTACTCAAACCTAAAAAAAAAAAAACCCTCTACATGTACATGTATCTTCTACATCACATGCAAGTGCAACTTGGACAGGGTACATGCCTACACTTGAATATCAGCCTCAAGGCCCTCAAATGTGCACTAACTTTTCACGGACTAGAATCAGGTGAATTGTAATCTTAATGAGATAAGTTGGTATTCAAAAAGG
This sequence comes from Heliocidaris erythrogramma, assembly GCA_025617745.1. Taxonomy (NCBI): domain Eukaryota; kingdom Metazoa; phylum Echinodermata; class Echinoidea; order Camarodonta; family Echinometridae; genus Heliocidaris; species Heliocidaris erythrogramma. The sequence continues at coordinate 22,380,655 of CM046868.1, read as the reverse complement.
AGCCTGAATTAATTTCTTTAATTGATATTTAATTTGATTTGATTTCATGATTATTACCAAACTTCATGTCATGTATAGATATAATGAACAAATGTAGAACATGCATGTAAATATGTTGAGAGAGAGAGAGAGAGAGATTTCATAGCTCTTTTCTTCTTGGTTGTGATTACTACAAAGTCAACCAGATGAGCCATCTTTACTATACTTGAAGATCTTTTGCATGAAGTGATCCTTGACTTTGTGGTCAACTCCCTGGATATTCTTTTTTCCAAAGCATATTGTCTTTGTAAGTGTGAATGAGCCTCTGGTTGCAGTAAACTATTGGCTCTGACTTTTTCTTCGGGATTTAGGTTTTTACAAAGTGACCTTAGGTTTGACCTTCCCATGTAAGATGACAACTTGTAAGATTCTAGGTCATGGGAACCTACTCCCTTGTTTGTGGGGCATATGAAGCATCCTAATGTGCAGATCAGGCAGTGTCATGGCAACCCACTAACCCAGCCCCTCTTTCAAACTTTTTTTTTCTATGTTATTGAATATTTCCATTTCAAAGCAATATTTTTTCACATTCACTTTAACTGAACTAAAAATTTCAAGTTTCATGTATTGTCAACTATCAGCATGCTGGTATCATTTAAGTTTTGTGCACAGTTATGCAGGGAATAACAGCAATTTAATGTAGGTTAAACTAGTGCCTCAAATCAATAGAACAGTTTGTGTGTCATATGTTCAGAAAGTCTTCTGAGAGCCGTTAGGGCATGATCTATAAGCATTCCTATAAACTTTTAAACACAAGTTCTAGCTCCCAGAAGAAGACTTGTTGCTTTAAACAATGTGTGTAAACACTATAAACACTCTTTTGCGTGGCCCCCTCCTTTTTTTTTTGTTATTTGATATTTTAGTTTAAAAAAAAAAAAAAAATTAACCACCAGTATTTTGCTGCACACACCTAAGATTAAAACTGGATGCCTCTTGGGGTTTAAAGGGAACCTAGAAGAATATAGGTATATCAGGAATATCAACTAACATGGTACCCCCTCCTCCTCATTTTCGAAAAATCTGGACGAGAACCTAGGAATCAATTTTACTTGGCCTAAAACTTGAATGTTACTTTTTAAAGAGACTGTAAAATAATTGAATACGATAATGTACATGATGTTAATGAGAATACAACTTTTCTTCAAAGTTAGTAGCAGAAATATAAAGTAAAGGGGGGAAAATGGCCGTCAGTCAGCCTGTCTAAAGTCAAATACTTACTACATGTAAATCCCGGAGTGAGAATGAGGTGATGGAAAATGTGAATAGGCTTCAGTACATTCAGGAGTATGCAAATGAAAGTACTACTTTACAGTGTACTTTTCAGGACTAGACCTCTAAATATTTGTTGAAAGATTAGATTGTAGACTCTTGATTAGTTATAAATCACAATCTTGAAATGAATGTCATTTTCATCTTGTGCATTTCCTTGTATTATTTATCAGCTATAATAAGGGATAATCTTAAATGAGGATCAGATATCCTTGATGTTGAGACCACTGGTGATCCATGGGATGAAATGCCAGCAGCCCCTCAAGGCTCATTCCCGAATGACAAGCATTGGCAATCATTAGCAAAGTGGATATCCTCCGCAAAGTGTTAGTATGACGTTGAGATTATTCATGTATATCCGTCCTTAATCTGATGCCAGTATACTCTATCCATGTCATCTAGGGAGGAAGTCTGCTAGTTGATAAAATATAGCCACATGGAAATGACAACAAATGTCTCATTTAAATAGAAACAATCAACTTTCAATCAGTTTGCTATGGGGGAGGGGTAGATGTATATTATAATGTGTTTGTGTGGATTGCTTAACAACAAAGGGTCAGGATGGTCTGGATTTTATTAGCTTCTGTTAAGCTGAAAAGAAGAACTATATATGGTTTTTAAAACAAGGATCAAGTTCATAAATGCAATTGTAATAATATTTTACATCAAAATGATTGATACTAAAATGTATACAGGACATTCAAACACTTAGGACTGTTTGAGAATAACTTACCGGCAGTGTGCCCTTGCCTAAATCAACAATTTAAAAATGTTGCATTTTTAGTTATCGACCATCAATACTACACTTCACCACCATTCCTTGAGTAATAGTTATGTTTACACGTAGTACATAGCATGGATGCTTTGTAAGTCTCGAAACTATTTCCATTGCGTTCAGACAGGCCATGATCGACTTGCTTCTATCACCCACTCTTGACTATTCATCGCTCACTCGCTGCCAAAACAATAATTACTGCGCCACACATGGTGAACCGAGTATAATTGGTGTGGTCAAAACGCAAGGAAGTTTGTGCACAGGGGTCATATCACGCGAAGTTGCAAGTGAAGATAGCAGTGAGTGAAGCAGCGATTGTGTTCACATTACAAATAGTCACAAGCGCGGTGGGTGGTCTACCGCAAAGCATCGATGCTTTGTCGCTGTATCCTGAGATTATTACTCCTGCCAAACTCGCTGCCAGAATAGTTTTCGAAACCGAGCTCCAATTCGCTTCTATCTCGTGACTATCTGCGTTCAGACAGCGTTTGGTCTTAAAACTATCTGGTCATGACCAAAATAGTCTCGAAACCTAGATAGCATCGATGCTATCGCTCTACGTGTGAACCCGCCTATTATGAGATACATGCTCCTTTTCTTTTAAGAGTAATCTCTGCAATTTTTATGCCCCATTTGCTGTGACACTGAGAAGTTCTTTGTTTGTGTGCCAAAGTTATTAAGCAATTGACATTGGCCCTCGTAATCAGTATGGTGAAATACCTTGCATATTTCAGGAAGGAGGCCTTGAAATCATACAACAGAGAACTTGATAATTTAGTTTAACTTGTTGATTTCATCCACTTCTTCTAAACCAGGCCCATTGACAACTCGCAAACATAACAAGTGTTGCACAAATTTGCTCCTTACCTAGACAAACATTGCTGTAACTAAGTATTTAAGAGGTAAAAATGCAATGCTTTCTTACATTTTCTTCATGCAAGTTTGAAATTTTTCAACTTTGAATGAACAGATTAGAATTGTAATTAAGATGTATTGTGAATCAATACAATACATTATGTCATTATTGTACCCCATGCTATGAGAGTTTCAAAATGGTACATGTACCTTCAAAGTTGATAGGAATTTTCCTCTTGTTTTATTTGTTTTCGAGGTGCATTTTTAAATGCATTGGAGTCTAATCGGTTAAGAGTGAGCATTTTGTCCGACGGTGACACAAAATATATTTTATCCTAACATTCATTGAATGACTATCACTACCATGAAATAAATCAAAACTTTCTTGAAATGTGGTTCTTTAAAGGGTTCCAAGGTACCAGAGTTCTTGAACAAATCTATTTTTAAGCAGGGGTGTTGTAAAAAAAATGACACTTTTAGCAAAAGTTTCCATCTGTGATGCACATTTTTCACATCTTGAAATCTAAAGCTTGTGTTTAATTTGCAAATGTCTGATAGGGAAGCCAATTTATCTGACTAACATTTGCAAGTGAAAGTATTAGACAAGATCATGTTGTTGTGATAATAATAGAGAGTAATGAGAAATGTCAACACAAAATCTCCCTCTCTGAGAAATGGAGCATTTTATTGATTCTCATTTAAATAAGTTACCATGACAACCAAATTTTATCATTTTTCACCAGTACACCTAGTGATACCCTCTACAATAAATCATAAAGCAATCCATCACATCTAATCAATTATTTTTAACAGCCTCCCAACTTGGAAAATTTTGAAATGTCTGTCTTTGACGCAAATTGATCACACTCATTGGGGCTACCTGTAAGAAATCATGAACATCATTACCTACAAGTTTCATAATATGTTTCACATTATTTTCTTGGCTACCAACCAAGATGCTTGACTCTGTGGCATATCCCAATATAAGCTGAACATACTTTTATTTGCAACTTGTATGTTGAGTGAAACTCAAACCTAGATTTTTTTCAGAACTTTATGTCATGAAATAGATACAGATTTCTTGATTCTTAGATTTAAAGTTTACTCCATAATACACCATATATGCATGGAGTAGGTTATCTCAAATGATTTTCTTCTGCAAGCTCTTAATCCATTCAGACAATCAAAGTGTTGAGTTTCAAAACAAACTTGAACAAATCTGCAGGTGCATGATCACATCTCCACTGAAACACTTTCTCTCTCACAGCTTGAATCAAACAATTGATGTTGGCACAGCAGCCTGGCTGTTTCCAAGGTGACGATTCTGTACCAATTAGCACCTCATCATAACAAGGCTGATTTACTCAGTGATATGCCATACTGATTGGTTACTGTATTTTGGTTATTTAACAAATTGATCTTGGAAATCCTGTCAGGGAAAAGGATTCAGTAGACAGGTGGAAACTGGAATAAGTCGGGGAAAATTTTTAGGCTGGTAAGATTGAGCAAGTTTTTCCCCTCACATACTAAACCAAGTTTGAAATAGAAAATACTTTTATTCAAAGTATTTTGCAGGTGAGGTGAACTCAATTTTCAAGGGGGGGGGGGGGGGGCGGAGGGGTAATAAGTCTGAAAAATACATTTATTGGGCATCAGCATTTTGTAATTTTCTACCTGTATGTTCAGATTATGCAAAAATTAATCTATTACATTTAGTCCATCAATATTCAAAGGAAAGAATTCTATACTTTTTCTTAAAATGATTTTTTTTTTCTTTTCCTTTTTTTTTTTTTGACATTGGCCAATAATATATTGATGGAAGGTTTATGTTTCCTTTTGTAAGAACAAAGAGAACAGTCTAAAGTTAGAAGAAAAGATAAATGAGAGTAATGTGTTCACTTTAACACTCGAGAAGGTTGCCTGCATGTAGTATGCCTACATTAATTTAATTTACATGTATCTCAGTTTCTGATCCTCATTGGTTAAGTGATGTACATTGTAGTAAGCATTGGATTTCAAAATAAAACGTATTTTGGCAAACTGTATGCAGCATAAAGAATGCAAATATCTCGTCCAACTTGGACAAGCCTAGATTCCATGATGGGAACGTGAACTTTTTCGCCATGGGAGGACCCAATCTTCCAATTTGCTCCTCGCAAAGGCCATCTCCACCCATGTGATTCCACCCTCTCGCCTCTTTTGTCCCATCAAATTACGAAACCTGTAAGCGGGCGCAACCCCAGTGACCTTACACAAAGTTGGAATTCCACTTGTTACAACAACTAACCCTGTCAAATTCAATCAGTGCTTCAGAGCAAAATGTAATTAAGTGTGTGTCTCTGAAGTGGGTCCAAGCTTGAAATCATTCTGTGGCTCTTGGAGCAGGAAAAGTTACAAGTACTTTTACTCCTTTCCTGTCTTAAATTTTTTTGAAAAGTAACTATGTGGTTTCAATTATTGAAGTGAATGTAGAATTTTTGAAAATAGATTGGTTACAACGTGACCCTTTTCAATATCCAATGTAAAAGAAATTTTATTTAATATACATATTTAGAGAAGGGATTATTTTCACTTGAATGGTGTGGTAATCCACTATGAAATGTTGAAATACTATTTTTGCTTTTTTTTTAATGCCATGCAAATGTACTTGTCATAGGAAAAGTGTGTTGACCTTAAAGCTCTTCTTAAATTTTTTTGTTGTTGCAAGTACCATAAAATGGGGTGAATAGGAACAGTTTTGACACATTTTACCTTACAACATTTTCATTACATTGCCAGTGGCAAGTGTTAATGCACCATGAAATGTCCATTGGTGTTACCTTTTTATTATTGACATATAAAAGAAATTCCATTAATACCAGATTTAATTATTATATGGAATTTTGTGGCTGTTGCTATTCACCCCGATGTTGGGATGATTAGGAACAGAATGGAAAATTATGAAGTATATATGCTTTAAACTGTTACTTGTTTACCAAGACTTAACTTGTTTGGGGAAGGGATTTAGATTGAATAGGTACTTGAAAAGACAATGATTTCAGAGCATTGGAAGGCATTATCTTAAATTTAAATGACAAAAGCTTATCTTTGAAATCATTACAGGCATCTAAGAATGTTGTTGAGTTTTTAGGTTTTTCTGCTAAATTCATACCTCTATTTCCATCTAAATTATCATTATTAATGTGTCTGTGGTACATGTGATATGTATTTAGGTGTTTTAGGTATGTTAATTAGCATCAGGAAGTATTGCTTGTAGTCTGTTCCTATTCACCCCTATTATTCAGGAAAATATATAAAAATAAGGAAAATGGAAGAAAACATAAACCCAATTGCAATCAATTACTTTCGCGGGAATTATATGCAAACCATATTTGTGAGGTCTGGATGAAAAATCTGATGATTCTCTTCAGTAGGTCTGAAGATTGAAGGAAAGTTTTGACCACATTCCAATTTTAAAGTTTGCATTATAAAAAGTACTTTGAAAATGAAATTACCCCCAAAACTTTCCCCCTTTTTGTTGCTGTTCACACTGTGTTAGGGTACTTTCATATCTGCCTACAAGTTTGTTCTGGTGACAGTGATAATGAGGCAAATGGAAATTATCAACTTGAAAGAGAAAAATTTAGAAAAGGATACAATCTGGAAATATGTTCAGACATTAATTATGCTTTACATATCATGTGATTGTGATTTCTAGCCCAAACATAGCTGAATTGACTGTTTAAAAAATTTCAACAGTTGCTGATGTTCTTTCATTAAAAACAAAAACAGTTGACCTTTTTTCTTTCTTTTTGTATCAGAATTCATGACAAGTAGCCTATTGATCGAACTGTCGACCTTTGTCTTGCTCGCTCAATTTAGGCAAGCAAGTTGTCAAAAAAATACTTTCTTGAGCCATCAAGCTAGTCCGTGTTTAACACCATGAATATATGTGTCTTTCAACAATACTGATTTTGTAGTTGAAATCAGAGAGGGAGGAAGTACATGTACAAGCACAGATTTTTTTGTATTAAGGGGAAGGAACAGTTTAATTAACAGTTGTAGAATTTTGAGAGGAAGTCATATCAAATGACAAAAAATTGCTAAATTAACAACCTTGATGATTATCATAAAGCATGAAGTAGTGGATTTCCTTTAAGTGTCAAATAGCAGAACTGTCTAGGAGGAGAGAAGAGGATTAAGCGTACTGTAGATGTGTGTATTAATGCAAACACGAATAGTAACATATTTATGACTATTCATGATGTCACTTGAATTAAGAAAGAAAATAGGATTTTCCAGCTTTGTAAAATATGTGTGATTGGGATTTACTGTTTTGATAAGTAACATGCTTCAACACAAAGAATCAAGAATTATTTTTTTTAATGGAGCCTCTGAGTCTTGTCCAGTTTCCCTTTTAAGATCTTATCTCCATTGTCTACTTCAATGCTTTTGTGCATCTGTTCCTTCTCCTCCTCCTCCTTCTCCTTCTCCTTCTCCTTCTCCTTCTCCTTCTCCTTCTCCTCTTACTCATGCTTCTCATCATTCTTCCCCTCCTCCCTTCATGATCATCTTCCTCTTCTTCCTCCTTTTCCCCATTTTCTTTTTCCTTTGTCTTCTTATTTTTTGTTTATCAATTTTTATGGTTTGTTGTATAGAAGTTTAATACAGTATAGCAGCTAAATTTATAGGTGCATTTAATAATTATGTTGACACTTTTGTTTTCAAGCTTTATCCTATACACTCTTGAATAATCTTTTGTGGAAAAATGTTTTAAGTCAACTACCATAAACTGTTACTGTCATACTTTGAAAATATATACTGTCATAATAAATCATGGTCAGGTATGGCAACAAAAATAAACCCCTTCCTCTGACCAAGGAGTTATCACAGTGATAACCCTTTCCTCTGACTACATATCATGGTCAGTAATGACCAGTCACCGCCCTCGTTCACACCCTGTTCACATTTTTCTTGCTGTACATGTAGTAATGAAATCTAAATTGAAAACACTAATTTTTGGAGGGTGTCCGAGTATCCACTTAGATCACTTGCTGTATACCCTTCATTTGGAAAAGTATCAACTTTTGCTGAATATATTCATCTATATACTTTCATAAAGTTAAAAAAAAAATCAAATACATTTTGAGATGTATTGATGTGCATAGGAGATTCTTAGACCATACCTCCGAATTGTTTAACATGTGAGATTACCAGGTGAAGGATATATATCAAATTGCAGAGTTAGGTTTGTATATAGGCCTATATCTTGATGAATGTCCAAGTATCCCAGTTGGTTAATTTCATACTTTTTTCCAAATGAATAAGTCATCTGCTGAGACTGAGAGCCAGAATGAAGCAATTTCAATTAGGAGTTAATACCCTGTTGGCCAGAATTGGTACAGAAATATCTGTAATTGACACATATGAAAATGAATATGCAATCCATGGTTTCGAATTTTAATTTATTGTAAAGAATCATACCAATTGTAAATTGACCATACATTTAGGTGTACAGCAGAGATAGAAAAATGATAACTGTAGGCTATAATTGAACCAAATAGCTGCTCTGACAAGTTACACATAGGCCTAATTCAAATCTAAATTGTCATTCCTTCTTGTAACATCTCCCTATATCTGTATAAATTGTATATATTTGACAGTTGGCATAAAAAGAAAGTAGTAATATCTCTCATAAATCATCTGGGACTTCTTGAATTCCATCAATGCCCTTCCCTGCCCTGCCCAGATATTATAGGGCCGCTGAGATGTGGAGCAGAGATTCAGAGTTGGGGGTACGCTAACTGACCTACATCCAAGCAGATAGCCACTCAAGATCCTTGGCAGGCTAGTTTCCCACAGATTTATTTATTGTTTTTAGATGCTGCCATCCAGACCAAAAGCCCGTCTTGAATGTAGAGTCATTGCTTTGCCCAAGTTTTCCAAATCTTCTTTATAATATATTCTGGCAAATAGCATTCTGATTCTGATTCTGAATCTTCAGAAATAATGTCAATCTGAGGTCCCATTGAGAAGGGGGAAAAAAGCAAAATGTTATTGATTTCCTTTGTGAGAGCATTTTGTGTTCCTGTATCGAACACGTTTCCAGAGTTCATTGGTTCATGGTTCATGATTCATGTTTAAACCATACCATTGTCAGCTTTTCACATGTTTTTGTTTTTGTTTTTGTTTTTGTTTTTTTCGAAGGGGGTGGGGTGGTCAGGGGAAAGACTGTGCATGCTCAGACAAATATTACCAGGCATCCCCCATGCTACTTGGACATGTACACTGTACGTGTAGGAATTTGGGACCACAGAAACATCAGGTTTTTCTGGGAAATGGCAGTTTAGCAGTAGTGCTGAACTCTAAAATCATGTAAGATGTGTTACATATGTGGAAGATTGCTTTATAGTCATGTGCACTTATCATGAGAGGGACATTCAACAAACTCAGATTTTTCTGGGGAAAAAATGAAATGAGGTTTAATAATTTCTACAACATGCTGGGCCTACGTTTTGTTAAATCCCCGCCAAACGAAGTTTGAAGGGGGTATACTGGAATCAGTCGATGGTTGGGCGGTCGGTCGGGCGGGCGGTCGGGCGGTACCGGTCGGTCCGTTGCAAATCTTGCGGATCGAACTACTTCCTCAGTTTTTGACCGAAAGTCATGAAATTTGGTACACACATTGGTCTTGGTGGGAAGATGTGCAAGACATATTTTTCGGATCAGTCGGAATCTGCGTTGCCATGGTAACGGCATATTTATGGCAGAAAATCAAGGAAAACAGCTTGCGGATCGAACTACATGTACTTCCTCAGTTTTTGACCGAAAGTCATGAAATTTGGTACACACATTGGTCTTGATGGGAAGATGTGCAAGACATATTTTTCGGATGAGTCGGAATATGCGTTGCCATGGTAACGGCATATTTATGGCAGAAAATCAAGGAAACGCCTTGCGGATCGAACTACTTCCTCAGTTTTTGACCGAAAGTCATGAAATTTGGTACACACATTGGTCTTACTGGGAAGATGTGTACAACATATTTTTTTGTTGTGTCGGAAGATGCGTTGCCATGGAAACGGCATATCTATGGCAGTAAATCAGGGAAAAATCTTGCGGATCGAACTACTTCCTCAGTTTTCGACCAAAAGTCAAGAAAGGCTGTTCTCACGGGGCGGGGGTATTAATCATCATCTTCAGTGATATTTGTAGTTTAACTTGTCATCTGATTATTTCAAGTAGATTCTATTTTTCTTTTTTAAATTTGTCATTCATATTGCTCTGTTGGAATAGAAGTGTTATAGTCTGTAGTCTTGTGTTTTTTTCTGAGAATCTAAGCTTCTCTCTCCTATTTAGAACAACCAAGGTAATAAAAGCCGAGCGCTATAGAAATTCTTCGATTTAAATATAACTATCTGCATAAATGTGTATTCCATGTTCATCAATAATTTGACTTTACTTTGCTCAGATATTTACTCTATAAATTGTCATTTGACAAAGATGACAATTTGATGCAATATTTGAGCATTGCCAACATAAAGATCAACTCTTTTATGGGTCTTTGGTTGTTCATGCACTTGTTTTAAATTCTGATTCTGAATGCAAGGCTGGTATTATTACTATTTCTTCCCAGTTGTTGAAGTAGATCTGTATCAGCAATGTTTTCAGGCTTCCAATTGGCCATGAAATTGCTCTTCTGTGTATGGAATTCCATATCTACAGACTGTTGAGATTTTGCCAAGGAAAGTTAATGAATAGAAGATATCAGAGTATTGTCATTATCATCATCAGTCCTAACCCTCTTTTTTTCTGAGTGTAATAATGGGATGAATATATTCACAATTATATGGGGAAAAGAGAGAAGTTGCTTAACTTTGCTCATGCAGTTGGGTGCATGTATAGCTAGCTCAGCCTATTACCATACACTGCTTTAGAGTGAGTCATTGATCACAGCATCATGTGGAGGCATCCACCCTCTAGATACACACCACCCATCCTCCAGGAGACTCGTAAGGATGGCGAATTGGTTGTAAGGTGCACACCCATTTCATATATTCCTACTGCATATATGAGACCCCCTAAAAATAATATTGCTCCCGTTGGGTTAACAGGTGACATGCCAGGTGTCCTCACACTCTTCATGGAGGAATAAAGTGACCTTTAAGAGCAGTCAAGGTCAAGGCATCCACCTGAGAATTGGACAGAATTTTGCTCTCTTTCTCTTTAATTTTCTTCACTGTATTACTTCATCCTTACTGATTTGTTTTGAAACCTCCTAGTTATACCTCCTAGTAAATTGTCAAATACAGGAATTTTGTTTTAGGGCATTTTATTGGAAGAAATTTTTCAGTAGATTGGATATGTTTTGAATTTTTGAAACCCATCAATATACTCCTTCTAGTACAACAATAATATTGTCAACATAATCAAATTACCTGTTAACCTATGACTTGCAGTGTAGGTAATTGATATGCCAATAATTTGATTCTCTTGTAACTGTATTTTTAGTTAATTTTTTGTATTCATTAGCAGTTAGATTTTTAGTGGACATTCTCAATCATTTTTATGTTTATATATAGATGCAAAGCCGTGCAAATATATACATTCTTGTGTAGTTTATCGCTGTCCATATGTACCTGATCTAGATTACCATAACTGATGCCCTATATTTTTGTTTTGTTTTGTATATAGAACCTGAAAAACAATGTGATATTTCATCAGACCAAAGCTCCTTGCCAACTCAACCAGAGGAAGTCTCTAGCACACCCTCCAGTGCAGATGCACAACCAAACTGCGAGCCAACAGATCCATCGGCAGCTGACCAAGAGACCCCTCCAGGGACAATAGAAGAGTCCAAACCAAAAGAGACCACATTAGATCAGGGGGAGCAGTCCATTACTAATCCAGGGGAGTCATCCCCTAAGGAAGGTGATGAGGAAATAGAGGATAAAAAGAGGTCAACCTCGTCAGGGGAGGAAGGTGAGGAGGAAGATGAAGGCGAGCTTGAGGAAGGCAAGCAAAAGAAGAAAAAGAAGAGGAAAGGAATTCTCAATGTCCATTTCCCTCACTTTGGAGGAAAGAAAGGAAAATCAGGGGAGAAATCATCTGATCAGTCTTCAGACTCCGACCGCGCGCTGTCACCAAAGAGGTTTGGCTGGAAGAGGAAGGATGCAAGGTCACCTGAGAGGAAGGAAGAGAACGAGGAAGAGGTAAGGCAAAATCTGACTAAATAATGACCCAAAATTATAATTTTGCAATACTTATGACTATTCTTAATAAGTTTGATATATTATCTCAGATATCATGCTTTTTGTGTCTCGTTTGACAGAGTAAATTTTCAAGTTTCTTGAAGATTGTGGAATAATACCTTCATTTTCCCTTAATTCATACCTGCCAACTCCTCCGTTTTAGACGGAGTTTCTCCGTTTTTAACATTTTTAAGAGGCCAAAAAACGGAGTACTCCGTTTTTCTGTTTCCCAGAAAAAAAAAACCAAAACTAGTACGATTTTATCGTATTTTGTACGATAAAAAAAGGAAAATACGATATTGCCTATAAAAAAATACGATTTCCCGATCTTTTTTCCTCCTTTTTCTTTTCTTTCTTTTTCTTTTCTTTCTTTTTCTTTTCTTTCTTTAACAAATAAAACAAACAAAGCCTCAGTTTGGGAGTTTATCGCACTTCTCTCACCGGGGGGGAACCCTCTAAGAAAGCAATTACTGAATTAGGACAGGGGTATGTCCGTTACTTACTGCCGACTCATTAGAAGTCTGTGGTATTCATCTCACATTATTTTGTGATAAGTACCCCGTGGCAGTTATAGGAGTGGTACCCACCGTACTGCGATGCATTTGTATGTGCTCCACATACACTCAAATGACTGCATGACTTGCGGTTTCGCGGAGCTCACCCGTGATTTTGGTCGTGAGTGACATTTTTCAGAACAAAAAAATGTAAGAAACTGTATTTTTGGACTTTGTTTGTCCCTATTTATTCTGTATTTAGTTCAAAACTTACGAAATTATTCTCTATTTCACCAATACTCCGCCATGACGGCGCTGTTAGTCGGATCTGTTCTCAACAGCTTTGGCTGCCTGAACTTCGGGGGAGGAGTCCTCAGTAAATGCCTCACTGAGCTGCTTAATTGAAGAAATTTCAGTTATGGAAACACTTTACTTATCATTTATTTGAATACTACATATAATATTTGATGATAAATTCATCGTACAGTATATTTGAGTAGATGATTGACACATTCTTACCAAATTTAGCCTCCCCCCAAATGAAATGTAAATTATATGTACTTCTGCGTTTTCAAAACACTTATTTTATTTCTAAGGTATGAGAAAAACGACAGTGGTGTGATAGTGTACTATATTTGTTTGTGAATGGTATAAAAGGCAAAGTTAGTCTATTTAATAAAACACATATGCACACCCAAGCCTACACCAAACCTTACACTCACATGCACACACACCCACACCCACACCCACAATGATACGAAATATTAAAAGAGCCACTTAAACCCTTTTTTTTTTTTTTTTTTTTTTTACTTTGTAGATTGAATGACAAGTGACAATTTAAGATAGTATAATTATAATGCAGGAGTTTTAGGGGGGCATTACCATGACTACCTTCTGAACCTCTGCCATGGCGCGGCACTTGGACACCCAGTTGCGAAACGCTGCAGACGCCGCGCTCGCCATGACTCAGTTTTTTGACTTTCCAATGTTGGCAGGTATGTTAATTTCAAAATTTTCAAGGCTGTGATAAATTCACGTTGGAAATAATAGACCCGTTTATGAAGTTCATGCTACATATAGTATTATGATGCATGGATGTAGAGTGATTATAGGAACATGTCAAATTCTTTGATTTTCAAATACGGTTTAGAAATTTGATTCTGTACGATTTGCCATGCATACTGATCTATGCAATGTCAATGCGTCCAACCAGAAACCTGTTGGCCTTTCTATGCCTTCTTTTATGGGACATTGCAGAAAACACACAAGGAGAAGAAAAACAACTTAGGCATCTAAAGAAAAAAAAGGGAAATTGTAAAAATGTTATCCCAAGGGCATTGTAGTAGCTTCCCTCCTCCTATTCCTTAAAACATATGGGAAAGCTGAATAAGTCTTTGACAAATATCATCTCTCCCAAAGGTATGATTAAACAGACTTATGTTGGTTTGAATGTTTGCTTGTAACTTTTTTAAAAGGTTTTTTCTTCTTTTGCGACCACCAGAGTGGGGATGTAATTCATGTCTACAAATTTTTGTTCAGGGTTCTGGGAGGTATTTGAACCTTTCCAAACACATGTAGACAGGCAAATGTTTCTTTAAGAAAGAAGAAGGAAGCAACAATTTTGCGTTTCAGGAAATGTTGACCGCAAAACTTTCTTACATGATGGAAATTCTTAAACATTTGAGATAAGCATAGAATATGACATTAATAACTACCATTTTTTTCTTCTCTTGTACTACTTGATTGTTGTTCTGATTAACCTGAAAAACTTTTCATAATCAATTTCTTTGATTTTAAATGATAAATAGCAAGATACAAGCATAACTAAGCTGCTGTGAAGGTTTTTCCTCCTCAAATTAAATATCAAACAAGTGAGAGGTAAAAAAACAGTTTAGATCCCGAGACAGGGGTATAAACTGTTACGGAAAATTGTACTGCAACATGCATGAACGATTGGGGGGGGGGGGGGGGGGGGGGACTACATGTATGTATACTATACACAAGATACACAAGCTATCTCCGTGCGAAGCACAGAGTTTGTTGTGCAGACAGCCGTCGGGGTTGAAGGGTCCTAGCGTAGGGCATTGTATAGCCATTATCTAGCGTTCCTCACAGATATGTACACTAAAATTCACTGAAAATCATGAATGGAATACCAAATGATATTGTACATATATCTTTATATACAAGGAGAATAATATGAGACTATATTGAACATGTTTGTTTCCTGTTTTTTTTTGCTACCAAAACTGCATATGAGCTTTAAATCATATAGTCGACTATTACTGTATCACAACACTTGGCATTGTAAACACGGTTTTTCAAATAATTTCCTGACGTTCATAATTATTCAGACGTCTCCTTCCTTTTTCAGACCCGGATAAATGAGAAAGAGAAGTCAGAAGAAGCAGTAGTGGCTACAGAAACAACCAAAGAGGAACCAGATAAACAGGAAAGGGAAACACAACCAGGTAATTTTAGATCACGCGAAAGAACAGAAGATAGACTGTTCGTGATTTTCCTAAACAAATTGTTATTACGTTCTTGGCAATAACAAGAGGAAATGTAATTCAATTGAAAATGAACTTCTGCTGCTGTGCCATTTATTTTTATAAGAAAAGTCCATAGAAATGACTCCAGTGGAATTCCTGGTGTCCATGCAATATTAACCTCACCTCGCTGGACTTTCATTCAGCACATCACCACAGGGCTGCTTTTTATCCCTGACCCTAACTGCGGTTTCCATGGCAACGCGCAAGAATTGAGCCCTAAATCAAAATACTTTCCTTTCAAAGTGATACACATTCTCATCATGTTTCAGATGGGTGGGAAAGTTTTCCTCAAATTCACTTTTTCCCCCCTTTCATAGTTCGGAGGTATTATGACAAAATTGTGATAAGTCAGTGACAGATGATACTACAGATTTCATGAAATGTCAAACATTTTCTGTTTGATGTGATGGCACTTGTGCTTTCGGCACTATTTTCTTCCCCTCCTCCAAACCTAAGACCCAACACAGAGACTCTCTTTGGACCTGAAGTTTGACAAAACTTATGTCTTTAAATAATTATGGCAGAGTTATAAGTACATACACTTATAGTCCCAGTCTGACAGTTACTTTTACATTCCTTTTATTAATTTGTGTTATTTATTTGCTGCAGTGGTGTCCTTTCTTCAACATTTCCACATTCTTCTCTTTGACTTTTATTAAGTTGAATGGTCATAGGTTATGATCAGGTTTGCTATTTGCACCTGGGGAAAGGAAATTATTTCCCTCGAACTGGATAATAATGAATGGAGTTTCAGACAATTGAAAAGCTTTGCCTGGTACAAAGGTTGAAAAGTAGCAGGAGTATGTGCATATACATTCAAGCCCATGAAATACAAGTGTTAAGGTTATGGAAAGTGTGTCAGGATGCAAAGTGGTATGTGATGAAATGTTCCCAGAGTCATCTTTTCACCCCATCTTGCATTAACACTTGATAGGTTAAGATATAACAAAAGTGTTATTCTTCCAACTTGTTCTCAAACAGCGTAATACCCATAAATTGTAGATGCTACGATCTTGGAATCCAGCAATTTTTTTTTCTTTCTCTCAGGAACTCCAAATACCCCGGGAGGTAGGATAAACTGGAAAATTTATGGAGTGAAAGGTTCATCTCCATCAAAACTCCAAGGGCGAAAGGAAAACAACATTTACCTTTGCTTCACCATAAATTCCCATTCATGAAAATAAGATGTCCTTGCCTGTATGCATGCATCTATACTTTCCAAACCCTGAAAGGGTTCAGTACTCACAATAGCATCTGAAATCTGTCAAAATATAGGCAATGTATCAACAATGATAAGGGAGTGCCTTTTACAAGTAAAAAAATGCACATAGAAAGCTTCTCTCCTTGTGGATTTCCTTTGTTTAGGAGAGAAGCTGCATTGTGTTTTTCATTTAGGATGTTTGTCAGGATGGTATTGGCATTTTTGGCACAGTAACATGGGAAGTGATGCCTGTAAAAGCCTATTCAGACTACAGGAATGTTATACGAGACTCGTATAAAGAAACGTTGTATAAAGAATCATGGTATAGTGAAAGGAGTGTACAGACTACAACATTGGATAAAGAAACAGGTTTTGGGAAAGTCAGCTGACACCATACATTTTTATCTGGAGCATAAGATATTACAGCTGATTAGTCACATCAGTGCATGCATACAATAAGCCCTGCCCAGTTATATGGTTCTTGTACGATACAATCTTAAGACTACAGGAGCGTGCTAATTCTATATCAAGTTTTTGTTTGAAATAATGCTCAAACATGCCTTTCACTATATGACATTTCATCATATGATGTTCAGACTATGAAAATGTTATTACTGTAGGTAGTCTGAACAGGGTGTAAGTTACTGTTTCGTAAATGAGTTCCCAACCATGATTCTGACATGGCAAATGACCAGAAGAAACTGTAGTTTAAAAGGCTATGGGCCGTAATGTATAGAACTACGTAATGTAATCTGCGTAAATACAAGCTTAATATAAATGATTGCGTACAATCATTTTTAGTTAAACTGTGACAAGAACTAAATGGGTCCAGTGCTACTCTGTGGTGGACTTGTTTCCATCATGATTACTCTTCTTTGCCCTGTTTCAGTGTACATTTTGGCCTACATACAAAACAAGAATAAGCTTTTCAGCAGTGATGCATATATGTGGACCTGTGATTTATTGTTACTCAAGAATGCAAGACCCTGTGGTTTGCCATTTTTTAATAGGTTTATCTCAGAGAAAAGTAGAGAAGATGGTGTAAATGACCTGAACTTTAATGTTACATGAATGATTTAAGGTTGGCAACAGTCAAAGAAAAATATTATGTATTAAAGGCAGTTTTACCTAGTTTTGAATCACCTTTTTCTCTTCCTGCTCATTACTTTGTGCCATCTGCAGATTGTTTGGCAATTGTTTATGTTAAAGGGATGAATTGAATTTAAACTTCTCTTATCTGCATATTATAAACCTCCTTATTATCACATCTCTAAGTGAAAAGCCTTTTGAAAATGTTTCATAAATCCTATGTTTTTAATGATTGTTTTGTAGATTCAGAACTTGAAATTGCCAGGCTTTGAAACAATGCCAGATCTATTCCAAGACTTGAGAGTAAACAGAGCCCACAGAAGGACCCTGATACTAGTGTTAGATCAATATCCCTTCTGGCTCAATGTACTCTACCCAATTAACTGAAATCCACTCTCAATTAGCAGCTTTCTGTCTGTGGAGGACACTAATGAAGTATATCATTGATTTTGTCATGCCCATATCAATGGGATTGTACTTCCCACATCTACAGGGGGTTTTACATTATCCAGACATAAATAAATAACCTCTAGTTAGCCTACAGCAGAGGAAAATAAATTTGGGGCAAACAGGATTCGATTTACTTGGCAAAATAGTTCAATAAATTGCTTGTGAATGACAGCCCAAACTCTTTATTTACTTATGGTGTTATTTTAATCCTACAAGGGATCATTTGCCAGTCTACACATTGAAGATAAAACCCCTCAATCTTGATCTTAGATGTTCAGACAATTGTACCAAATTGTATGCATTTCTTTTAAATTGCAATATGGAGATTGGGAGGGAGCTGAAGAAATTTGAAAGATGTATTCCAGGGTTATCACAAAGTAACCCATATGAAATAATGCAGATTTGGCAGTTTTTGTGGGTGTGGCATACAGGCATGCCTGACTTAACTGGATATCATAAATCTAGAATTTTATATGAAAGTTTTGCTTGTTTTATGCCACTCCCAACAAGCATTCTCTAAAATGTCCTTCCAGAGGGAGAAATTTGAGACTAGCTACCCTATTTAGTTTCTAATTTTGTCATAAATCAAACAGTTATTATTTCTAAAAATTCCTGAAATGGTTTAGTTTTCAGTGTTGGAGAAACAAGGTTAAGAAGGCCTACCTTTTCTCAAGATTTCTTAGGATTTGAATGTATATTTAATGTCCAAGAAGGCTTAGACTGGCCTTTATGTCCACCTTCAAACCCACAAATCTAATTAACTAAATGATGAAAATGGTCATCTTCTTTATGAAGGACAAACAACAATTGATTAAATTGATAATCATTTATATTTCAGTAATTCATAAATTTGTTAAGAGGGTCACTTTCTAAATTAGATGATAGTAAACAAAACAGCTTTTATTAAATGGTAGATGTAGGCTAATTTGGTTTCTTTCTTTCTGATGAGAATAGGCATGGTCTTTAGTATTACAGCTTTTTGTAGAACTATGGCTGGGTCTTTTTTCAGTCCCAATGATGTAAGAACTAAAGTATTATTCCCAATCTAAATGCATTGGACAGTACATGTGAAGTGATGTATAATATGTCATCTCACTCCTCTGATTATTGATGAGATTTAGTACTGTATACTGTAAGGTGAAGAAACATTTACGTGGTTGAATCGAGTGATTTTCTTTTCATAATGTAGCTGCACAGAAACAAGCTAGGTAATTATTCTCTATTAATTGTTAGATATCATCATCTATGCTGTCTTCTACATGTAAATAAGTTCCAAATATCTCAGGTAATAGGGCCTTGCACCAAATATTGCCTTGTAGTTATTTTTTTCATTGAAATTTGAAAATGAAAGTTGTTTCCCAGATTTTGCCATGTTTGAAATCCTGTTATATTTAAGTTATCATTGAAATAGGCTCTGGAGTTTATGGTTTATTACTGTCCAAGAAAATTCTCTGTTTTAAGGTATTTTAAAAGTTTTATTATCCCCTCGTCGACGAAGTTGGAGGGGATATAGCAACACCGCCATCCGTCCGTCCGTAACAATCAGTTTCCGTTCATAACTTCAGTATTGTTGGACGGATTTTAATGAAATTTGATATGGAGGTACATGATATAAAAAATACAGCCTAAGTTCGATTTCGGAGTATGTACGTCAAAGGTCAAAGTTCATAGCTCATTAAATATCTGAAAATGTGGTTTCCGTGCGATAACTTTAGTAATGTTAGACGGATTTTAATGAAATTTGATATGCAAATAATTTCTTGGTACTGCAAAATTTCAATATGGCACGAAAAAGAGACATAATGAAGCTTTTCGACCTGCACTCATCAGGTTATCACGCAGGTATATAACAAATTACTTGAAATCAACTATATTATACTCGGTGAACCCGGACGCAACCTTGACGCCGTAATTTGATTTCTAGACGCCGTAACTTGATTTCAAGTAATTTGTTATATACCTGCGTGATAACCTGATGAGTGCAGGTCAAAAAGCTTCGTTATCATGTCTCTTTTTCGTGCCATATTGAAATTTAATATGAAAGTACATGTACATGGTATCAAAATACAGCCTTTAAGTTCGATTTCGGAGTATGTATGTCAAAGGTCATAGCTCATTGCTCATTAAATATGCAAAAACCCGAAAATGTGGTTTCCATTCGATAACTTTGGTAACGTTTGACAGATTTTACTGAAATTTGATAGGGAGGTACATGATATAAAAAATACAGCCTAAGTTCGATTTCGGAGTATGTACGTCAAAGGTCAAAGTTCATAGCTCATTAAATATCTGAAAATGTGGTTTCCGTGCGATAACTTTAGTAATGTTTTAATGAAATTTGATATGAAAGTACATGTACATGGTATCAAAATACAGCCTTTAAGTTCGATTTCGGAGTATGTAGGTCAAAGGTCATGTGCGAAAAGCTCAAATAAGGGGTTTTCGGTCGATAACTTTAGTAATGTAAGACAGATTTTAATGAAATTTGGTAAGAAAATACATAGTATGAAGATATAGCCTAAGTTCGATCTTCGAGTTTGTCATAGCTCATTAAATATGCGAAAATAGCTAATTATGTATGCAAAAATGTGGTTTCTGTTTGATAACTTTAGTAATGTTTGAGGGATTTTAATGAAATTTGGTATGAAGGTACATGGTATCAAAATACAGCCTAAGTTTGATTTCTGAGTATATAGGTCAAAGGTCATAGCTCATTAAATGTGCGAAAAAAGCTAATTACTGTACGTATCCGAAACTTTTGTAATATGTTAGACAGAATTTAATGAATTTGTAAACAAATTTTTAGGCATTTTACTCCCAGTGTTAAAGATCGTATGCTCGATCTGTAATGAAAAACACAAGTCAGAAAAAATTTAACACTGGGAGTAAAATGCCTAAAAATTTGTTTACAAATTAAAATTCCTCCCATCAAGCTTCTTCATTTACTATGAATTTAATGAAATTTGGTAAGAAGGAGATATAGCCTAAGATCGATCTTCGAGTATGTAGGCCAACGTTCATAGTTCATCAAATATGCAAAAATGTGGTTTACGTAATGTTGTTGAGTATGTAAATCAAGGTCAAAGGTCAAAAGTTGCAGCTCATTAAATATGCAAAAATTGCTAATTATGTACATGAGAAAGTTTATTTTCAAATCTTCTCACGGGTCATTCCATAAAGTAGTAAACTTTCTGTATATGAACATCCAATCCCTCGGTATTGGTAACTTCCTCGCCTTGTAATATAATAGTATAGTCTAATGGAAAACTTATTCTAACGTATATAGGCCATTTGTACCTGGCAAGGGGATGCTACGCTTTGCGTTGCCCTTGTTAGCATTTAAATGTCAAATGTCAGAATAATGGGATAATATGTATTAGGTGTGATCATTATGTTGACCATTATCTCTTAAAACAGTATAGTTGAAATCAGCTGAATTGAGATTTAAGAAAACATTTTGTGGAATTATTGCTATTCAGTATTCAGCAACTCATATGAAATAAGTTTGTCAAAATAGACCTCAAGACCTTCAGGGTATGAATTAAGCCTGAGTCATATCGAATATTTCATAATCCGGGATTCGACGGCTTTGATCCGGTCGAATACCGGTGCATCGATTAATAATAAACAGAGTTGCACGCAGTTGCACGCAGTGCATGCACCATGCACCGGTGACCGGTCCGCTGGCATCGCGGGCATATGTATGGGGCTCTCGCTGCTCAACATTAACGATAGCCCACTAGCCAATGGCTAGTAAAAATCACGGCGGACTAGCCAAAATCTTAAGTTTCTAGTCCGTATGGCTAGCCAAAATATCACTCTAGTGTCGCACGAAGCGATGCTCATTGTCGACACATCCGACAATGATTCAAATTCAAAGAATTAATAATCTTACTTTGTCTTTGGAGAGCTGAATGGAACACGTTTGTTCGATGGAAAAAAAAAAAACAATACGAAATAAACTTTTCGTCGCCCATGACTGACTTCATTCAGCTTCAGATCATTTCCAAGAAGTAATTGCCAATTTGATGAGAGTGTGATATAGTTATTGCGAAGTTGGAACACTCGTACTCATGCCCGTATTTATCATGTTCAATTATACAATTGTCAAATTGACAATGCAGAGAGAGTGCAAGAATATT
This sequence comes from Heliocidaris erythrogramma, assembly GCA_025617745.1. Classification (NCBI taxonomy): domain Eukaryota; kingdom Metazoa; phylum Echinodermata; class Echinoidea; order Camarodonta; family Echinometridae; genus Heliocidaris; species Heliocidaris erythrogramma. The sequence continues at coordinate 22,358,559 of CM046868.1, read as the reverse complement.
ATCGTAAACTTCAGTTCGTAACGACAAAACAATTTTTCCATAGAGAAAGCACAGGTAAAGCGCGAGCGAATTAGCGAAAGTTAGCCAACGGTTTGAAGTCGCCTTCACGTTCTCTGCTGGTATATCTGCTGTACGTTACGGAGTTTCTTTTTTTATTTGCTCTTTTCATGGTGGCTACGGTAGTCAAAAATCTGGCGGACTACAAATCGATGCACCGGTTTTGCCAAAACGAAATCGGGATTCGATGTCTTCGATCGAACACCGGCTAACCAACCGATTCGACTCAGGCTTAGTATGAATCTATCTCTTTAATCATACATCCTTTTTCTGCACTTTTCAGTTGGTATATGTTCATCTCTATCTATTGTTGACCTTGAGGTTGAGCATTACAAGATAATTAGTAAGAAATGATGTACCATAGTCCTGTTAATTATATATATAAGCTCCATGTCTCAAAAGGAAGAAGGAAAATTTCTCTCTTCATTAATGTTCTAGTGTTCCTCAGAAAAATCTATATTATAGAACTTCAAGCCAGCTTGAAGAGAGGGATGAAAGCACTTGTATCATACCAGTTTGAAAGAAATCACTGAGAAACATATTTTCAAATTTAGAAATAAGCTCTCTTGCAAGATTGATTTCTCCCCCATAGATTTCAAAGTGGGGTTGAACCCTAAACAGAATACCAGGTATGATTGCCTTGGAGAATGAAATGAAATCAGAAAATATTTCCCACAGAAATGCTCTCCGTAACCCAAACAAGGATAGAATGGTGTTAGGATTACATTGTGTTGTCAGCAATAGTTTTGACTTTCCACATTTCAGCATTTCAGAAGGAATTCATAAATCTGATCTGGCTTGAAATCACTGGGGATTGTGAGAGTGAGCTAAAGAGAAACTTGTCCTTAAAAAAGTTGGTTGTGGTTATCCTGATTCCTCTTTGGTTTCAAATGAAATGGGGCGTTACATTCCCGCCCTAGAAATATTCAGATTGCACTTTATTTCTTCTCCCTGTGAAGTTGACTTGGCTTCATATATACATGTACATGCTGGATTGGATTTTTGTTCAATTTTACTAGAAGAGTGAAACAACGAAAAAGATTATAAATGAATTTCAATTTCATGTTGTTTCTAATTTCTGCAATCTGATCGAATATTTAGCACATATTTATCACAACATATTGGATTCATATTACTTTTTACAAGGACTTCATACAAATTCTTGAGGGAAACTTGCTCTTGTCAAAAAGTGCAAATGTAATTTGAGAGGGTAAAACTTCCCTGTCATAATGTGAATTGTTCAAGTTATTTAGATGACTGACAGGATACCTGAAGGGATTAAATTCAAAATATATAAAGAGAAATTAATGTTAGAGAGGGTTAATAGAATTGGAACAGTAGAATGTATGTATATTTATAGTTCTGTTTGAAGACAAAAATATACAATATGTGTAATGGATGATTCATGTTATTTCCTGTCAGAATACTAGAAAGGCTTTATGTTAACACATACTGTGTCAATACAAGAAAAGTTTACCTGTCTTGTTACGTCAAATTCCTGTGGAATGAAGAAGTTATAAAGTTGTCTTAGATAATTGTAATACCCCTATTCATTGAATGATCAAGGTATTTCTCCATGGTTTTGTGACTACTTTGGTAGTCTCTGCTTTAATTTGTGAAGAGTACAACAAAAATGTAAAAATGGTACAAGTGAAAGAAACCTCCAAGTTATGATTTTGACAATTGTTCTTGAAGATATAAAGGGAATGATCAATTTCATGCTTATCACTGCAAACAATGAAGTGTATTGTAATGCAAATAAACATTGTCTCTCCTTTATTTGATATTTTTAGGGGTTGCTGCATCGCTTGATGTGGAAGTCCAAAGACCAGATGTTGCTGTATCACTGCCAGAAGCCAGTGCTACTGTCCAAGGATCCGCTGAAGTAGACAACATCAGACCAGAAGAGAAGCTCCTTGCAGAATGTAAAGAGCTGGTAGAGGATGGAGAAGAAAACACAGAGGAGAACACAGGGCAGGATTTTGCAACCACTGATGCACTCCTGGAGCAGATAGCTGAGACGATCACTTCAATTGAAAAAGCACAAAACCTCAGAGCTTCACAGGTATGAAAACTTGCCACTGTCACATCAAGTTCAACATAATTAAATCAATGTATGTGGTGAGTTCAATGTATTTACATTCCAGTCTCTTCAAATCTATTGAGATATAAAGATTGGCTGTGATCTGCAGTTTGCATATTGTATGACTTTTTAGTAGGAATTAATTATAGCTTCAAATGCTAGTAAAATTTTAACCCCCATAATAAGTGTTTATTTATCAACCCTTTCTTTATTTTTCACCAAATGAAAGCATTATTCTCATGAACAGCTTCTTTTCTGCAACCTCTCTAGTGATTGAATGGTTGCTTAAGAAATATGCTCAGTAATAATATAGAAATTAAATAAGTATAAGCTCTAAAACTCTTGAATTACTTCAGCATATTGCATAACAAGCATCATGTATGTTTCTATTTATTTCTAATCATTACCTTTTTATTCATATTCAATTCTTCTAATTAGGCGATGGATGTGAACGTCTTAGCCGACACTGCACCAGGAGCCAAGGAAGAGCAAGACGAGTCTGGACTGGACCTCCAAGCTGATATCCCTAGCAATGTCGATGAGCAGGGCATCAACATACCTTCAGCTCAGATAACTCTGGCAGTCCCAACTGAAAGCACACTGCTTGAAGTCTCAGAAGAAGAAAAATCAGACAACCAGCCTGTAGAGGAGGCTGAGGAAGGCACAACAGCAAATGCTAGTGAATCAGGTATGGATTATTCTCAATTTCAGCTGGAGGAAATATTTCAGATTATGATTTATGATTTGTTTGTGATAATGTATTTAAATTTTAAATACAGCATTATTCACCTGGCTTCTTATAGTCCATATTGAAAGAAATATGGCTTTGTGACATCCCACAAGGGTGATATGGGAGGACCGAAGCAATTTTGCAAGTTGAAAGTAAAGTTTTTGCCATTTAGCATTCTTAGAGCATATAAAACATTTTCATCATTAAGTTATACTTTGGTTTCATATAAGGAATTAAAGAGAAAGAACTTTCAAACTTTTTCTGCTTATACTGAATTTAGGTTTGTGTATCCTGCTAAAGCTAAATTTATGTCCAAATAATTATTAGATATTCAGATGAGTCTTTGTATTTCACTACATTTTTTTCATTTCAGGTGCAACTGATCCAAAGGAAACTCAGGAAGGTGAAGGCTTATCATCACCAGGGAAGAGTCCAAGGTTCAAACTTCATCTCCCTAAGTTTCATCTTCCAAAGATGCACCTCAGTGGCAAGAAAGACAAGAAGAAACCAGACACTGCACAAGTAGAGGAGGGCAAGGCGGTCCCTTCACCAGATAGTGGTCCAGTCATGGAGCGACTTGATGGAGATGGAGCAGAGAAGGAGGATGGATTGGAAGTTGATGTAAAAGCTGACGTGGGTGTCACTGCTGATGTTGGTGTCACTGCTGATGTTGGTGTCACTGCCGATGAGGATGTCACTGTCAGTGCTGGTGATATAGATGTCCCAGATGGAGTGGTTCCAGAGGAGGGTGTAGATGAGAAAATCGATAGTGTTCCTGCAGATGGAGCGGTAGCTGTCACTCTAGAGGCCCCTAGTGTTTCACCAGAGGTTAGTGAAAATTTAAAGCCCAAGTTGGAGAGTTTTGTAGAGGCAGAAGCTCCTTCTGCTCAAGTTGATGGAGATCTGGCTGTGTCAGCAGCATTGCCATCTGTAGATATGGATGCTAATGCTTGTGCCTCTGGTACATCTGCAACTCTTGAATTGAACAGCCCTTCCCTTGAAACAAATTGTGCTGTAAATGGGCCAGAGCACCAGGAGGTGATTGTAGTTATGAATGAGGGAACATCAGAAGAAGATGATGTGGTCGAAGATAAGAAGGAAGAGCCCTCAGAGGAACAAGTAGACAGTAAGATCAAGTCATCAAAGAAAGGACGTTTCAAGATGCCCTCCATCAATTTCCACATGCCAAAGTTTGGAGGAAGCAAGAAATCATACAAGGTGGATACAGATGTCAATGTGGGTTCAGAGAATGGGATTGTAGAAGGGAAGGTCAATGGGGTTGAACCAGAGATCCAAATGGAAGGAGGAAATGTGATCCCAGAGGTTGAAGGAAATGCATCCATGAAGGTGGAAGGTGAATTGCAGATAAAAATGGATGCCGAGGTAAATGCAGGTGGGGGAGACATATCAGCAGAGCCAGAGGTGCAAGACATTGAAATCCCTGATTGCAGAATAGAGACACTGGAAGACAACAAAGTTGACATAGATGCTGGTGATCTTCATGTTGGTGACGGAATAGCTCTAGCAGTTGCTGCAGATTGTGCAAAACCATCCATAAATGTTGACACTAATGCTTGTAATACATGTGTTGAACAGCCATCATTGAATGTTGATGTTAACAAAGATGTGACAGTAAACACTGAGACACCAGCCACAGAGATTGCAGCTGATGTTGATATTCCTTGTGAAAGTGGAGAGATATCGGTCAAAGAAACAGGAGTTTCTACGTGTATGGATGCTCCAGAGATTGAAACCCATGTTGAAGGGCCTAGTATATCTGTAACTGTTGAAGAACCACCAACGCCTGCTCTTGATCAGGATGCCAGCGTCAAAGCAAAGAAGAAAGGGTTGTCACTGCCAGCAATGCACTTTCGTCCAAAATTCACGGGAAAGAAGTGGAGCCGACACCCTCGCTTTCGATCAAAGGCCAAGGAAAGTAAATCTTTGAGTGCTAGTAGCAAAGTCACTACAAGCCTGCCTAATGTTGCAACAGCCACATCCTTGGAGACTCCTCTGCCAGGGGAAGAGCTGAGAGCCAGAAGGGCATCAGACGTAGTTGACCCCAAAGTTGCTGCTCACATTGCAGCAGAGCATGAAATTAGTGCAGCCGGAGACACTGATGAAACACCTGGGAAGTCAAAGAAAAGCAGATTCCGCTTTCGAAGTCTTCACTTCTCTCTGCCAAGATTTTCGTCACTGCTGACACCACACAAACCCAAAAATACTGAGGAAATGGAAGAGCCAGAGATGACTGAGCACAAAGCAGAGGTGGAAATAGTAGACCTCACAGCTGAAGCAGACATCCCTAAGACAAATCTGGATGTTGTTATGCCAGAGGTTTCAGGGATGGCAGAGTCTGTTCCAGAAGTGGCTGTTGAAGGAGCTGTTGGAGGAGTTGACATTCCAGAATCTGAGAGGTGTGTAGCAGATGTAGACCGAGCAACAAGCCCTCTCGCCTTGACCATTGAAGATCCTTTCCCTGAAGTGAAACTTGATGCCAGTCAAGTCAAAGTAGAAGCGGATCCGCCAGACAACAATATAGAAGATTCTACACTTATCGAAGAAGAAGGCGCTGTAGAACAAGCAGTAAAACTAGATGTTGCTTTAGATATTCCTGAAGCTGATATTCCGAATGCTGAGGGTACACTAAGTGCAGAACTTGAAGTGGATGGAAAATTAGACTTGCCTGCAACTGATGTCACTGTTGAGTTGCCAGAGGTAAACTTTGATGCAAACACCAGCAGTGGAGAAAAGAAGAACAAAAAGAAAAGCTTTTTGTCCAATATGCATCTTCCAAAGCTCCACATGAAAGGAACTCCAATCAGGTTTAAATCTAAGGGAAAGAAAGGGACTGTAGAGACCTCAGATATTGAGGGTACAGTTAAAGTGGGAGGAGATGTCAATACTGATGTAAGTGCGGAAACTCCTACTTCTCCAGATTTGAGCATGATCGTCAATACCTCTGGAGACCCTAATCAGACAGTAGAAGGAGACATCAATGTACCAAATATAGATATTGAAGCCAAAGACTCTCAGAAAATCTCAAGTGAAGTAAACGTCCATGAAATCAATGTTGCTGCTGATGCAGATGTTGCGGTGAAGAAATCAGAAATTGATGTCAAATCACCAAGCATTGAAGCCAAGGCATTAATGGATAATCTTCCAGAGACAAATGTTGATCTTCCCAAAGTAGATCTTGATATCGAAGTTGATGAAAATGTTAGTGGGGAAGGCAAGCAATCAGTACCTGATGTGGACGTATCGGCAGATCTTCCAGACTCGTTACCCTTAGCAGGAACTGTAGTAATTGCATATGACACTGTTATTGAGTCAGAAGTTAATGGTATTGAGGCTTCCAAAGAGGAACTAGGGAAATCAAACATTGAGTCAGATATCAAGACACCAGATGTGGAAGTCAGCTGTGGAACTACAAATCAGGTCTTGGATCTTGCATTAGGAGGAGGCGCAGATCAGGAGCTGAAAGTTGATGGAAACACCGCCGACCTAAATATCTCATCATCAGAAAATGAGGAGAGTGGTACAAAGGAGGAACAAAAAAGGAAGAAAAAGAAGAGGAAGGGTCTTCATATGCCATCTATCAACTTGCCAAAGTTCCATTTCAGGCATGACAAGAAACAAGCTGCAAGTGTTGATGCCAATCTTCCTGATGTGGTTATACCCAATGGTCAAGTAGATGGAGCAGACATCAAAATAGCGACAAACACCCCTGAGATTTCTGTGCCAGAGAATGATCTTACAGCCAAAGCAGAAGTGAATGTTGAATGTAAGACAGATGTAGACACTGAGGTAGAGCAAAAACTGGATCCTCCTTCAGCTTTAGAAGCTGCTGCAGTAGTAGCATGTGTAGCAATGGAAGTGAGTCTCTCAAAAGTCGAAATTCCATCGTGCAAGGAAGAGCCAAAGGCAAGTCTCTCTGTGAATTTGAATGCTGATCTTCCTGATTCTACGGAAGGAATTGTTAACACAACTGCTGTTGTAGAGACACCCAACGTGGAGCTAGACACAAGTCAAAAAGTTGATCAAGTTGTAGAAGCAGTGGTTCCTTCAGTCAGTCAGGCTGTAGCAGAAACATTACCAGATATGGCAACATCAGAGGATGTTACCAATAAGGATGTCACAGTTGATACTACAAATGAAGCTTCAACAGTGACAGCCCCACAACTGGAAGTTGACGATAGCGGTCTTGATGCCGATGTTGCATTAGACGACTCATCTACCTCAAAACCATCCAAGTCGAAGAAGGCCAGAATGCCTAAAATCAACTTTCCCAAAATGAACTTTAAATTGTCTCCTCACAAGTCTGGAGAAGCAAGTCATGCTGCTCCGCAGGATGTTGAAGGAGGGAATGACAACTCCTTGACTCCTACAGAGATTGAAAAGATTGAGGAATCCCTTCCGTCAGGTCAGGCGCAAGTATCGGTACCAACTGTAGAAATCAACGGTGTCGGTTCAGAGATTGTTAATGATGAGACCCCTTCTGCAAAGAAAGGAAAATACAGGAAGAGGATAGGGGGTAAGATAAAGAAATTCAGAGGGAAGAGCAAAGGGAAGGTTTCTGTAACAGATGACATCAAAGGAGAAGGATTAACAGCTGGAGTGACATTGGAAGCTGATGGAGAGCTGAATACAAATGGGAACATAGATCCTGATGCTGGCAATGTGGATGATCTGGAGTATGCCCTTTGTAGCACACAGGAGGCAGATGTCAGCGCTGATGCTACTTTTGATTCTGGTGAGTTCATATTATATATTGTTAGACCGTCAGTCATATTTTTGTTACAACCCTAAGAATAACAAGATTTAAACAAACAAACATTTCAGCCATATTTTTGCATTTATGAGCCCACCAATGATTTCATCATTAGGCCTGTTTCCTAATGTATGCAGATGAGTATGCAAATCCCACACGTGCCGTGCACTACGAGACTCTGGCAAGCTCATCAGCTTGCTCTCTGTGTGTAAGTGTAATGTCTATGGGGAAAGTCTGAATCTCCGAGCTTTTCTGGTTTATATCTTTGTTTATCCTTCTTTATTTCGAACACAAGTGAGGACAAGGCAAGAGGACAACGGATTATATCAGCTATTTATGTATACAAAGTGAAATGTAAGGGTTAAAATGCCAAAATTATCCCATAAAGAGAGTAGAATTGAGAAGATGATTATTGTGTGTGTTAGTGAGGCAGGCCATTACTGTCGCTATGGGGACAGCGCTCTAGCGATAGCGTAGCACTCTTGCCAGCAGGCTCTGCGCGGCCAATGTTTGACTTATTGATCAGACAATTTTTATGCCTCCGCCCACCGAAGGTGGGTGCCGGAGGCATTATGTTTTCGGGTTGTCCGTCCGTGCGTCCGTCCGTCTGTCCCACTTCTCGTTACCGCGATATCTGAAGAATCATTTGAGGTAGGAACCTCAAACTTGGTACTAGTATGTATCCCCATACGAAGATGAACTGATTAGATTTTGGGGTAAGTAGGTCAAAGGTCAGAGGTCACAGAGGTCAATTTACCTGAAATTACATAAGAATTCTTGGTTTTTAGCACCGTTACCACGATATCTCAAGAACTGTTTGAGGTAAGAACTTCAGACTTGGTACTAGTATGTTTCCCTATACGAAGATGAACTGATTAGATTTTGGGGTAAGGAGGTCAAAGGTCACAGGTCACAGAGGTCAATTTACATGAAATTACATAAAAATTCTTGGTTTTTAGCACCGTTACCGCGATATCTCAAGAACTGTTTGAGGTGAGAACTTCAAACTTGGTACCAGTGTGTATCCCCATAGAAAGAGGAACAGATTAGATTTTGGGGTAGGTAGGTCAAAGTTCAGAGGTCACAGAGGTCAATTTACATGAAATTACATGGAATTACTGGTTTTTAGCACCGTTACCGCGATATCTCAAGAACTATCTGAGGTGAGAACTTCAAACTTGGTACCAGTATGTATCCCCATAGAAAGATGAACTGATTAGATTTTGGGGTAAGGAGGTCAAAGGTCAGAGGTCACAGAGGTCAATTTACCTGAAATTACATAAAAATTCTTGGTTTTTAGCACCGTTACCACGATATCTCAAGAACTGTTTGAGGTAAGAACTTCAAACTTGGTACTAGTATGTTTCCGTATACGAAGATGAACTGATTAGATTTTGGGGTAAGGAGGTCAATTTACATGAAATTACATGAAATTCTTGGATTTTAGCACCGTTACCGCGATATCTCAAGAACTATCTGAGGTGAGAACTTCAAACTTGGTACCAGTATGCATACCCATAGAAAGATGAACTGATTAGATTTTGGGGTAAGTAGGTCAAAGGTCAGAGGTCACAGAGGTCAATTTACATAAAATTACATGAAATTACTGGTTTTTAGCCTTGTTATCAAATATTTCTAGAAGAGTTTGAGCCATCAACTGAATTTAGGCGGAGGCATATAGGAGACGCAGTCGCATTCATCTTGTTACCTCTAAAAATGCTTTTGTGATATTCTTAAGGCCTGATATCATTCTTTCACATGCTCATGCTATTCTCTTGTAGTACCCTGGGTTTCATTTTTGGTTGTGAGAAGTGGAAATAGACCAAGTTCTGTTCTCCCTGATCACGTTCCTTGGCCTTGTAGTTGAATCTCTACACACACAATGCACTGAAAAGTGTCAATAAATCTTTATTTTTGGTTCAGTTTGAGGTTTTTTTCTGAATTATGCAGTTTATCTAATAGTTGATATTACTCAGAATATCCATTTGACTTTTCTCTACTTGTGGATTAGAATATGAATAAATAAACAATGATACCACCAAAGTGTCTGCAAATTCCACATCTACTTGATTCGCCCATTCACTTTGTACAGCAATGCTGTGTGTAGCAGACAACGTGGATCAGATTTTGCCCAAGTATGCTTGTAAGCATAACTATGAATATATTAGTAAACAGGCCTATTGAAACTTTATCAGTTGTCACTATCCAATGAGAAGAAATATTCTAGATGCTCGTCTGCTCACCTTATTCATCCAAGAGAATTGACTTCCTGAATTCAAATACATGTTGCTATATGAAAATTTTTGCTTTACTGCCTTGTTCTGCAGCTAAACTTATTTTGCAGACATTTTATCCAGTATATTATGTGCCCATATACCTAATCGAGGCCCAACAGTGTATATCATTCATTTGCAAGTGGGGTCTGAGGTCATGTGTAGAGTTTACCTTCTGACATGTGATTGGGAGTGATGAATGACTTAGTGAAACTCTCCAAAACATTCTTTCCCTAAAAGGTGGAGAATATTTTTAGTGGCAGTAATATCTTCTTTTTTTCATTGCATAACCAGATTTGTTTGGAACTTTTGTAAAGTAGCCAAATTGATTTACAAATTTGATCGTGTCTATATATATAGTTGTTTTACTGACTTGTTTTTATTGATAAGATCATGTGAATGAGTTTTTTATGCCATTGGGTTGAAGCAATAAGTTAAGAACTGTATGTGCTACAAGTTGATGCATTTAGTTTTCTGCTTCTTGGCTTTGATTTTAATAATGAATTGCTGCTTCAGTTCAATTTGATTTCTTTTAAGTAATAGTCCTAAAACATTCACAGTTTCAGTTTCAGTTTAATTTCCACAAATCAATCAAAATACATTCTGGAATAATAGAAATTGATTATGTTCTTTTTCATACTTATCACTAATGTATATGATAAACTAGTCTTCACATAAGTCTCAAGTTTTTATCTATCTTCCACCTCAAGAGTTTTCTTCTGTAGAGACAGAAATTAGATCAAAGGTACAGGAAAACAAATATTGCAAGAAGCAGTTTTCACATCAATATAACCACAGCCCCTGGAAGGAAGACTGTTGTTGACAGATGATATTTTATTCCTATTATAAGCAAATATTACCAAGGAAAGAATGTGAATGTATGAAATGGTTTCCAGATATCCCAATAATCATATTTGCTCTGGAATTTTCAGTGAACATGGAGTGAAAATTCTTCCTCAAATCTTTGGTATGATGAATAGTTGTGAATATTTGTTGTCCTCTCCTCCACCTGAATGCCACTCACATCTCTGTCATGAGGGTACTTTCCAAAAGTACTTTTACCTCTATATCATGTCATGTTGGTATGTGATGGACCTTCATATCAACTCTAACATGGCATAGGGACAGAACCTCAATGAACAGTTGGTCCTATCTTTTTTATTCCCTATTTTGAGTGGTATACGTGCAGAAATGGACATTGAGTTATCCCACTTTGCTCCAGGGGGTTACAACTCAAAGAGGATATAAGGAAATCATTGACAGTTTTACAAGTTCTTATTTTTGTACCATATTTCTCCACTTTTTCTTTCTTCTGTCATGCTGGCAGAGGTTGTTTTCTCCTAAGACCTGGGTCAGGGGCCCAGTGATGCTAGGATGAGGGGCAACAAGTTATCAGTACTGGTATGCCAAAGATAAGCAACCATGCATAGCTGCCAACCATTCCTAGTTTGATGGAATGATTTCTACTTTTTGGCCTCCCAAACTAACATCATGAACTCTAGATTCATCTTCTTATCTGAAAACTTGTTTGTAAAACCGTACAGAATATGCTGTTGTCATTAAGTTTTCCTTGAGATCTTTCTAATTGAAGGTTTGGATTGAACTGAAATTGGTATTTATTAAAATCCACATGGCAGGTATGGTCATAACTGCAACTTTTCGGGGGGGGGGGGGGGGGGGGGGGGCTAAGCATCTCAATTATCTCTCTAACATGGCCTTCATTTTAAACTTTGAAATCAGTATTATTCCCAAAAGCACTGTGATCACTCTATTTCATTTGGTTACTGTTGTTTCATTACTCAATCATTTCATCAGTGGGCTTAAATGATCATTTAATAGAGGAAGGAAGAAGGGGATATAGAGAGGATAAAATGAAATTACATTTGAAAAAAATAATCTCTTGAGTTGCTTGACCTCATAGATGATCCCTCCACATTTCAACAATTCTAACAATGCTGTACTTTTCTCTGTAACTTGGCATGGAGAACCATTAGTGTTATCAATCCATAACTCTCTTTATCTTCATATGGTTAGCATTCATTACGTGTAGAGAATTTGCATTTCACAACATAGCTGCTTACTTCTTATTCAATTCAATTCAATTCAATTCATTTTTATTTCATTCTTCAACATAATACAAATGAATACAAACTTTGAAAAGGCAAAACAAATAAATATGACATCGTAACACATAAATATAAAGCAATATATTATATATAATATATTATGTCAAATCTAAACAATAACAATTATATCACGTGAAGAATGGAGGGATCCACTAAAAAGCAGTAGCTTGTAGAATGTGGATCCCTCATTGCAAAATAAATATATCATAATCAGATCTTTGGGAAAACTAAAAGATAATCGGAGCCATTAAAAAAACATTACACACAAGACAACACAACACATGAGCGTAGACAAAACTACACGACGAACTGCCTTCACGAATCGATAGAAATAGGGGAGAGGGATGCGAGACTAAGCTGCATGTTGAGTACATAGTTTGCAGAAAATATAAATAAATATATACATATACGATTATATAGAAGGTCCAATCTGTGCTGGACAAAATTACGACATCTCATTCTGTATAAGTATGAACTATAAAAGCTAACAAGAAAATAAATATACGAATTTTAGTTTGAACTAATAACTAGTGTTTATCTATTACGATTTTTGTAGCATAGATTTCAGCTTGCTTTTAAAGGACGGTAATGAACGGGCATCTTTAATCTCATTTACAAGGGAATTCCAAAATCTTGGACCTGTATATAAAAATGTATTTTGAGCTAAGAGTGTTCTTAATAAGGGCAAGTGAAATTCATTAGATTGCCTCGTCGGGTAGTTATGGAAAGATTGATTTTTTGGAAACATGGAGTCAAAAATGCGAGGCAATGAATTGTTGTTATACTTATACATGAATTGACCTAATTGAAACAAATATAAATCTTTTATTTTCAGAATCTTATGTTCAAGAAACAGTGGATCAGTATGACAACGAGCTGGTGCATTACAAATAATGCGGAGCGTTTTCTTTTGCAATATCAAAATTTTGTCTAATAAAGAATTATGGGTATTGCCCCATGCTAATATTCCATAATCAAGGTAAGGCAAGATCAAAGAGGAGTATAACATGAATAATGTGTTAGAAGGGAAGTAATGCTTTAGCTTATTTATTATACCAATATTACGAGATAATGTTTTACACACATTAAAAACGTGGGGTTTCCATGAAAGTTTGTTATCTACCGTGACTCCTAAAAATTTAATTTGAGAAACGCATTCTAATGGTGAGTCATCAAAGATAATGTCAGACGGTAAAGTTTCAATGGTATTACTAAAAATCATGTATTTGGTTTTTTGTAAATTAAGAGATAATTTATTGGCTCTTATCCATTGTGTTAATTTTTGCAATTCTATATTGATAATCTGTACTAGGGTGTGAGGGTTATTATGAGCAAAGAATACATTAGAATCATCTGCAAAGAGAATGAACGAAAGGATGTCAGATGATCTGTAAAAGTCGTTAATGTAAACAATAAATAAAAGAGGCCCTAATATACTACCTTGTGGGACCCCACAATTAATGTCTTTCAAATTAGAAATGTGATTGTTCAAATAAACGTACTGCTTTCTATTTTGTAAGTAATTCCTGAACCACTCCAAGGCAATCCCACGTATACCATAGTGAGAAAGTTTGTAAAGTAAAATGTCATGATTGATAGTGTCGAAAGCCTTGGAGAAGTCCAGGAAAATACCAATTAAATGAGAATGATCATCTATAGAATGAGCTACTTTATCCAAAAAGTTTAAGAGAGCGTGAATGGTGCTATGTTTTTGCCTAAATCCAAATTGGGAGTTTGTAAATATATCATGGGCTTTAAGAAAGTTAGTTGTTCTAATAAAAATTAATCTTTCTAGAATCTTAGATAGAGAAGAGAGTAATGAAATGGGACGGTAATTACCAGCATCAAGATCATCTCCTTTTTTGAACAAAGGAATAACTTTTGCAATTTTCATCTGCTTTGGGAAAATACCACTTAAAATAGATCTATTAAATATGTGAGTAAGGGGGTCAATAATAGAGGATATAATGCCTTTTAAAATGAAATTACTAATATCATCATGACCTGCACTTTGTTTATTATTCAAAGAAGAAACAATATCTGTTACTTCATATTTAGTAGTGGGGGAGAAAAATATGGAATTTACATTGGGTTGCCCCAAATACCTTGAAAAATGCTTATTGGATTGGGGTATTTTTTTAGCCAAATTTTCCCCTATGGTTGAGAAGTATGAATTAAAAACATTTGCTATTTCTTTAGGATCTTCAATATTTTGATTATTATGTCTTATTTTAGTGATATTTGATTTCTTATTTGATATATTCATGGCCTGTTTAATAACCTTCCATGTGTTTTTCATGTCATGTTTATATTGTTCAAATTGAATCGCATAATAATTCTTTTTTTCTGCACGCAAGACTTTAGTTAATATATTTTTATAAGAATTATACTTGATTTTTGAATATTCAGATTTTTTCATTTTGAATTTATAATACAAACGATTTTTTCTATTGATCGAGCGCAAAAGGGATTTCGTAATCCAAGGAAGTCTAGGGGATGTTTTATAATTTACTCGATTATCATTCTTTTTGGGAATATGATCATCGAGGTGTTTTTTGAATATATTTAAGAAATTATCAAAGGATATATCTACATCGTCAGTATTATAAACACTTGACCAATCGACTCTATCTAAACTGGCACCTAGACTAGCTAATTTTTCTGGTGTGGCTCTGCGTCTAGCTGGAAAGGGATATAATTTATTCAAAGAATGTTGAAGATTAAAGCATGATAAAATCGGATAATGGTCAGTAATGTCAGAAAGAATTATTAAAGATTCTGGAGGAGGTAAGAAATTACACAGAATATTGTCAAGGAGAGTGGCTGAGTGATTGCTAACACGAGTAGGCTTGGAAATTAGGGGCAAGAATGAGGCTGAGAAAAGTAATTCCAGAAATTCATGTGAAGAATTATCACTAGCATGCTTTAGTAGGTTGATGTTAAAATCGCCCATTACAAATACATCTTTATTAATAAAATGAGTATTACTTAGCATGGTTGTTAAACAGGGCAAAAAATCATTAAAATGTGTATTTGGGGGTCTATAAATAATTCCAACTATTATATTTTTGCTACGAGGAATAGAGATTTCAATGAATAATGACTCAATAAATTCATTCATATAATTTAGTTCGTTTAGAACAGTAAATTCAAAACAACTGGAAAGGTATAGCGCTACGCCTCCACCCAACTTTTTTGATCTATTATTCATAATGAAATCATATCCATCAATTGCATAAGGTAAGTTTGTGTCTGAAGTAAGCCATGTTTCGGTTAAGCCTATTACTGAAAAAGAATGCTTACTTTGGTTGTCTAACAGAATCTGAAGGTCATCAAAATGTTTACTTATGCTTCTAATATTGATATGCAATAAAGAAAATGTTTCTTTAGAAAAATTTTTAACAACGTCCTTTAATTGAGATTGGGTTATATATTTCGAAGAGGGAACGGGAAGAGAGTATTGATTTGAATCATGATCATAATTCAAATCCTCAGATGATAGGTTAAAATTTTGTGCGATATTATTTTCATATGAAGCTGAAGAAATACTTTGGTAACTTGATTCTGTATTAGATAAAGGACGTCTTAGTACATCAAAAAATTCATCATCATTTAAAGAACTGAATGCTGCGTTTATATTAGCCATTTAGAAAAACTATCAAAACAGAAGGAGCATAAAAACATTAATATTTTGTGAAATGCATGGAATAATCCAGCATTGGTTAGGCAGCATCTTAGCAAGCATCTGAGGGAGGGAAAATGGAAAGTTGGCAGGCAGAGACACAAATACAAGGACAACACAGAACAAACATAGTATACATTCATATGTAAGACAGCAACGAACGAGAACGAAAATATTAAATCAAAATATATCTCTAGAAGCATTTCACGCGGTGCTCCAGCTTAAAAAAATATGGATTGAAATACGCTTGTATGAGGATAATAACATAAGCAGTTAAGCATAAAGACAATTGGTTCATAAAAATAAAAACAATTGGGAAAATTATATATAAGCAATGAACGGAGGAAAAATTGAACTGCATTTGTGAATTAAAACAAAAATGATTTGGGAAAAAAGCATGCACATGAACATGCAGAGCATGAGGCCAAATACAGGCACATATATAAAGAAAATCATGGGGGGAAATGGCATGCAAATATATGAACATATATAGTAAAAAACCAAATGGATCATGCAGATAAACAAATAAATTGTGAAAAAACATGACATATGTTTGAGCGATAAACGAAGCAAAAAAAAAAAAAAAAAAAAAAAAAAAAAAAAAAAAAATTCAACTGTAATAGTTTGGAATAAAGAAGAGCATATCACATGAACAGACATGGCACATGCAATGATTACAAGGAAGAGAGAGGGGAGGAATGACAGCAACACCAACACGTAAAGCCCAACTAAGACAGCCGGACGCCACGATGTCTGCCGCGCGATCGCGGGTTAACGAAAAGGCTCAAAAGAAGAGACCGGCAACCAACGACCACGCGACAAAAGGCGCATTGCCGCACACTTTAACGAAAGCGTTCAACAGTGTTGTAGCTAGGGCATTTTTAGTGGTGGGTGCAACCTCACTGACTTTGACCTGTGTGTGGAGCATAGGTGTGGAGTGAGCGCAGCGAACTCAGCTTCACGACTATCGACCAGGGGTTCCGGGCAACGCCGCAGCGGGGGTACAGGCATGATGACAGGGGGCAGCGCCCCCTAAGCTTTTGCCTTATACAACATTTAAGGCCCACAATCCCAATTTCTAGATACCCAAATGACTTAAAAGAGTCACACATGAATGGCTGTAACTGAAACAAATTCATACTGCATTAGTTAGTAGATATCATTATAACACTACAGTACAATGTCATTATACTGAATAAAATGTGTGAAATGGATAATGAATTAAATGCAATAAAAAACAAACAAAATATAGCTGTGTTGTTTCATTCATTCAGCTGTACTACTTAGTACTTACCTAAGTCAGCTTCACTTTCACTTTGTAACGCCTTTCTTTTTTTGTGCCCACAACTTGACCAAACCACGTAATACTAAGTGGTCATATTGACCACTGCGCGGGACTAATGCAAAAATACTACGAATTTTCTATCGCATGTACTAAAGGTATGGGGGAGGAAAAAGATATTTAAAATACTTCCTATCAAATTCAGCTCTTAAAAATCTCACTCCTACCTCAAATTGCCGTTAGGAAGAACTTCTGATATTTCCAGCAAAATCCAAAGTCAAAATCATGTCCAAAACCGAAGAAATTCCCGCAGATTTTTTTTGACGATCGCATGTTGTTTTTATTCCGCCGATGTTTTAGACTAAAATCGGCCAATTAAATTTTGTCCACAAATGAACTCGGTATCGCGTGCAAACCATCGATCTCTACGATCGCGCATGCAGAAAATTGGGACTTTTACGTGTGTGCGATAAGGACCGAATTTTTAATGACCAAATTTTGGAGGGGAGATGTCTGCGCTCGCGGCGATCAGGAAATGTACACAATGACCTCCAATTCCCCGTTTCGCCATAATTGACGGTAAATTACGGATTTCATTTTTGAAATTACCTTTCCCAACATCGGTAAGTTGAATTTATTGTATTTACATATGTTGGTGTCGGTTTTTGTAAATTAAATGCCGATTTTGAGTGAATGTTAGTGACTTTTGTGCAGTGGTATTTGAAAGTGTTGAGGTGTATGACTGTCAAGATTCTACACACGAAGTATAGTAATTACGCTTTGAGTGAATTTGACTGCCTTTGCAATAGGAAATCATCTTATTGCGAACCAACCCCACACGATATGTCCCCGGCCCCTTGGTCGCGGACGCCGCCGGAGATGCGGCCGGAGGCGTATATACGTAGCTAGCTAGCTATCATCATACGTTCGGATTACAATCAATTTATATTTGAATTTTCACGTTAGTTTCAGGTTATACGAGTGTATTATACTTACAAGTCAAGTCAAGAAATAATATTTATGGTCAATATCAAAGCACAACAAGGTCATTTCTGCGCATTATATGTGTGTTTTGGGGCAATTAATACACATCAAGTTTGGGGAAATAGTGGTGGGCGGGAGACTGATTTTCAGCCCGAGTGCCGGGCGGAAAACGTGAGTGGTGGGCGGGCCCGCCCACCGCCGCCCACCGTAGCTACATCCCTGGCGTTCAATCTTTATGAGAAAGGGTAGGGATGTACAAAATTATACACATACCCAAGTTTGAACAATACCAGTTGGCCAACTTGGGATTAATCCAAGTAACACAAAATAAAATGAAGACAATTCAGGAAGGGTTATGGGGAAAATAAGCATGCATGTAATGAGTTAACACAATCGGTTGTACAGGTGAATCAATTTACATAGCACCTTACCTCATCCTGTCTGAAGGCTTTTATATCTGGGACGACAAAATCTTTATGAACCCAAAAAAGGAACAATGAAGGGAGAAGCATTTAATTTGAGTTCGACAGACTTTACACAATATGATCAGGAATGCGAGTATTGACTAACACAATAGGGAAAACGGGCATCGTTATAAATTCTTTTTAACGAAAAAGTGGCGGGAAAGTTACAGTATCAATTAAACCAAAAAACTAACAGATTAGACTATTCATTATCTAATCAACAATTGACATTGATACGCCCGAGATTGTTTACTAGATTAAGGGAAGATAAAGTTTTATATAGGGATATTTAGAGTGTTTTTTAATGAATAAGAAACAATAATGGTGTTAATTTTAATGAATAAACCACAAGGTATATACATTATTGTGAAGAATGTATACCTTAACAATAAGAGAGTGTGGCTCAATAAATGAACCCCACTTGTATTGCGGATGGTTACGAAAGTTGTGAAAACCGATAAGACCCAGGTGGGGATTGTGTGGGCAATACTTGGGAGATAAAAATAAAGAAAAACATTCCAGGTATTCAAGGGGCTTTAACATAATGCCCGGTTGACACTTTCACGATTTTTGGTCCCGCACTGCCCCGCATTGAATGCGTGCCAGTGCGTGACAGTGCGTGCCACTTCAGTGACACGCACTGGCATGCATAGTTCCCGCATAGTTCCCGCATTGTTCACGCATTGTTCACGCATAGTTGACGCATAGTTCACGCATAGTTCACGACTATTTTACAAGTAGTTTGCGCATTGTGTTAACTATCAAAAAAAAACAAAAAAAAAAAAACAAGGCAGACGCCCGGGCAGACGTCTATTCGCTCTCGTGTTTTCATTAATTCAGCATAACTATCGTCATTAAGATGTTGAATTCTGAAGAAGCTAATTTAGAAGAGAGAAGGTGTTTATATGTAGCTGCAGGAGCATTAATAGTTTATCAACAAGAAAGAGATCTTGAAGAAAGACGAGAAGAGGAGAAAAAAGTAAAAAGAAAAAGGAGGACATTGTGGGTGAGAGATTGGCTGTCAAGACGCCACATCTACGGACATTTTGATCATTTACTGGCAGAGCTGCATAGGGAGGATCAAAAGAGCTATAAGAATTTCTTGAGAATCACTCCTGATCTGTTTGAGGAAATGGTTGAAAAGCTAACGCCTCATCTGGAGAAGAAAACAACGTTTATGCGAGAACCACTAGAAGTTGGAATGAAACTAGCCGTCACTCTCCGTTTCTTGGCAACGCATCACGTGACTGATATGCGCGGTCCTTGCGTGAAAGTGCGCGAAGGATGCGCAACCACTGCGCAAATTATGCGGGACCATGTCGTGAACTAGTCGTGAAGTGCGTGCCACATTCCGGGGGTGGGGTACCCACTGTTTTTACGCCACGCACTGGCACGCATTGGCACGACTTGTTTGCGCATAGTTTGCGCACAGTTCACGCACTGCTGCAATGCGGGAAGTGCGTGGCAAAATTTTCAACATGTTGAAAAATTTTTTTCGCTCTTCACGCATTGCCGCGCATTGCCGCGCATCGTCCCGCCCCTTCCCGCAAGTGTCCACGCATTGGCACGCATGATGCAATTTCAGTGCGTGAACTATGCGGGAACCGAAAATCGTGAAAGTGTCAACCTAGCTTAAGTAAGTGCATCACAATGATGCAAAATCAATTCAGCGTAGGCCCATTGTGTTGCCTACAATAGAACGTCTTACTGATTAAAGTGATACACAGTGGAGAACAACGACATAGAATGGCTTAATAATAATGAAGTTTTTTGGGACTTCAACATTAACAATGTTAGGAATTTTTGCATTTAACGTACATCAACAAGCGACTGAGTTAGTGTATTTTGAATTGCTTATGAGCATTGTAGGGCACGAAAAGCAAGATAAAGAAAAAGAATGTATGCATAGATAACCCCTTTCTGTACAGAAAATTATAGGGAGGCTGCTCAAGGGGAAAAGACAAGTACATTGTGAAATTGACCCAAGTTAAACCTGTATAAATCATAGGCAGTATATATAAAATCTAAATATAATAAGTGCGAATCAGAAATGGACACTTTCTCAGAACTCAAATTCAAGTGAATTTTCTGAACATCATGGAGCGATGTTGATTACTGCCGTAAATGGTGAGTGGCATTGCCAAAGATTAAGAAGGAAATGTGGGATGTAGTGTACAGGAGTCAGGAAGAGATTCAGTTAAAATCAAGCTTAATAATGTTTAACAATACTCTATTTATATTCATCATAAAGTTACATCATGTGGTCTAAAAATTCAAGATTAGGTTAGCCACAGCACAAACCATAGGCCCTGTGCACAGACAAATATAAAAAGATACCAACAGGATCCAACATGAGACATTTTTTTCAAAATCATGTATGTGCTTTGTTAGTGGGGGACCAAATGTAGGCCAAATTGTTTAAGCGGTATCCATTTTCATCCTGAGCTATCATATGTCAAGCCTCAAACTAGTATTATGTATTAGGAGGATGCTTAGAGGTGAGTGTACTGTACATGTCATCAAAAGAAATATGAGAATGTTTAGTGAACATAGCAACCCAATGCTCCCATAGAGTTTCACACTTGACTCTTTTCTTTTCTTCTTTTTTTTTTTTACAAGTTCAAGTTCAAGTTTATTCAAAACCAAACAAACAAATATGAGAATGTAATATAAAAAACAATGGTATAAACGACATGGTATTTGAACACATGTATGTCTTTGATATCTCTTTGTGCATCCCAACACCGTCTGGAGGATTCTGGTAGAGGTATATGAAAACAGTGAATATATCAAAATGACAAAAAACTTTTGTAGGGTGATTCTGAAAAATGTGTCAAGTACTACATTTTATTTAATAGATTTCAATCTCTTGATATGGCCATTAACTAATACCATATTTAATCCGTACTCAGTGGTCATGGACAAATTCAGCTTGTACATGTACCCAATCAAGTATGGAACAACTAGATCAAAAGAAAAAAACATAGTTGGGTTTATTATTGGGGTCTTCCTGCAATAAATCTGTAGTGATTGATAGATCTCTATCATAGTATACATGCCTTCAAAATTCTGGCACCAACTGTAGAGCTATGCTTGATTTCCAATGTATGAATATAGAAAGTTCAATGCCCTAAGTTTCAGGCATCACTGTTTTAAAATTCAAATTCAAATTCAAATTCAAATTCGTGTTTATTCATTTCCAACAGACAATAAAAGTCGTGACATGGTTTACATTCAATATTAAATATAATACAAGTATATGTAAATAGAGTGAACAAAAATTGATTTTCAATAGTAATACGAAAGGTAAATAGTGACTGAAACTACCTGTGGAAATAGGGGGATTCGCTAAAAAGCAAGGCTTGTATATTGCGAACCCCCCTCCCCACCCGACACCCCCCCCCCCCCCACGCGAAAAAGGAAAAACTTGTAATTTGCCTACGAAGATTACAAAAGAGATAAGGAACAATAACAAGGAACAAACGCAAAAGCAAGACAGAGACAGACCAGGGACAAAAAAACAGAACATGGACAAAAGGAGACAAAAAAGATGCAGAAAGGAAGGAACTGCCACGAAGTCAATAAAAAATATGAAAAATCGACAAAATTAGAAAACAGGACGAAACACTGCCGAAAAGAGAAGGTAACACAGATCGTAAAGCCGGTTGAGTGAGCGAGATTAGCTGTGAAGACCTCTATAATTTTTAAGTAGAAATGTTTTTAATTTTCTTTTAAAAGTATCTAGAGACGGACTATTTTTAATTTCATTGCTGAGAGAGTTCCAAAATCTAGGACCGTCATACAAAAAAGTATTCTTAGCGAAAAGTGTTCTAAAACGTGGTAAGTGGAATTCATTAGACTGTCTTGTTGGGTAATTATGAATTGATCGATTGAGAGGAAACATAGTATCAAATACACCAGGAAGTGTATTATTCTCAAATTTGTACATAAATTGCCCTAAGTGAAAAAAATAAAGGTCAACAACTTTCAACAATTTGTTCTCAAAGAATAAAGGGTCTGTATGAGAACGTATAGCAAAGTTGTTAATTATACGAAGAGACTTTTTTTGTAATAACAACAATCTGTTTAAAAGGGTTTGGTGGGAGTTGCCCCAGGCAAGTATCCCATAATTCAGGTAAGGTAAAATCAAAGAGGTGTAAAGCATTAATAGAGAAGACGTCGGGAAGTGATATTTTAATTTGTTAATAATGCCAATATTTCGTGAAATGGTTTTACAAATGCTATTTATATGGTGTTTCCAAGAAAGCTTGTTGTCAACAGTTACACCAAGGAATTTAATGAATGGTACATTTTCTAAATTAGTATCATCCAATATAATATTTGAGGGAAGTGCGTTAATGGAATTACTAAATAACATATATTTCGTTTTGAGAAGGTTAAGAGACAATTTATTAGATCTAATCCATTGTGTAACTTTTAAAAGCTCGTTATTAACGATATTAACTAAAGTATAAGGATTATGGTGGGAATAAAATATATTAGAATCGTCTGCAAAAAGTATGACGTTTATAGACTTACAAGAAAATGAAACCAATTTATCTTTATCTGTCCTTTCAGCTGAGTTGGTTTATGATTTTTTTTTACCAAATCATGTCCAAAGTGATCCATCAAAACCTCATCAAGGTGAGGACATGTAGTTGAAGGGAAACAAAATCAAAAGAAAATTTAAAGTAATCCAAGAAGTCTTCCAGAAACCGATACTCCTGAATCTGAAATTCAGCCAACTTCAGAAGTTCCCCCAAACTCCCATTGTCAAGTGCTCCAGGCTACTTGTTTCTTCCCATAACATCTTAATTGGTCACCAAATATTCAGTGACCAACAACCCCAGCCCTGTCCTCACTACCCTGGGGACTAACTACTCCTGATGACCCTAGATGACCCTGTAGTGACCCCAGGTAACCTCTGTATTGGCTTCAGACCCTAGATGCCCTGGGTTTTAGATGAGGAATGATAATTTACCTGTGAATCTTTCATCTTGGATACGCTCTGATTATCAAACTTTTCCCATGAAATGTAGACTTTTTTTGCTTTTCCTGCTGTCTCGTTTACAGTCTTTCTCTTTCTTTTCTTGTCTTGACTCTTGCAATCTCTATCTCTTAACATGTAGGCCTACATCTTTATTTTGTCCCTTGTGTTTATGGTCCGATCAAATTTCAGTCTTGTTCCAAATAGCATCCTCTCTCTCTCTCTCTCTCATATCTGGCCCTCCTTTTCTATCTAGCTCTGTCTTTTTGTTTCTTTTCTCTTCATGTTTGTCTTTCCATCTTTTCCTTCTCCATCTCTTCTTTTTAATCATTAAAAGAGAAGAAATGGAGACTAGGGATGCAAAGCAAGCAGTGTTCCTTCATGTATTTCATGTACTTTTTAAAAATAGTGCTTGATTGGATTGCTAGATACCTACATGGACAATGTAACTTTAATTTTTATTGCTACTTGACAGAAACTAAAAAAATTATTGAACACATATTGCAGAGCTACCAACCAGTACGGATTTTCCGCAATTGTTAAGGAATTCAAACACAAATACGGAGGTACGGATTTCCCCTCTAAAACTACGGATTTGAAGAAATTTGATTATGCACTATTCGTCCTATACGTTGTATTTGTTATTACTCAAACTTTCACACTCATATTGTATTATTTTTGCTGTTCCCGGAACTCTGCACTGTGTATGTACTTAAAGTGCGTAGAAAAGAGACTGCAGACGTACACACACTTGTACTTTCACATTTATTGGGGTGTCAGAAAGAGTCATTCTAGGACATTTTAAAATCTAACTAACAATTTTGGCAGCAGTTGCATTTTAAAACTTTGGTATTTGGCGACTTGACAAAAATGACAAATTTTATCGGCAAAATATGATTTTTCAGCTTGTCGTGTACGGAAAAGCTTGGCCATAGGTTGGCAGCTCTGATATTGCTCTCATTCTCAGAACGTTCCTATTGCTTTTAGTACCTTGTTACTTTCAAATTCAGTTCATTTGAAACACACTTTTCTTTGCACCTCACCCATCACCTCGAAGGAAAGGGGAAAAAGCAGAAGAAATATACCAGTGAAATGAAGAGAAATGGAGACTAATCTGCATGACATTGGAGGGAATAAGCATACAAACTAAATACCTATTAGGCATACCTAACATTTTATAGGGCTATTTTGTGATGATGATAGCTCGTAATTTATGGTAAACAAACCCCCTACCTGGAATGTAAAGGGAAAATGAAAATATTAAAGAAAAATAAGGGACACAAGATATCTCTACAATAATTATGTTCACTTCATAAATTTTACACTTGTCATTTTACACCTTCAATATCATATGACCTACTTCATGATAATACGAAACCAGTTCGTAGGAGTGATTCCTCTCGGGCATTGTGCATGTATGCCAAAAATATGGTCCTCATTTCCCATCAGCTTAAATCACATTCTCAGTTTGTCTATTGGCTGCTGATTGTCTATTGTTTTACATCTCACACTGGTATAGCACAGCAATGGCACAGGTACCCCCTTGACGTTTACTTCTCCATAGATAAGCTATGTTCATATGGGACTTGTGGTTTCGAAACTTTAAGTTAGCAAAACCATGACTTCCTAACCGCAATGAGGGTGCGCAGGAGCCCTAAACAAAGAGCTGAGATAACAGGCAGAGCGATGATTGTCGTGGTTAACCTTGGAAGTAGATACTATCGAATGTGTGTACAGTACACATACAGAACCTGTGTTCATTATTCCTCAAAGTGCATGACCCAGAAGTTTATCATGAACAGCGAGGTCAACGCTAACTACGAGCTTGCGAAACTTAAAGTTTATTACGTACATGGGCCATGGGCCGGGACTTCGACGGAGGCCCCCCCCCCCCCCCCCCCCCCCCCCTGCTGCACTAGAAAACTTAAGTTTGGAAACCACGAGTCTGTTTATTCAAGTTAACTTAAAGTTTTGAAACTACAAGCGAAACTTCAAGTTTAGCTCCCATAGTGTGAACATAACTATAGAGAATTGCTACTTTCATTGCAAAAGAAACCTGTGTTTACCTTTTGCACTTTCATGAGGATCACTTGAGCAGGGTCTAGCATAGAAATTGCAATATCACTCTTTCTTTCTCTTATGTGGTAGAGAGTCATTTGAATATTATTATTTTGTGGGTTTTCTTGTTTAGTTTTTTGTTTATAAAGTAATATCATTTTTTTATATCTATGTGCATCGTAGATGAATCTGCTTGGGTTACCAGTACCCCATTCTGACCTATGAAATTGTAGTCCTATCGATTTGGAGAAAAGCAGTCGTATGTGATTGTGAACCAAAACCACGACTGTACCAATAAGCACCCCCCCCCCCCCTCCAGATAGAGAATAGGATCCAAGTTTCTTGCGCAAAGCCCGAGAACTCTTTAAAATATGTGACCTGACCTATTTTTTATTACTTTACTCAAACTGAATTGCAAAGTATATGGTGGAAATTGATACAAAGATATTTTTGGCACAGAGATATTGTTTTGTGTGTGTTTTCACTGTTGCTATTACGAGGAGAAAATAGAAGTAATGGAAATATGCGATTTTATCACAAACTTAGACCTTGTTCAATGTAACATTATCGCCCATCGCAGGAACATGAATCAACACTTTACGGAACCCCCACAGCTTCAGGATTCCCCTGTTGCTTCAATGTTAGCAGCATAATATTACTTCAATTTTGTTATCCTTTCTAAACTGAAAATTGACAATGATCCTTCATGTTTTGATTTAAATCAGTAAATTCATTTAAATTTTAATTTATAAGAGCCCATTTACATTATCCCAGATAATATGTTGGAGGTTGCTCCAGATCATGTCATTTTGTCATTGTAAATGGCTAGACGGGTTATTTTTTGCACTAAGAGCAGGTTGATATACCATGCTGCCAGAGACAGACCAGCACTAAGGGATGTTCTATGATTCAAAAATGCAATCTAAAGTGCTAAATGGGGATGTTCTTAAGACATATTGAATGTGGGGGGGGGGGGGGGGGGGTGGATCAATGCAACAAGATTTCCCAACAGAATTTAAGCACTTTAAACAAAAGAGGTCCTTATGTTTCTACATCTCTTTACCAAGGGTCTTAGGAGTTTGACATATGCTGACCACCTAGATTCTAATTAATGAGCTTAAAAATGAACATGTTCTCACGTTCCTTCATTTTCTGACAAGGGTACCGTATATAACAAGATTTTGAAACTCCTAAAATTTGGTGAAATGAGATTTGGGACCCCCTAGCTAACACATTTATGTGCAGCTGAACTGTAGTAAAGCCCCATCACAAGTGGGTGTGACCTCGATGTTCTCTCACGTATAGAATCAATCATGGCCTTTGAACAACATGCAAAAGGTTGATGTTATGATGTTACACATTATGGCAATAGAAGAGCTCGCCAAGGAATGTGGAAATAAAATATCAAGCAATGAAAATATTGGCAAGGAAATTATGGACCTCTCTAGTGCTGCCATGGCCTTTGCTAGTTCCATGAAACCTAAAGACCCCTCTGGGCTGGTTGTCTTTCTATGTGGGTGCCCTTTCATACAAATATCTATTGAGTAAAACTTCAAGGGAAATAAAAACTGTATTCTTTATGAACAGGTGGTCATGATATAAGCAGGGTTGACTTCACAATATATTTATTGACAATCTGGCCATTGCTGGTTAAACCTAAAGACACCTCACAGCAGACCAGATGAGCAGTCTTTATGGGCAGGTGGTCCTTCTTTACAGGTTCCCTGTACAAATTTCTGTGAATAACACTTCAAGAGAAATCAAAACTATACAGTCCTTATACAGGTTTTTTACACTTGCAAAATTTTGCTTAGTGCCGTACTCTTATTGGGTCTGTACAAGCATTTAGCCCCACCGATAGTACAGGACTAAACTTAGCCCACTTTCTGTTCACATTGCATTTTACCAAAGTGGGCTAAAATAATCTGGGTTAAAGATACACCGGGGGTTAAAAAAATCAAGTGTAAAAAGCCTAATATAGGCTTTTTACTCTTGATTTTAAGTGTAAAAAGCCTATTATAGGCTTTTTACACTTTATTTTTTTAACCCCGTACTATCCTTAAAGGCATTGAGTAACTTTGTGGAGGCTTGATTTAATAAATTGTTGAATATTGATATCTGTCTTGTATAATGATGTTCAGAATGATAAATAAATAGCCATGCATAGAAAGGTTTTCAAATATATAATGCTATTATTAAGATATCTGCGACTGAATACTCCCATTTACGAAAGCGTATGGCCATACGCTTTAGTCTAACACTGAGTCAATGGGGAAAATGAGTCTGGCATTTTCCGGTCACTTGCATATGTTTACTTTTGTGAAGCACATGATGATTTTGAAGTGCTTTTTTCCACATGGGCTTCATTTTTTACACCATATTACATACACTGATAACATGTAAGGCCAGAAAGCTCAGATTTTATCAATCCTCCACAAAGTTACTCAATCACTTTAATATCGGACTATATTTTTTGCTGTTCTCATTGGCAGTTTTAGTCCCGTACTCCCTAGCCAGAGCACTTATCCCCATCTTTTGACATTTAGTCCCGCCTTTGGTAGGACTAAAAGAGATAGTCGCTAATACCCAGTCTCACCAGTGAGACCAACTCCAGACCAACACCAGACCGAACAAAGATTGACATTACCCCCAATGGCCAAGAATCGGTCAGTTTTGGTGTCATTGTGAAGTCAGTTTGGCAATAGATTTATTCACAATCATGTAAAATTGGGTCCACTCCATTTATACACAAAATTTTGAATGGAATCAATCTAACCAGATTATTCTGTTGGTAGTAAAATTTATTATAGCTATGTTCTAGTCACATACAACACAGGTTAACAACAAATATTATCCAGGGAATCAAAGCAAACCTTCTGGTTGCACAAGTTGGTCGAGAAGAGGAACCATTACGGTTACAGTGATTAAGTTTGCTTTTCTATTGCCTGGCAGCCAACTGATGCACTCAGAAGACCTCCAGTAAGATTGTGCATTTATAATTGATATTCCTTTAATGTTTGTTTATTTATATTTTACATTGTTATATTTTTTGTGAATTGCTGAATAAAATAATAAATAAATAGATCTGCCCCTGTCCTGGTTACCCATCTCCAGTCATGCATGTGAGTGTGCTACGACCTTTTCTCTGATAATGCAATTCACTCATTCCAGTTCCACGAAAGGGGTGTCTATATGCTAGGGTGTCAAAGTCCAACTATAGATGTTGAGATTTTCCCTGAAATATCCTTCTATGATACCAGCCTACACTATAATATATCAGGAATATTACTATCCATAATTGTCATTAGGATTGCACAATTTTCTTTCAACTTGCTCTGATGACCTTTCTTTAAAGGGACTTTAGACATGAAACTATTTTGATATAACTTTTCATTCTTTTTTTACAATAGTTTCCAATTCAAGATACTGTCTTTAAGCAGGAATCAGGTACATATGTGCAGCTTGTATAGTGCCTCCATTAGGGCAGTCATCTAGCTTCTCATACAACATGTGGATTGTTGTTTCATCCCTGATTGACTGGGGAAACAATCTATTTTGAAACCACTACAGGTAGTGATATTTGTTATGACTGCGATTGTATCATCATACATGTGTAGGTGTATTTGGATTCCTACTGCACTTCTCGTTACCCCGACTCCCTATCCCCTAGATGCTTATCTTTCACACTAAATAAATGGCCTTATCTAGGTGAACTTGTGCACTTGCATGTGTGTACATTAGGGGAGACTTCACACTTGATATTTCTTCTAATAACAGTTTTCACTGCATGTCCACTTCCGAGAAATGATTTCAAATAGAAAGAAGTGTTGCAGATCTGGCATTGGGATGTAACCAAAAAAAATGATATCAATAATTCTTTAGGATTTGGAAGATGATCAACTTTTAAATGTTTTTGATGATGAGCACGTAACTCTGCGATGTTTAAGTGTAAGAACATTGTTGGATTTGGTGAATGGCTGAGAATGTGTATTTAGCAGTCCACAGGGGGGCTTGCTTCCAAAGCCCCCTATACAGATGTATTATGGTTCCCATTTGCCTAAAAATAAAATGACAAACTTGATGATGGTTGCGATGACAGAGGGAGAGATGTTTTGATGATAGATAAAGAAGGTAGCTTGAGAGAGTTGATATCCTGGAGGAAGCTTGCTGAAACATGGGGGAAGTACGGCGCTTTGCGTAGGAACAGAAGCAAAACCTGGCTCAGGGCGCTTTCCTTTGCGGGTTCTTTGCAGAATGGCAAGGAGTGTGGAAGCAACACTTCTTATCTTACAAAACCAAATATATGAAATGTGTGGTTTGGGTCTATGTAGAAGAAACAGGATAGTCGTGAGTTTCTATAACAATGTCCTATCAGTGCAAAAGATCAATAAATTGCCATGGGATGGGACATAAGTGCATCCAAATAGATCTTGGAAAAGGGCCTGCATTGCAGAAGCTATTAGTATTGAACAATCCACAATTGAAACTTTCAGGGATTTTGCCTTTCAGATTTATTAGGCTATTTTTTATAAATCAGGAATACTGAAAATTTGTATTATGCATTTGAAAGTACAGGGATCCAAACTCATCAGTCATATTCCCCAAATGTGATGATGGAAACTTCTTCCAGGAGACAATTGAAAGTGAGAAAAACATTCTTGCCTTTTAAAGCCAGTGAATGTTTACGTATAACAAGCATTGTAGAGATGACATAATTCCAGTCATCAGACAATTTTATTAGATCAAGAGTCCATCTTGGATCATTTAGTTATGAAATTGCCAAAATGTTGGAGAAGGAATTATAGAACAGGGGTGGTCTTCTGAGATTCATTTTATCTCAGATAAAATCTGAGATTTTAAGTCAGTGAAATAAAATACCCTTCAAATATTTTTAAATCGGTATTCTGAGAACCATTTCAGCAAGATTTTATCTCATCTAAGACACGCCCATTTATGATGCCTTAACCAATAACAAATGTCGTTAAATTTCACTTTCATCATGCTCAGCCAATAGAATTGCTCTCTGCCAGTCTCTTGGCAAGAGAGCGCTAATGCGCTATATTTACAATTTTCAATACGAGTGCATCAAAGCGCAATCGCGCTTTTTGGTAGGATTTCATGAAAACGACTAGGGTACATTCCGAGGTTTTAGAAGACCATCACAAGCATTATTGCTAGTGTGATATTAGTTGGCAAAAATCTTGTAATAGAATTCGATAATCATATGAGAATGTTGCTTGAGAAATTAGTCAGTACTCAGTATCTTTTTGTTTATTTTGATCGCACGACTAGCATTATATTTGTCCAAATATATCACACTCACCGTGTATCCTAGAGATAAAATAGCCCCTACCCTATTTTAAGTTTTATTTTTATCTTTCCCACAAATATGATTGGCGTAAGCGTTTAAAGCTGTGCGTATCATTCGTACAACATGTATAGGCACGCAAGAGGTAGGAGATTGAGATAAAATGTGGTCTCGGAATACAAAAAGATAAAATTAAAAAATTAAAAAATGATGCTCAGAATACCACCCCAGAATGAAGATGAGATGTGATGCAGTCCAGTGCTGGTGGCAGTGTACAGTGTAATTTTTCTTCTCATATTTTGTGAATAACCATGAGAAAACCATTTCAGTCATCTATCCTAATGTTGTTGCTTCTTTAACAGGTTCTGAGCATGATCGGTTAAGAGAAGGCATTTTGTCCGTCTGTGATAATGAATATCTTATGGATTATAATTTTAGTCGGCGACCATTGCAACCAAATTTTATCAAATTTCAACTCCATTATGCCCTTCGCAATGAAACATAAAATAACCCTCTTCAAGTTAATACTTATTTTCTACAGGCCTTCAAACTTTCAAATCTTGTCAAATATCCGTCCATGACTAACTGATCAGGCTCTTCTATCAAATCCTTGCGGTAGATAAATCTTTTTTTTTTACTCTTCTGTCATTTTTCTGTCTAGTATTCCAGATTTATTTGAATATTCCATTTCTTTAATTGAATCAACTGGTCTAAATAGCTGGTGAGTACTTTGTGTTTGTGTTAACTGTACTATCAGGATGTAAGAACATTATGTTCACCTTTTTCAAGAGACATTAACTTTAGTGATATATTATTGTCAGAAGAACATAAATCAGAGATGTTTGCTGTCTGGATAGAATTCAAGTTATAACATTGAATGTTGAACATTATATCAGGGGAAGGAAATGACTCCTTTAATGTCAATGCCAAAATCACAAGAACCCCTGGAGATTCTTGGGAAATAGTTCCTGAACCATAAAATTGCAGTTTGAATATCAAGTTATCAACCTCTGATAAATCACATTATTGGTAGATGTCATGGGTATAAAAAGTGATTTTTTCTTCATGTCATAATTTTTGGATACCCGTAGGAAAGTAAAGATAAGTAACTAAAAATGTTAGGGGAAATTGCTTTCTTTTAATCACGCTGTAAATGCACCTGTAAATTGTAATGGTTATTTTATTTGAAATAGTAACAAAGTTGCATGCTGCCTATTCAGAGAAGCTTGATTCCGATTCCTCAATTTTTAAAGAAACTATTCAAATGCTATTTTTAGTACGTTCAAAATCAATAGGCAACCAGAAACCTAAGGCATGGCAGTCATTTGATAAGGCATAGCCTACCTTTCTATGCAATAAGCAGTGTCAATACCATATAATGTGCATATTTTTACATGTAGGCTATCTTTAGATACAACTTACAAAAATTTTGGCTTCTTTAAACGCCCTTGAAAATGTATTCACTTTTTTTTATCCATCCGTACAGCACATGCTATACCTCCTTAACTTTTACCAGACCACATCCAGAAATCACAATAATCAATATCATATTTTCAAGAGGAAAGCAGAATTAGAACTGAGAGATTTGATTTGCAAGGTTATAGGATCATCATTGGTATGCCTTGGGTACAAGGGGTCAAATCATAGCAGATTTCCAGGGTTATGTGCCATCTGACATAAAGCAACCTTGTTTCATTTCAAATGGCTATGGTCCCTGTAAATCAGAATGTTCAGACCTCAATAATTCATTTTGGGATTGGAAGTGAAGTAAGTACATTTGGAATTGGAAGACATCAATCATCTGTCTAGTCTTTCCAGTGAACATAGGTCTGCATTTCTTCTTTGCTGACTGGCAAACTAGGGGCCTACTAACTAGTGTTGTACCATGTGCATGCAAAAATGCTGGAGGTTCTGGGTGCTGCACATTATTTGATAATGACGCCCCTCCCTTTTTTTTCTTTTTTGGCTCTCAGTTGATTTCTAAAAATAAACTTATGTTATGTAGGTGTGTTTAATTTGTTTCTTTACTGGTAACAGTGAAAAGTAATTTTATTTAGCTCTTTTGAACGATTTATTTTCTATAATTAAAAGCCATTTTACATACATTGTTTTTACTTTATTGAACAAATCTTTTACAAGAGTTTTTGGGTTCAGACTGAAAAGCATATAATAATAATAATTATCAATAATTTGTAAAATCAGTGATCATAGTGCTACTAATAATGGTGGTGGTGATGATGATGATGATGATGATAATGATGATAGCAGTCAACCATAACTGTTTACATAATGTAGATGAGCTAGGGCCCCCTAGTAGTCTATATTAAATGAAATTTAAGTGGATGAAATTCTGAAATCATACAATTTTATGCAAATTGTAGTCCATGGCATGTTATATGCATCAGCTGATGGAGGTCTATAGGGCCCACATTTGTGCAGTGGTAGAACTTTTCAACCTCAGATATTAATTCCTGGCTAATTCCTTGTCTGCCACACTCCACCCAACAGGGAGGTCTAAATCCTGCACTGTAACATAAATATTGATGTTTGACCATCTGCCCAGGGGTTTCAAAAATGACCAGCAGGAGATGAAAGTAGTGATGGCAGTATAGGGACAGTTGGGGGGGGGGGGCAATTGAGGGAGGGAGTAGACTAGGAGCCTCTTGTCCATTTGCTTTGACAGTATGTGATAGGCTATTGGGGGGGGGGGGGGTAGAATCCTCCCATTCATTTGCAAAGTATACTGTAGTAAATCTGACCTCTGTGTCAATGTATAGCAAATGGACATACACTGTACATGTACATGTACATGTATATAAAAGGATGCTCATATGCAACATTGAAATTGATCCTGCAATTAAGAGAGAAGGATGGAGAGAAAAAACAGGCCAAACATACATGTACATTCACATGATGTCTGTAGGCCAAAAGTTCAGTATTTATCTATTAAAGCAAATCTGTGAAGACACACAATACTGTAATATGCTGTTTAATTAGTATCTTCATTTTCAAAGTACTATCTTGTCAAGATAGTTTTACTTGTTAAATTTTCAATTTATTTTTCTACAACTGCAGTGTCTAATTTTCGTTCTTTATGCCTGTTACAAATGATTCATTCCAATAGAAACTTGTATGTAAGCTTGTACGTTATCGTAACATTAAAAATCCTGAACTTCCTTTACATATGTTCAGATTACTAGGAATTGAAAACAAATGTGTATCTATAGCTAAGAGAGTTGATTTAATCACCCTCCATTGTATGCCAATTAGTTGTCATTGGGGTCACCAAAGTCAATGTTACTCAGTTTGGGACGGGCATCATCAATGAAGGATGTCTTTCAAAGGGCTGCTAATTACCATCTGTGTTGATATTGAAATTTAATTTGCAAAGCCCTTTCTATCATAATAACCATCATTTGCAAAAGTATAAGACCACTATTCCAAAATGCACTAAGTCAAAGAAAAACAAAAAATTTCAAAACTTATTTTTCAGACATACAATTATTTTCATGGCATAACCGGACACCCCATCCCGACAGAAATGTTTGTCCTGTTACATGTATGTAATGTCCAGTCATACTGCTTGCTACTGACATAGTTTGGTGCATGGGGGAGATGGGGTGAAATCTACCCGACTTTGGGGTCTCTTTGGGGGCTCTGGGGGCTTAAACTGGCAGCTATGTTCAGGCTGACAACCTTTTTGTTAATGACTTAGATGGTCTAAATAAGTTTAAGGGGTCAAAAATTATGGGTAAAATGGGTTGACTATTTCGGGACAGGCTCCTGGCCTACCTGGTCTATGAAGTGATGTTCTTTGTTACCTGTAACCTTTTGAAAAATTTTTTTTAACCAAACAAGATTTTGGAGAAGTTGTGCTAATGTGACGCAGATTGTCCTCATCTCACAGAATCTTAATTTGGGGAGTAAGACAAGAAAGAAGTGAAATGTACTTCATGTTTATTCTAAGAATTAAAAAAAAAGCTTACTCGTTCTGCAGATAAAAAGTCTACCATGCATTTGGATTGAAGTAAGGGTGTACATTTTGTAGCTGCAATCAAATTTATATCTAAAACATAAAATAATGTACATACATGAAAAAAGATCAAAGCAAAATAGCTTGTTTGGTTCCCACTTTCCAGTGCAATAATCCATGACTTACATTAGTTTCTAGGGTTGAATCTATATTATATTTTCTTATTTTCCTTTTAAGAAAAAAGAAGAAATGTACTAAATGGTTACCCATCGGAACAAACTGCACAGAGGAATAGAAAAGTATCAAATTTTTAAAAGAAAAAGGTCTTGAAAAACACAATGTGTCTGTTCTCTACTCTTATTCCACAAACCTTTTTTGTTATCGATGCAAAATTATGGTTTTCCACTAGTGAAAGTAGAATTTGACACACCCATTACAATCATAAATATATCTGGTTTCATATCCGATATCTTATAATCATGACAATGATATCTCTTTCATACTCCTCTGTCACTCTTCTTCCAGCAGCAAAGCCAGTTCAGTGGCTTTACAAAAGTTAAACAATTTGACCTAATAATTTCAAGGATGTTCTGAAATTATCTCCTTTGGAGTTGGAAATTGGTCTAGAAATGTTACGCCAAAATGTTACTTGCTGTGTAGAGATATAGATTCTATATTATGGTATGATTTTTACATACATACCTTGACTCTACTGCTCAGCACCCTGTTGGAGGTTTGGTGTCCAACATTCCTGTGAGTGGGGCATGCACAAAAGAGTCTCTGTCAAGTGCAAGAGATCACAAAACTTCTAAATTCTTTATGTCAATTGGATGCTGTTGCGAAGCGGAAATTGACATAATTCCACAAAACTAAAAAGATGCTATTTTTAACTTATCTTATATACATCCACTTTGCTAGCAGGATTTTCACAAATATAAGGAAAGAGTAACCTTCAAAGTAATTGCATGAGTAGCACTTTCTTGCTGTAATATGTTTATTGAAGATCATGATTCATGAATTGATTTATTGGGTGAAGTGGTTATTCCTAACAAGGCATGTTCTGTTTAAAGCATTTGTCACGGTGCAAGAATGTCACGTTCTGATGTTTGTGAACTAGGACTAAAAGGGGAGGGGGTTCAAGTGTCGATAAGAGAGGTAAAAGAAATCCAAGCCATGAACATATCGTCTGTTGAGAGCCAGAAGGGCGTTAACTCTGTGTTAAAGTATACGAGTTAACGCCCTTCTGGCTCCAAACAGACGATATCGTCTTCTGAGAGCGAAAAGGATGTAAACTCTTACACTTTTACACGAGTTAACACCCTTGTGACTTTTGGCAGACTATTAGTGAAAAAGCTTTGTGATTGTTCTGAAATTACTGCGTCCGGGTTGCGTCTGGGTTCATGAGTATAATATAGTTGATTTCAAGTAATTTGTTACATACCTGCATGATAACCTGAAGAGTTGCAGGTCGAAAAGCTTCGTTATCATGTCTCTTTTTCGTGCCATATTAGTAAATAGCATCTTGTCTCTAAATACTCTCCACATGTGTATGTTTTATTAGTTTCTGGGAAAATCATGTTCTCTAGGATTATCAAATCTCATGAGAAAAGTAATGTTCAGACATAATGGCATTGAAATGTATGATTGAGAGTTGGGACCGTTATTTTGGCAAATTAATGACACAAAAGGTTTTAGAAAGTTACCTGTTTACAAACTGAGTGAAGTTCATTTGACCTGTAGTATATTCCTATAAATAAGTATGCCTACAATATTTATTATTACATTTAGGGACTTTTAAAACTGATTGATACATGGTTGAGATTGATTTATTATGTAATCAGTTCACATCAGAAGTAGACAGCATGTTCAGGATTACTCTTCATGTACTTCTATCTCAATGTATGCTATTTGATTAACTTTGGAAGTGGAATTGGCAAGGGTTTTTTTTCCTTGGGATAGTATTCCATTACTGAGTAGGTGTGAAACTGCCTCCATTTATACCTGAGTTGAGAAATTCTGTAAAACTCATCTACTTACAATATCAGTAAATGACCATAATATCGGTAAATGATCATAATCCTTTTCTTGTTCTCCGTGCATGCTTTGCAATCTAATACCTGAAGTATTATATACTTCAGGTGCAATAATTCCAGTGTTTAGAATGAATGCATTCATAGCTGATATTGATATTCATGATTTATTTTAGGTTTTACATTTGATATGGGTTGTATTTAATGATACCTAGATATTTGTCTGGAAATGTCAAGTTTATTCATGGGTTTGGAACCTGACCCCTGGATAAGAGGGGTTTTGTCATAAATAAATTTATTCAATTTGTCTCCAACGGCCCACAAGGGGGTGACACACGCTACTGCTGTGTGATAGGTTGCCCGGGTGCTGTGAAAAAAATCACAGGCGGAACCGGGCGGGATTCGAACCCGCGACCTCTGGATTACTAGACCAGTGTCATAACCACTAGACCACCGGAGTGCCCTGAGTGATCAGGTTCAAACTATCCCAATATGGGGGACTATCAAGTCAAAGGTATTGAATTAATCCGTCGGGTGATATAATGTCATAAATAAATTTATTCAATTTGTCTCCAACGGCCCACAAGGGGGTGACACACGCTACTGCTGTGTGATAGGTTGCCCGGGTGCTGTGAAAAAAATCACAGGCGGAACCGGGCGGGATTCGAACCCGCGACCTCTGGATTACTAGACCAGTGTCATAACCACTAGACCACCGGAGTGCCCTGAGTGATCAGGTTCAAACTATCCCAATATGGGGGACTATCAAGTCAAAGGTATTGAATTAATCCGTCGGGTGATATAATGTCATAAATAAATTTATTCAATTTGTCTCCAACGGCCCACAAGGGGGTGACACACGCTACTGCTGTGTGATAGGTTGCCCGGGTGCTGTGAAAAAAATCACAGGCGGAACCGGGCGGGATTCGAACCCGCGACCTCTGGATTACTAGACCAGTGTCATAACCACTAGACCACCGGAGTGCCCTGAGTGATCAGGTTCAAACTATCCCAATATGGGGGACTATCAAGTCAAAGGTATTGAATTAATCCGTCGGGTGATATAATGTCATAAATAAATTTATTCAATTTGTCTCCAACGGCCCACAAGGGGGTGACACACGCTACTGCTGTGTGATAGGTTGCCCGGGTGCTGTGAAAAAAATCACAGGCGGAACCGGGCGGGATTCGAACCCGCGACCTCTGGATTACTAGACCAGTGTCATAACCACTAGACCACCGGAGTGCCCTGAGTGATCAGGTTCAAACTATCCCAATATGGGGGACTATCAAGTCAAAGGTATTGAATTAATCCGTCGGGTGATATAATGTCATAAATAAATTTATTCAATTTGTCTCCAACGGCCCACAAGGGGGTGACACACGCTACTGCTGTGTGATAAGAGGGGTTTTGTTTTGTTTTTTTAAAAACCTTTATTCATACAGTGTTCATACAAACAATTTTCATAAATATCAATCACTCTCTCCCGCCCCCATGTCCAAATTGCCGCCTACACATGCCTGTCCCTTGTAAATTTAGACAAATTGTTTACACACATTACAGTAACTTGATTGTGGAACAAGGCCAAAGTCGGCATACAGTTTATATGTACTTGGAGCAGCCACGATGACTGCTAGCTGTGGAATGTTTGTAGGCCGTACATGCTGAGACCTCGAGTTAAGATCAGCCGTTCCCCTTTTTCCTTTCAGACTAATTATTCCTGCTTCACCCACTCCTTAGCCGTGCCCAATATAGCTTCACTGTATTTTGACTCCAACTAAAACTTCTCACTCGGTCCAAGCTAATGTTAACATTGATGTCTGCATAGAAGTGGACATCTTGCATCAACTGCGATTCTGCATCCTGCTTTTGAAACCAGGAGAAATAGTTTAGCGTGTTGTGGATTTGCAGTCAGGGATTTAACATTCGTATATCTGCATGGTGCAAAGCTGGTATTTCAACTCCATCTTCATCATCATCATCATCATCATTGGAGGTCGGGAATTGTGGTGCCCTGTGAATTTATGCCTGCGTTGTTTGCTCCTTGGGTACACGTATCCAGGGTTCTTCAGTCTATGCAGTATTCAGTAACATAGCCATCATCATGTATGATTGTGATTAAGGATGCCCTATATCATCGTTGTTTGTGGTGACTAGGCCACACTATCTGTGGAATGTAGGAGAAGTGACAGTTTATTCCCGGGCATCGTAAACAATAGCATCTACAAAAACTGACTGAGATATGGCCTGCTTGAAGTGTAGTAACGGTTTGTATGCAAGCGTACCTTGGCCGATATCATGAGATATTCTGAATGTTGGTGTTGGAAGGAAAGTGGGTGAAAGGAAAATTCAATGGTTTCTGGATGTGACCAGTTTGCAAAAGGAATAAGTGGTATAGTGATACGACATTTGCTCCGGAAACAATGCTACAGAGTACAGGCTTTATTTTGTCAAAAGACTGGTCTTGGGGTTAGGGTTGCACTTGGCTTGTAAGTTAGGTTTAGGGTTAGGGTTAGGTATAATCAAGGTAACTCCTTGGTATAATGTTGGGTCCAGGATTGAAGTTAAGAATTTAGTTATTTTAGGAAATTGGCTGCAGGGGGCAAATGTACAGGAGCATGTGTGTTGTACAAGCAAATAGTCCAGTAGACGGTACCATATACCATGTACATGACCTGGAAAAGTTGTTAAGTACAAGGTTTTTTTGTTGATTTGTGTTCTAGATGGGTATTGAAGTAAATTCAGCTTGGTTGCCACCTTGGCAACCTTGAGCAATTTTTTTAATTAGCCTAATTAGCATAATCATCTAATTAGCATATGTGCAATAAGTAATATGTTGCTAATCTTAATCCAGAAAGGCTGAAAACATGA
This sequence comes from Heliocidaris erythrogramma, assembly GCA_025617745.1. Classification (NCBI taxonomy): domain Eukaryota; kingdom Metazoa; phylum Echinodermata; class Echinoidea; order Camarodonta; family Echinometridae; genus Heliocidaris; species Heliocidaris erythrogramma. The sequence goes on along the minus strand of CM046868.1, from coordinate 22,318,879 downwards.
ATAATACAACTTTTCTAAGGGTTTTTATGACGAGGAATTCATTTATGACATCAATTTTTATTTTTAAGTAATACAATTGACGTAATTAGCATAATAAACATAATGAGCTAATTAGCATATGTACAATATATGGAACTCTTTGCCATTGTTTATCCAGAAAGCCTGAAAACATAAATGATACAACTTTTCTAGGGTTTTCTGTGACGAGGAATTCATTTATGACACCAGTTTTTAATTTCAAGTAACGCAATTGACGTAATTAGCATAATAAACATAATGAGCTAATTAGCATATGTACAATATATGGAACTCTTTGCCATTGTTTATCCAGAAAGCCTGAAAACATAAATAATACAACTTTTCTAGGGTTTTCTGTGACGAGGAATTCATTTATGACACCAGTTTTTAATTTCAAGTAACGCAATTTTATTGACGTAATTAGCATAATAAGCATAATGAGCTAATAATGAGCTAATTAGCATATGTGCAATATATGGAATTCTTTGTCATTGCTTATCCAGAAAGCCTGAAAAAATAAATAATACAACTTTTCTACGGTTTTCTGTGACGAGGAATTCATTTATGTAACCAGTTTTTAATTTCAAGTAACACAATTGATGTAATTAGCATAATAAGCATAATGAGCTAATTAGCATATGTACAATATATGTACTCTTTGCCATTTTTTATCCAGAAAGCCTGAAAACATAAATAATATTTTTCTAGGGTTTTCTATGATGAGGAATTTATTTATAACACCATTTTTTTTTTCATTTCGAAGTAATGCAATTGACGTAATTAGCATAATTAGCATATATGCAACAATAATAATATGATAATAATAATAATAATAATTCATAAAGTACAGAAATTATGTATATACTGGGCGTTTCAAAAAACAGGAAACCCAACTTTGCAAAATTCCTGTAAATGAACTATATGTTTACCAACAATGAAATCCATACCATATGAAAGAGTAATTCATATTTCCAATGGTAAGTTGTTGAGGTTTCCAGGGTCATATGAACACCATTGTCTTCAACATTTTGTGCAAAAATCTAGTTGGTTCACTTTCTTGTAAAACACAATAGGCATGATGTTAAGGAGATGCCTTTTGTGAAATGGCCTGGTTGCTCCAATCCTCATTGTGCATATTTTTCTTTTTCAAATTTGTGTTAATGAGATGTTATTCACCCGTGATTCAGGATTTTTGCTTTATAAAGCCCTTTTCAGATAGAAATCATTTTGCAAAGAAGACAGTTTCGGTGAATTTTAACAAGGGTGCATGCCAGAAAACCATTGCGAACCAAAAGGATTGCAATATCACTAAGAATTGCAAATCAAAAACAAAGAGTATAAATAAGGAAAATCAAAAACTCATGGGTGTGGTTGAAGATTTCACTTTGCTGATTTTCAAAAAATTCAACTTTAGTTGAAAATTGACGGACGCTCCTGCAGCACTCAAGACAAACGAAGACGTTTTCTGTGTTTTCGGAAGATCTCGCTTCCTCTTGGTCATAAGGTTATGACTAATAACTCGTTCCGTGCTTTGCGAAGTTCATAACTTTGTTAAGGCGTAAAATTAATCATTATGAGATTTGCTTACTAACGGATGGCCATAAACAGATAAAGAGCTACCAAGCTAGTTGACAAAGCCATTCAACCCAAACCATGCCTATTGCGTTTTACAAGAAAGTGAACCAACTGGAATTTTGCACAGAATTTTGAAGACAATGGTGTTCACTGATGCTTGACTGTGGAAACCTAAACAAGTTACCATTGGAAAGCAAATTAATTACTCTTTCATATGATATGAAATTAAACTCCGGTAAATATTTAGTCCATGCACTCGTATAATTTTCAAAGTTGGTTTTCCTTTTTTTTAACGCCCAGTATATTCTACCCTGCTGCAAGAGCTCCTGATGTACTGATAACTAAGAGGAGTAATTAAATGAAAAGATATGTTTTTAATTTTTATCTGAAAGTATTTATAGTTGGGGATTTCCTGATTTCTAATGGTAAGTTGTTCCACAATTTGGGGGCTGTGCAGACAAATGCTTGATCTCCTAAGGTTATTTTTGCTTTATATGATGGGGTTGGCAGTATTAAAGTATCTCGAGAACTGTGCAGGGTGAGGGTATGTTTGCAAGCTTTTGAGTTGTAACAGATCTACAATATATTTAGGGGCTTGACCAATTAGAGCTTTATAGACAATCAACATGACTTTAAAAGATATTCTTTGTCGCACTGGTAGCCAGTGCAGATCTCTCAAAACAGGGGTGATCCTTGAGAATTTTGAAGTATCCACAAATTGGTCTTGCACAAAGGTTTTGGACCCGCTGCAGTCGTCCTATTTGAGAGTCAGGGAGTCCATACAATAACCCATTACAATGATCTAACTTACTAGTGATGCATGCATGAGCAGTTGTTTTCATGCTATCCTGATCAATATATTTTCTAATATGTCTGATATTATATAAAATGCAATATGATGATATACATACATTGGTAATGTGTGCTTCCATATTCAAATGACTGTCAAAATGCAATACCAGATTTCTAGCATTCATGGATGGTTTTATGACAGAACTTCCAACAAATATCCAATCGAAATTAAGTTTGGATACCCGTTTAGATGTGCCAACGAGCAACAGTTCAGTTTTACTGTAATTTAGCATGAGTTTGTTTTGCAGCATCCATTCACGTATATAACTGACACATGCTTCTATGAGCGAGATGCTTTGCTCTTAAGCATATACATAGGGTCTAAATGACAAGTAAATCTGTCTGTCATCGGCGTAGCAGTGGTATTATATTCCATGAACTAATTGTGGACCTTAATAAAGAGATAACCTGAGTAAATAACAGAGGGCCCAACCGAGAACCTTGTGGGACCCCGAAGGGCTCGAGAAAAGAATCAGAGACAGCATCATCAATCGTGATCTTTTGATGTCTATCTGCCAAATATGACTCACTCCATCTGAGAGCATCATCAATGTCAAAGCAGAACTTATACAGCGTTTCCAATAAAAAAGCAAGACTGATCTATGGTATCAAATGCGCTATATAGGAGCAACATGTAGACTTATTTGTCATTGTTTATCTAGAAAGCCTGAAAACACCTTTTAAAGACAACAAATAAGTTAGTGAAAAGACATTCCATGCAGATGTAGTATAAGTAGCCCAATTAACATAATAAGTAAATTCGCATATTTGCATTTATTGATATACTGTAGTTAATCCAGAAAATTCTGGGATGACAGGTTTAATGTGTATACATTTTTATTATGACCGACCATGTTGACACGAATAATAATTACCCTTATTAGCATAATTAGCATATTAATCAGGCAATTGCCTAGTGGCCTCTTGAATTTCTCTCTGACAGGACAGAATACGTAGGTATTCATTTGTAATTTCCCACTGTACCAGTGATAAGAGAATGAACAGTCATGACAGAGACCAGTAAGTTATTAAATATTTAAAGAAAATGTTTGGGTCGACTGAAAGATGTTAATGATGGTAAAGTATATTTAGAATTTTGTTCTTTCGTTCTTTTTCTTCTTTGAGTTTATAGGTGTCTGGGACAGAATTAAGAGAATTTGTTGTATACCTGTATTGTCTGGGCATAGTACATGGCAGTCTAAGGTATAGTGCTTCTACTCATATGCGTAGGGAATGAATTTACAAAGTTACAATCCTTTGCCACATTGAACATGGTTGCCCTCTGAGGTAAATATTGGTCATTATAAAAATGTAAACACATTAAATCTGTCATCCCAGAATTTTCTGGATTAACTATATCAATAAATGCAAATATGAAAATTCATTTATTACAACCTGTATGATAATTAGGCTAATTATACTACATTTACATGGAACATCTTCTCATAAACTAATTTGTTGTCTTTAAAAACTGTTTTAAAATGTTGCATTGCACCATTTTTAGGCTTTTTAGATAATGACAAAGAAGTTTACATACATGTATTGCACATATGCTAATAATGCCATTTACGACAATTGCATTACTTAAAAATTAAAAATGGCGTCATAAATGAATTCCTCGTCATAGAAACCCTAGAAAAGTTGTATTATTTTTGTTTTCAGGCTTCCTGGATAAACAATGACGAAGAAGTCCATATATTGCACATATGCTAATTAGCTCATTATGCTAATTATGCTATTCACGACGATTACATTACTTAAAAATAAAAAATGGCGTCATAAATGAATTCCTCGTCATAGAAAACCCTAGAAAAGTTGAATTATTTATGTTTTCAGGTTTTCTGGATAAACAATGGCAAAGAAGTCCATATATTGCACATATGCTAATTAGCTAATTATGCTAATTATGCTATTTATGACAATTGCATTACTTAAAAATAAAAACTGGTGTCATAAATGAATTCCTCGTCATAGAAAACCCTAGAAAAGTTGTGTTTTCAGGCTTCCTGGATAAACAATGACGAAGAAGTCCATATATTGCACATATGCTAATTAGCTCATTATGCTAATTATGCTATTCACGACGATTACATTACTTAAAAATAAAAACCGATGTCATAAATGAATTCCTCGTCATAGAAACCCCTAGAAAAGTTGTATTATTTATATTTTCAGGCTTTCTGGGTTAAGATAAGCAACATATTATATATTGCATATATGCTAATTAGATGATTATGCTAATTAGGCTAATAAAAAAAATTGCTCAAGGTTGCCAAGGTGGCAACCAAGCTGAATTTACCTCAATACCCATCTAGAATACGAATCAACAAAAAAACCTTGTACTTAACAACTTTTCCAGGTCTCAAAAACTTCTACTGGACTAAAATAAGGAGATTCCTTAGCATATGAATCAAAGCTAAGCTTCCTGTGAGAAATGTGGGATGGACTGATTGAATTCAGTTGAGAAGAATGATTGGAAAGAAAGCACATTTGTACAAAAATAGAAAATTTGGAATTTGAGAACTTACATACATGTACATGTATATGGGAGCCAGAGTAGAATCATGGATATACTAACAAATGGTTCAGTAGTATCCATGGTAGAAGGTGCTTAAGATATGTACTGGGAGCATGTACATTGTAAGGCCAAATGGATTGGCCATATTTCATGAGAAGTATCATGTAATACTGACAGACTGTAACAGTTTTTTTCAACCAAAGAGATACTTTTGTTAACTATTCTTAACATTGGTATAATTGATATGTGCAGGTGTTATAAATCATGAATTGCCTTCTCACAGTGTCACAACTCCATAGGTCATATGGCTTTAAGATACACATGAATATACATGTACAGTATTTGTGATTTGGAGCACATGCAGTGTTATACATAGATAGGCCAAGGCTTGTAATATGGCAACGTATATCCAAATTGATAATAGGCTGCTATAGTTTTTTTTGTTTGGAGTTCTGTTTTGTTTTACTTCCACTGCCTTAGTGGGAGCCTAGTAATTGCTTCAAACTTGTAGATATATTCATTGAGAACGATGCTTCTATGTAATAGCAAAAATAACATATTCTGTCATAAAATGTCATGGATTTTGTCTGTTTCTCTGATACATAATATGAGAGATGGTTCACATTTTTTTACCTCAGGTTAACATAAAGAAATTTAACTTCCACAGTGGATTTTTTTTTCTCCTCCTTTATCATACTTGAGATTTATTTCTGTGTGAAAGAAAAAGAAAATGACACTGGTTGACATCATAAAGTATTTGACCCCTGTTGCCATGGAGAGGTCGCAGTAAGTCCAAACAAACAATGCTCCAGGGAGGGGTGTGTTGCCCACAGCCTGTAGGGCTAGGCATGTTCCACTCTAGTCGTCTATCTCAGACTTGATATGTAAATGTTTAAAACTAAGCGTACCCTCAAAATATGTGTATTCATTTTATGATTCAGCATCTCACATACACTATTTTGTAGATGTGGAACATTATTTAGAATGTGAATAATGAGCTTTTGAAATTGAATGAAAGTAAAGAATGGTAGGCCTATATGCCCATCAGAAATTGAACTCATAATGCTAACACCTCTATAGCCTGTATTGACCTATATTGATGGTTTCATGTTGGATTACTTAAGTTATGTCTGTAACTTGTAACTTATACCTCTTTCAAACCAAGAACTCGCCCGCGTAAGTCACCCGCGTATGTTTAGAGTTACGAGGGGAAAGGTTTGGTTTGAAAGGGACAAGGGAAAAGTCATCTGCTTAACTTCCCCGCGTAACTTCGGGTGAAGAGAGTTTAAGTGGGTGAGTGGTTGGTCTGAAAGGTCGGCGGAGAACTCCCCCCCCCCCCCCCCCCCTCCCCGGGGTGACATACGTCAGAAGTCTCTCCCTTCATTCAATACCCTGTGAAGACTACTTGAAATTTGCTTCAATTTGTGCCCTAAATTTATAATGTTCTTGTGTGCACGTGAAGGTGAATAGTTGACTTCTTAAATTATCTTAAGCCGTGAAGAGGGAAGAAAAATATCTGTACTGATTAACTGATAATAAACTCCCTAGTCATTTTGTTTGAGCACATTAGCATTTAGGGACATTCAAACTGTATATCCAACAAATTAACCCCCAATTTATGACATGAATATTTCCATAGCTTTTTTCCATTTTCCTTCAATTATGTGAAAAACTACCCCTATTATTAAAGGCAAGTAGAATCAAATCATTGTAGAGTTGTTGGTCTAGTAACTAGTATATAATTCACCAGAATGTGGATCACATGTTCAGGGGTTCAGATCCCTGCCTGCCATGGCAAGACATTAATGTACATTTTGTCCCGCTTCATCTTAATAGCTGGACTAAAGTAAGGGTGATAATAGCTTACCATCCTCAAAAAGTGCTTTCTAAAGCCATTCATTATAATTAGTGTTAATATTAGTATTAAGTATGAGAATAAGTATTAGTATTAGTTTTAGTATTAGTATCAGTATTTAATAGTGTATTGGTATGAGCATTAGTATTATTGATAGTGTGATTATTGCTGTAAATTACAAGACAGCTCTATCAATCCAGAGTAAATAGATTGGAAGTTACCAAGTTCCTTTGTTATTCATGCTTGTGCATCAATCTTTCTGGATGAATTTTTGGCACAGGAAATCAAGCAATCAATATATGGCATATCATATTTCCTCTCTATGATCACATTTATGAAACCAGCTTCCTGTTTGTGGCTAACATTCAGGAAGGGCGTTACATATATACAAATGATGGGACTTAGCTCCCTTCTGTCTCCAAACAAAGTATTGAGGGTCCCAAGTGCACAACATTGCACATAGACTGTGACCCCTGTTACACCAAAATACCTACCCGAGACCAGTCTTGGGGCGTCCCGAGACTGCTTTCAAAAAAGCTGACCCATATTTTTTTATTCCTGTTACACCAAAATCGTAAGGAGTCTCTGGGTGCCCTGAGACTGCTTTTTGTACGTTTACACGGACTTATGCAAAGCTACCCGAGACAGGTTTCGAGTGGGACTTTCCTTTTGCGGACGTTGTGGGCATCCTAGATGTAAACTAACCTTTTAAAGTTTCATGCGCTGGTTAAAATTTATTTTGGGGAATAGCTGTAGATGTAGAGCTACGAGACGTTCAATGTTAATTAAAGCTTTATAATATAACATTAGACCTCAGTAGACAATACAGTATCAAATATAACTGGATGACGTATTTTCCTTAATTCGGGATCAACGACGCTGTACTACCGTATTTAGCGCGCACTGTGTTCGCAATGACGTAATCATTCCACACGTGCTAGCAGCGCACAAACCAGTCTCGGGTAGCTTTGCATTTACACCAAATCTTAAGGAGTCTCGGGGGCACCCCCGAACCAGTCTTGGACCACATCGCCAGGTAGTCCGAGATTGGTTTGCTCAGAAGTGGTCTCGGGTAGGTTTTCGTGCGTTTACATCGAATTTGAAACGTACCCTTACGATTCCGGTGTAACAGAGGTCTAGGTTTTGAGGTGCACATGTAGGCCCTAAGATGTTTGTATTATTGGTCAAGCTTGGTAATTGGTGGATGCCATAAATTGAACACTACCAATAAGTCTTTTCAAATTTGTCCAACTATACCAATCAGTTTTATATACTTTTAGAACAAAACAAAAAATGATAAATAAAATCAGTTGTCCAAGAAAAACATTCAGCATGATATTTGCCTATATTTTAATCAGGCAAATGTGGGGTAGCATACAAGTGTAAAATATTTTTCATGATGATGGTGGTATAGTTGTGAAGGAGATGATATAGAATAGGCTAACTGTATGTAGGATGTGGATAATGGCATTTATAATTTAGATTTTACTGACAGTGGAACAAACCTGTAAGAAATGCAAGAATTTGTCAATCATACAGAAAACTCTGCCAGATAGTAACCCAGACAATTTCCTGCAGGTTTTAGGTCTAGACTACAGAAGTTTGCTCTTGTGAAAATGATACTATAGAAATACGTCCTTTGGATCAAGTTTTATTTTGACATCAACGTGAGCATGCAACATTAGTGTGTCATGTTTCTCTGACGTTAAACTGATGCAAATGTTCTGTGTTGATAGATCAGAAGTTTTACAGGATATCGACCAGTATGTTGCCGTAATGTTGCTGGGAGGGGGCAGCAAAGAGAGATGGGGTAGCTACTCTTGGTCCTGATGTATTCTTTATTGTGAATATGTCTTATGATCCACTTCATGAATCTGGAGAGAGAGAGAGAGAGAGGGGGGGGGGGCGGGGATGACTTTATATCAAGTTTTGATTTATATTTCAAGACAAATTGTTTGCTGAAGTGCCACTGATAAAGTTTTATAGATACAAATTTGTGGAACATGAATTTCACACCTCATACTTGTGTAGCATTCACTAACATATCTCCTAATATGATGATTGATGGAACTTTCAAACATTGTGTGTTAATGCCCCTTTGCATAACTAAAGTGTATCCTTTTTAATAGTTTTTTCTTTTCAATTCAGAACTGATTTAAGCCATTGGTCAGTCAGCATTCATTTTAAAGCTTTAACAACAAAAAAGAAGGAAAAAAGTATCTGTTGCGAACATTTCTCAACTGTGTAAATGGCATAGGGTATAGGACTGGCTACATGATCTCTGCTCACATTCATTAGTTAGTATTAAATCTGTAATACATTTACGTGCTTGCACATAGATGATGTGAAGTTTCAACCTGAAAAATCAAGGCCAACCCTGTACAACCAAGGAGTTATCATAACTCCTTGGTACAACTATCTTGAGCAGACATCTTTGTTCACAAAACTGCCAAAAGTGAGCTATATGTAGCACATTATCACTGTGACAGATGTAGGCGCAGCTACGTGACCAAGATCTAGAAATTTGTTATTTCTCCTTCGAATGTAGTCATCGCCCTCTCTATGATGACATACCACAGTGTCCAGAAAACAAAGATGGTTATAATCATGCCCTTTCTGCACTATGAAGCTCTCTGAACTATGTGACTCTCTTGTGAATTGGTAGAGATGATATAGGAGATAATTGTTATGAGATAAAACAAATCATGTGTCAATGAAATGTGAGACTGAGGAAAGCAGCGCATGACAAGAAGAGTATCAAAGTTGAATGAACTTGATAATGGGTTTTTATTAGAAGTTTGAAATAGACTTGACTCATCTTCTCTTGAACTCTGTCATTCTCAAACATTTTTATAATACCAAGTTTATATTGCCACTGCATCTTTTCTATTTTAGTGACATACTCCACCAAAAAATCTATATAATATCTTTGAAAAAGTTTTTTTTTAAATTGTTTTTAAACATATGATATTTATTATCACTGTTTGATTGTAAATGAATAATAGTGTCTATAAATTTTCAAAGTACATTTGGCCCCTTTTTCATATATTACTTGAAGTTCTTGGTATAATCTCTGCTTTTTACTAACATTTGGAGGAGATACTCGAGCCTGAATAGCTGTAATTGTTTTGTCACTGAAATCATTGGTAGTAATATTGGAAGTGAAATTCACCCATGTGCATAAGATATGAAAACAGTGAATAAACCTGTTGATGCAATAACTAATATGGGAGGAGTTGTCACAAGGCATATAGATAATTAATTTAATGAGGTACATACCTTTCTCTGATTGTATGTCTGACATCTGTGAATATATAGAGTAATGTCTACAGTCCTGACAAATCACAGATTTACAGTTACATGCACCTACATATCAAAGAATGGAAGGAAACTTCAACTCATTTAAGAACTTTTGAAATTGTAATGATATAATAATAAATTTCTGGTCATTTCAACATCTAATACCACAACCACATATTCCACATCAAAATATAGCCATAAACATTTTAATGGTATGATTAATGACCCGTTTTGAATAGAAAATGTGAATGAAACCTTTATGAAACTAAACACTAGTGGAATACGTGCTTACTACCTCATATTCAATGAATCACTTATCGTCATGCTTGATTGCGGTTTGAGAGTCAAGTGTTGCTGTTGATACAATTACCCCATACTTATGTTTCGGGCTTGTTGATTGCCCTGGTAACAGGACTCTGCTGACAGAAAGGGCATTAATTTACCACCCATTGGAATGTGGATTGGTGTACACAAGTCATTCTAGGTTTATGAGGTTGATTCTGTTACCAGTCTACTACTGTGCGCTAGTCTGTTCTTCAGAGCTTATGTTACTTGTTTTTCGTACATTTGTATACTAAATATGATTTTTATTCCATTATAGAAATCTACTTTTTCTCAAAACACTCTCAAAAAGTTTGCAAGCATGACGAAGTACTCTTTTTCTCCTCATACATTTGCTATTTCCTTCTGTATGGAAAAAAAAATCACAAAGTGACAATCTTGGTTTAGAATCCTAGCCTGAAATGAATGCAAACATATCGTTTAGTATTCACTCTCTTCTAAGAAGGCGTTGTGCCTTATGAATATAATCAAGTATACAAGTCGTGTTCAGTCTTATCCACATACATGGATGTTGCACGATACAGAAGGCAAATTTTGTTGAGTTTCCAACATGGTTCTACCAAGTAAGATACCAAGTAAGAATATCCTTTGTTTTATTCTTTCTAGGTCTCTGCTTGTTTTGTTTATTTACCCATCGATGCTTTTAGACATTTTTAGGCCAACTTCCATGATTTATTTCATTTTCAGGACATTTTGTATGTGACATATATTGCTGCTGAGAGCCAAAAGGGTGTTTACTCTTTGTCAGTGGATATGAGTTAATGTCTTTCTGTCTCCAAGCAGACGTTATGATATAGTGAAGATACTGAAGGGGTATATTAGTCTTCAACTACCCATCAAATCAGAATCAGATTCTCCATCAGAGGAAAGGTAGCATCCTGCAATTAACTTGTAATAGAAAATGAAGTGTATTTTATCATGAATTTTTTTATGTAGTAAAGAAGTAGGTTCGTGTGATATTATGATATCAGAAATATTTGAATTATGTGGAATTATGATAACATATTAATTGGTAAAGTTTCATGTTATGATTATGATTTTTTGTATCACCATGATACCCACCCCCTTGAAAAGTAGTATCGTCTTCTCTTTTTCCCATTTTCACATTGGAACTAAAAGGGAAACATATATTGCTGTAAAATATTGTACAAATGTTCTTGTTTATATTTTCATCTGTTATTTTGTTTCCTTCTGCATCTCAGATTCTCCACTCATACATGCCAATGATTTGGTCACCAGCACTCCAGTCAAAACCAGTGTTCCAGTCGATGGCAGGCTGTGTAAGAACAACAGTGCCCAGGCCAACTTTGAACCAACAACACCTGAATCCATGAACCTGGAAGCAGCCATTGCCGTCAACAGCCTCCCCGCGACACCCGAACCCGTCTCTCCCATCTCGGAGAGCAGGCCCTTCTGGGTGGTGGTCGCCATCGACTTCGGAACCACGTTCAGCGGGTACGCTTACAGCCTCACCCACGAGCCCGAGTCTGTGCATATCATGAGGAAATGGGAGGGCGGGGATCCGGGTGTGACCAACATGAAGACTCCAACCACATTGCTTCTGACACCAGAAGGAGAGTTCCATTCCTTTGGGTTCACAGCCAGGGACTTCTATCATGATATGGATCATAAGGAGGCTATGAGGTGGATGTACTTTGATAAGTTCAAGCTCACCCTACATGGTGATCCAGTAAGAAACCCATTTTCATTTGATCTTTAGGCAAAGTATATTGATTCCTAGTTTCGTGTCTGGGATTTTCAAAAATGAAGAGGAGAGGGTTCCATGTTATGTAATGTTTTATGTTTTTTTCATACCTAAAATGCTATCAGGTCAGTTTCAAAATTAATTTTCTTGTGATTTAATTTGTTCATGCACTACAGAGGTTCAGAACAAGGTAAAGTTGCACTATATTGATGATACTTCATTGTACAGATGTCTTCAGATTCTTCTTTACTTGCTTTTAAACCAAAATATCACATAACAAACAAAAAAAAGAAGACGACGAGCCCAAAATAGAAAACTAGAGGGGACGAGAAAATTAGGAATCACTTTCAATTGGCCTTACATATTACCGTACTTGTCTGATTTGAATGTCATATTCTGTAGATTGAGTTGGTATTCATTGTTTTATTCATAATTTAAATTTCATGCCTTCACATGCACCTCAAGATTTAAAAGATTTTTTTAAAAAGGTAGCAGTGCATGTATCATGTTTCAGTGCACCTTGAAAATGTTGAGATTCCTACAAGAGCTTTTTGACCTTGGTTTGGAGAGCTTTCAAGTACTGAAATGAAACTATTTAAGGAATGTCTCCTATGACTAGATAATGGAGGAAGAACAAAGGTCAGAATATTATATCTGAATTCTATTCTCTTGGGGCTAGAAGGTAAGAATTCTTTTAGGCCTCCCCCACCATTCCTCTCATCTACATGTAGCTCCATGTAGGCCTACATAGAGTTTAAAGGTATAGTGTCAAGATAATATTAGAAAACAAAATCAGAGGAGGTACATGTAATTGTAGAAACATGAATAGCAATACATTGACTGCTTCAACCTTTAAACTCTCTCCTTATAGATTTAGACATTAGAAAGTCTTTGTAAATCTCTCTTTCTCTCTCTCTACTTATTTATATCACTCTCATGTTATTTCTTTCTCCACTCTCTTCTCTTTGTATATTGTCCTTGTTTTTCTTCTTCACTGTCATTTGTAGGGATCAAGTCCCCTCCCTTTCATATGATTCTATCTATAGATGTTGTATTCCAGCATTCCAAGGATAAAAATAGAGACAGCTCTGACCAAAGTTTTGATGACTGAAAAATGAAATGTCATTTCCTTGATGGCAAAGGCACGAACATGTTGGCTTTTTTCCAGACTTATATTTTGTCTTAATAGCTAAGTTTTTTTGTTCAACTTTTGCAGATATATGCAGTCACGAGTATTTTTTTAAAGAAACACACACACACACACACACACACACACACACGTTGGTTGTGCCAAGTATCATTTATGTAATGAGTTTTGTTTCATGTAGAGATAGTTCGACACACTAATCTTTCAACGAGTATTGCTCATCACGTACCCGAACTGATATTAAACTTTGTATACCTGTCAGTCTGTTTCCAGTAAATCATGTGCTAATCATGTGGAGTAGATGAAAACACTATTCCCTGGTGATGAACATTGATAATTCTTTGAAAGTGAAAGAAGTCTATTTTTGAAGCAGTTATTATGTTCCTGGATATTGTTGGAATGATACACATCATGCAAATGGTACAAATATACAGGCCCCATTGTCCAAATTAACCACAAATTGTTTATCGACAAAATTGTAAGGGAAAAACCCAAGAAGTAAATTAAGAAAAACCATTTAGCATGTAGGTATACATGAAGTTCCATCAGGAGAAAGCTTAATCAGCTTGTGGCAAAAGATACTGGTAATTTTGTACTCATATCAAGTATTGCCAAAGTCATGATATGATTGAAACTATTTCATGCATGTTTGATCCTACATCATTCTATTTTGATACCCAACTCCTCCCAACAAAAAAGTGCATCCTGAGCCTACATGGAGACTTGGAGAACCTGATCGCCTTCCCTAGAGGACTCCCTCACCCTGGCTAAGCTTTGTAGGTCGGACCTCAAACATGGAAAAATAAGCAAAGCATTCAACATGTAATTCTACTCCTTCTCCACTCAATTCTGTCCGCATGATTTAAAACCAGCACAACAGACTGCAGCTCCACCAAGTTTTGACAACATGCATATTTCAAGTGGAGCCTAAAATTGTGGAGTAATGGAAGAAGATTATCTTTGGCCGATAATTTTATGACAAGATAAGAGATAAAAAGTCTAGTGTTTATGCAGGAGTGTTTACATTGACCCTGATTATGAATGTGATAGATACTCAATGGGGAAGAGCATTCTCTTCTGGCAAAGCGATGCTTTTTTCTTTTTCTTTTTCTTTTTAATTAATAGATATTATTGAAATGAACAGTCCTTTGAATATTGACCAAAATGTCATTATTAGTGCTAAGATAGTAATGTTTACACACTCCACATAGCATATTGTGAACAAAATCAGTTCTTACTAGATACATGTATTCAATGGTAGAACTACAGAAGGAGGCAGTGCAGTATTTGGAAGATCATCAATGAATGGAGGGTTAACTCCACTTACAGTAGGGTAGTTGCATTTATATTTTGCCTGAGGGACCAACTCAGTGAGAAATATTCAAGCTGTGAAGTAGCCGCATGGTTGACATTGCTGTTGACCATGATACCAGTTTTCTCCAGCTGATCCATTAGTTATGTGACTAATATTTTCAGTGAGTGAGTCCATGCTGGAAGCTTCAATGAATAATTTGATATAAGGCCTACAGTGTACATATAATTGGCAGTTTGTGACACTTATCCAGGCATAAGTATAGTTGGATGAACGATGAATGAACTGCTTATTTCTCTTACCATTTCATCATAATATTTTGCAATAGGAACAAAATGGCAGAAATTTGCTGTTAAGATAAATCTCTGTAGCCAATGTTTTTCCTACATGCAAACCTCTCCTTATGCACAATACAGAGTTTGTTACTTTTCATATTTTTCCTCTTTGAATACTCTAAGGATGATTTGACACTGCTATATTCACAATGACCTCATAAATCTCTGCAAATAATACTGCCCTAAAAATTCCTAAAATAGCATCATTTGGAGGCATTGGTGATCTCCAATTTCTACAGCGTTCTCATAATAGACTAAGTACTGTTTTATATTTTGAGCTGTAGATTTTCATTTGTATCAGATTTGGAACCATATTATTGTAAAGTTTTAATAAACATACAGATAAACACAAAGATGATTATACTAGAATAAATTTGTCATCTAAGGAGTAAAGATATGGATATGTGTTAAGTTTTTTTAAGTAAAAAAAAAAATAACATGTAAAGAAATATAAAAGATAGTGTTTTTTTTTTCTTTCTTCTTCGCACTATAAAATTATGGTTAGTAGGATGATCGAAGTCCATCATACATAAATGTCAGGGAGAGTTGAGAGATTTCATGCTGTTGACTGCATAGAGGTGTTGTGGTCTAAGTCTCCGGACTATGAACCACAAGGTACGGGGTTCGGATCCCTACCGCAGCACCAACGTCCTTTGGCAAGACATTAATCTACAATTGCCACACTCGACCCAGGTGTAGTAAGTGGGTACCTGGTAGGATTTATCCCTTGAATGCACTGAGCGCTACGGTTGCCGGAGCTAAAGCCAGGGTAATAATATCCAAAGTCCTTTGGAAGCGCATAGAGACGTTATATGCGCTATACAAGAACGGAATATTATTATGATTATAATTATTATCAAATGATGACCTGACTTATGATGACCTGACTCCCTATACCCTTATACTTTGGCCACTCTTTAGCCTATCTACCAGTAAGCAAAGATCTAAGAAGAAAATATTTCCAATTTCTTTCTTTTTTTTCCAAGGGGAGGGGGGGGGGGGATTTTTCATTTTAATATCTCTCTTCTTCCCACGTCTTGTATTTTCCTGAACAAAATATATGTGACATTTGTGTATCTGATCAGAAAAAGGTGACCTGGGGAGCGTTTCATCAAGTGTTTTGTCAGTGATTTTTACTGACAACTGTTATAAGCTACTGAAATCTTTGCATCTGATTGGCAGAGAGCAAATTTAATCACTGACAAAACACTTGATGAAACACTCCCCAGGTATCAGTGTGATGAAGGTACAGTAAACCTTTCTACCTACTTGAGCATGATCAATATTACCAAATGAATATCAAAGATTCTGAAATATCTTGTTGGGCATAACAGATTTAAAGCTCTGGTAATAAATAACCAGTCCCCAGAGGGAAAAGTAGCATTTAATGCTGGAAATGTAGACCTCTTCACTCCAGCTGAACCTGAGTGTAAATCAAACCCTGGAATTCAATCAGGGTAAAACAAAGCAAATCTCTTTATGCCATGCCACCCCCTTTTTTTTTCTTACCTCAAGGATTAACAGGAAGAGAGAGAAAAGTACGGTTTTGAATTTCACTAAGAAAGATTTGCAGTAACTGACCTTGCCCATGCACCTGGGTCAGGTTTAATCCTGACAGCAATTCTTTAAAGAAAGAATAAGACTTGAAGTCAAGAAATCCTATCAGAGAAAAGGAGAAATCCTACAAAGAATGGGGAAATCCAGGCCATGTCAGGAAATCCACTGCAATGAACTTGCTAGAAGTGAAGTTTTGTAGAAGGTACTGGACAACTCAGCAATATCTTGGATAAATTTTAAGAACTGCCATACATGTCAAATCTGTGAGAAATGGTGACATAGTGGCCCTTTTTCAAAAGTATATTCACAAACGAATCTGTGGAGTGGTTACTACTCGATGGATTAATTATTTAGAATGAAATATAAGTACACCTGGGCCCCGTCTTAAAAAGAGTTGTGATTGATCCAAATCGTTTGCAACTTAAAATTAATCGCAAGTCCCATCTCTTTAAGTACACAGTTGAGTTTGATTTTAAGTTGTGATCAATTTGAATCAGTCACAACACTTATAAGACGTGGCCCTGTTGTTACATCTGTTACAGTGATCCTACGTTGTCATAACCTGTCAAAACCTTTCACAGTAGTAGCTTTCTGGCCAATATGGTCTCTTACCATTCCATGTACTCTTCATATCTCAAACTTTTAATCTAGATTATATAAGTGCTTCTATTATTTCATCTAGATATACAAAGCTTGAGTCTATGGTCATATCAAATAGAATTTAATATTTGAATGAAATAAAATGTGTAAAGGCTCATTTCATTCTGGACACATTGCATCTATAGAATAATATCACCTCGAGACAGAATCTTATCTTTATATCCATTTTCTTCATCATTGTTCCTCACAGGATTTGAATTTGAAGACAGAGATCAAGGCGGCAAATGGCAAGAGCTTCCCAGCTGCTACTGTCTTTGAGCACTCCTTACGCTTCTTCCATGACCATGCTGTAGATGAGCTATGTGACCAGTCCATGGATGGTGAGGTAGATCCTAGAGACATCAGATGGGTGTTGACAGTACCTGCTATCTGGAAACAACCTGCCAAGCAGTTCATGAGACAAGCCGCTTACAAAGTAAGTTGTGCATCTACAAACAATTTTACAGTAGGCCAGCAATTTTATTAAGTAGCCGAGCATAGATTTTGAAGATGCTAATTATCAAAGAGTTCTTTCCTTTTGACCAACTTTTCCAAAGATTGCAGTTTGATTTAATTTTAGTATGATGGAATTTTGTCATAGTTTTACATACCAGTGCCAAATCCATGTTACATCTAGCATTTGCAGGCTGTAATATGAATGTCAAACTAAGCTATTTGTCATTAGGTTTGGGGGACAGTGTTCCTCTTTTATAGTTAGATCTATGTCAAATGAGGTCAAGAAATTGAAGCATCTACTGATGAGTGAAAAGGGTTCTTTACAAAGTTTTAAAATTTTATAATGCTACCTCAAATGATTTTGTAGGCTGGACTAGCATCGCCATCCAGACCTGATCAGCTACTGATAGCCTTGGAACCCGAGGCTGCATCCATCTACATCAGGAAACTACGCCTGAGAGAGCTTGCACCAGAACACCAGTCACAAAGACAGAAGTGGCTCAGGAGCAGCACAGGCAAAATCACCAAGTCTAACTCACAAATCTCAGAGAGCATCAGACATGGTGAGATGATGATGATGCTGAGGAAGAGGAGGATGGTGATGATGATGATGATGATGATGATGATGATGATGACAGTGGTGTGTAGGAGGATGAGAGGGGGAGGGGAAGGAAGAGGAGGAGGATATTATGATGGTGATGGTGATGGTATGATGATGAGAATGATGATGATTATGAGGATAAAGAAGCCAGTTTATAAATTCAACATAATTTGTGTACTATCATTGATTATCATAGGGGACAAGCCAAAATAATTAATAAAAGCACATTAGATTTGAGATTTGGAAATGTCCATGGCTATCAATTTCTTATCATCAGGTAAACAAATCTGTTATTTCAATATGGCACGAAAAAGAGACATGATAACAAAGCTTTTCGACCTGCACTCATCAGGTTATCACGCAGGTATCTGTTATTCAATGATTTATTTTGTCTGGGACATTGTTGTTGATCTTCCATAGGGTGTTGGGGGATTGTATTTGATTGTTGTGTTGAGCCTTCTTATTTCTGAGCTTTTGGAAAATCTTGGTTCAACCACGATGGAAGTGCATTTCCCAAATGATAAAGAAACCAGAACATAGAAATGTGATGATTTTAAGATCGAGTCATCACCAAGTTAGCCACAAAATCGTAATTTGAGTCTCCTACACTCAAGAGAGTATCTGGCAATATAAGAACATAGTAATGAAAGGTGAAGAGGTGGAATGAAGTTTTATTACAGCTTTCTTTGGTAAGGCATGTTACACCTCAGATAGTTCTATACAAGAATAAAGCTTTTCCATGAAAATATCTGTTGTCAATGGTACATATGTTAAAAGAAGAGCAGATGAAACTGGGTTATTCATGTTAGCATGTGATAATAGTTCGCATAAATAACATCTTTAAAAGAAATGAGTACCATAAGACATAACATATACATTGTACTACAAAGGCAGATAAAAACAGAGTGTTTCATGGACACACTTTATACTTCACATACTCTATGATGTAATTGTGTCCAATTGTGTCCAAACACTCTCAAAGGTCCAATGTTAGTGTTTTAGATAAATATCAGAATCAGTGTTTCTAAGAATGTCAGCTGAGGAGATATGACATAGCATGATTCACCCATCTCAATAGTGAATCAGTAATAATAAAAAGGTGGAAATGGTCTATGAAAATGATTGTACCCAATGTGTTGCATGGGGAAGGAAAAGGAAATGCTGAAAAAAGAGGGGAAGTGAGGCATAATTCCTTTGAGATAAAAGTGAAGATTTGAAAACTAGTGCATCAGTGAAAAAGCCCTGTCTCATTTTTTATTAGGAAATTCCCATGAAATACTCACTGCTGTATGAATGCTATTTTGTAATACAAAAACTTCACATTTTAAGGTAAAGTATATTTTTAGATACCACTTGAACAAAATCTAGTAACTTTTGTCAGTGATTTTTTTTTCTTTCCTATAAGCAAGTCAGCATATGCTTATAATTATGTAACTCACATATTGTTTGCTCAGTTTTGTTTATGAGATTTACTGTACTTTGTTGCAAAACATTGATATTGTTTAATGCCATCAGTACAAACAAATAGAGATTGCTAAGAGTAAAAACAGTAAACATGTTTTGTATTTTCATTTCCTAGACATCACACCTGATATGAACATGGCTTCTAATGATAAAGTCCTCTGAAAGGTCATCCTTTGAAATTCTGCTCATATTCAGTGTAAATTACGATTGGTAAATTTGATGTTGTGGATGGTGGTGGCATAATTGACAGTGGAAAACATTTTTCTCCTTGTTGCAGTGGTTTTTGCTATTCTTCCTCTCTTTCCATTAATTTCATTTTGCTCTGCACTGCACAATATTTTATTGCAATGTAGAATTGTGAGAAATGTAATTGAAATTCAATTTTCTTCATGTAGTAAAAAGCATATCTGGTTAGGGGAAACGTATTGATTAAATACTAGTAGTGCATTCAAACATTTCTTTTTGTGATTATATAATAAAGCCAGACTTCAATGTTTCCATCTTGGTGAGACCATATTAAACTGCAAGTGAAAAAATATCCAAGCCTTTATCAAGCTCTCTGGATTCTAAATATTCTTGATCCATGTGATGTATCAAAATAATATTAATATTATGCTTGGTGGTGGGTGCTATGAATAGTGCAGGTTGTATGTTTATCATAGCACTTGTTTCTTTACTAGAATAATAACATAATAAACACAATCATTCTGCTCTTTGTGGCTATTTTCACTCTTCATTTTCTTCATATCACATATGATTGTAGTTGTTAAAAGGGCATGAACTGATGGATGAAATGAAATACTATTTTTGCTGGATATTTTATTGTTTTTCTTGGAATTCATGTTTAATGTGCATAAAATCAATGTGAAAAATGGCAGGAAAAAATAAGTGGATAGTTTTAAGCAAAGATGATATAAGCAAAGTATGTTTAAAAGACAGGATAATATTTTTTTAATGCATTTACTATCGTGGTAAACTTCTAGAAATTATTTAAAAGAAAATATTTAACTCATCGTTTGTGGATGGTACTTTGATTGATTTGTAACATTGCTGAGAATATGTTAAATGGTACCTTAGATGACTTACATGTATATTCATACTTTGTAGATTATTACCTCTGTACCCTAATAAAATTTCAAAGACTGCATTACAGGCAAATTATTCATGTTTTTGTTAATTCTCTTTTTAACATCAGTCAATGCTAGAAATGTGCTTACTAATTTTTATTTTTGAAAGTGGATTTTGTAATATATTGGTTGGTAATAAAGCAGAACTTTGCAGGCCTAATAGTAATGAATTTGAAATAAATGTAACATACTGACCTCTTTCAATTCCTTCCTACCTGACAGGCACTCGTTACATGGTGGTAGACTGTGGAGGAGGGACTGTGGACATCACTGTACATGAGGTAGAGGAAGGACTGGGTACCCTCAAGGAACTCCACAAGGCTGCAGGAGGGAGGTATGGCTCCGTCAGCATCGACCAGGAGTTTGAACAGCTTCTTGTAGACATCTTTGGTCAAGACTTCATTGAGGAATTCAAGGTATTAAAGTTCATTTGAAATTCATACTTTCTACTTAAATTTCTTACAAATTATTTTTAGGAAAATAGATCTCTTGTATAACAGTTTGCAGCTACAGTGACAAATCAAGGTTAGAGAGCAAGGTAGGGGCATCATCTGGGACAAGATAGAGTTTCATTGGTGCCTCCTGGAAACCTGTCAGTGCACAGTCATTGATGATATTTGTACATAACGGAATCAAATAAAAGTTTATCCTTTCTCAGGAGTTGAGTGTGAAATGAAAAAACTAAATACATCAGTTTTTTTGTCACAGATGTGTACTTTTCCAAGATTTTTAGGGTCTTTCTAACTCCAGTGTAGTTGATGAGGTAACCATTGTATAGAAGGATCATATTGTTGTAAAGTTCTGGTTATGAAGAACCTATTATTCCTAAAATCATATATTCTATGAATTCCAGACCGTAATTGTTATACATAGAAACATGGCATAGTTGTAGAGAGATTTTAAAAATATGCATATCTGGACATGGCCCCAGAGTTACCTGTTCATATAAAACCTTCTTGTTACAGATTTGGTTGCTACCATACACATGTTTTTGAAGGATTTACTTTTTAAATGGCCTAATACTGTTCTTTTAGGTCAAGAGACCAGCAGGATGGGTGGACCTGATGATTGCTTTCGAGGCTCGCAAGCGCAACGCGAGCCCCTGGAAGAACAACCCCCTCAACGTGTCACTGCCTTTCTCCTTCATTGACTACTACAAGAAGTATACCAACGGCAAACAGATGGAAGACACTGTCAGGAAATATAACAACAAAGATATCACATGGTCTGCACAAGGTAGGTTACTCTCCTTGGAAACAGAAAAATGATTCTAAGTTATAACTGGTTATTTAGAGGAAACCCTTAGACAGAAATGCCAGAAAAGGATGAAGAGAAAGTGGGTTTATCAGTGTAGGAACGCAAGGAATCTGATAAATCAAGAGTTTCTGCCAAAGGCATTGTTGTAGAATTTTAAAAGAATTGTGAGGGAGAGCATATTACTTGACTGGTATATTTGGTTTAAATGTATAAAATTGATTTTCATTCAAACTTCTTGCTAGCCACTGAATTATCTAGCATTACTTTATTATAAATGTATAAAATTAATTAAATGGCAAACTTCTTGAACAAGTGATTGAATATTGGAGATCCCTACAAACTTTAATGCTACTTTAAACATTTAGTGCATCTTGAAAGAGGAATCAATGCATTTGGTGAAATTGCATCCTTTTTTATAAAAATGATCTGAGAACTTTGGAAGCTGGAACAAGTATTTTCGTAATTCCGTAGCATATCTTGGGGTGGGATAAAATAAAGGATGCCTTGAAAATATGAATATTTCAATTGAATCTCTATTATTTGCTTCACTTACATCAAAGTGACCATATGTATGTGCCACATTTCCCAAGTTTTGATTGTTCATGGAAACTGAAACCAATACCTCATTCTTTGGCCAACTATTTTCTTGATAAAAAATCATAAATGTATACTATGTCAGCGTTACAGTATTACAGCACATAACCTTTGCAGGAAATACATTGGCTCTTTTATGAAGAGGTTTTTATATAATTTGCTTTATGCATGGGATTTGTTTTGCTGTTGTTTGAT
The DNA here is from genome assembly GCA_025617745.1 of Heliocidaris erythrogramma. NCBI lineage: Eukaryota > Metazoa > Echinodermata > Echinoidea > Camarodonta > Echinometridae > Heliocidaris > Heliocidaris erythrogramma. Next base: position 22,296,030 of record CM046868.1, on the reverse strand, counting down.
ATGCTGTTTAAGCATGGTATATAAACTCTGTATTGAATTAATGCAATACTGTATGCTATGATTGTTTACTATTTACTTGTACAGCAATATATCATTTGCATAAGTCATACAAACCCGTATGAAAAACACTTCATTATATTCTGTGACATCACATACCATATTTATGATATAGATGCAGTCACCCACATTTCAAGCAGGGAGGACAAAATTATCAATTGTCGATATAAAACATTTTCTCCATCAATATTACACTTTCATTGCTAGTGCACAATAAAATCATACATTCCCACAAGAAATGCTCCATTTTTCCCATGACATCCAAAGCCATAAATGTACACACTCAACCACCCACCTTTCATAAAAGAAAAACAGAATTGGTTTGTATAGAAATGTTTTATTCATCCATGCCACATATATTTTTCATTGCCTATGATCAAGATCTGTGCTCACAAAGTCCAGCTCATAGGGCTCTCAGTTTTCACGAAAGACAAGGAAATAAAGTTCATGTAGAGTCCAGTAGATTCTTACACTGGCTCACGTTTCGCAAAATATTTAAAGCTTTTTCAAATCAATATTGTGTCCCTATTTTTCTAAGAGGAACCATTATTCTTATTTCTTAAATGAGCAACTCGGTGTTAAAAAGACATCCTCACTTGTGTACATACCTCCAAAAACCACTTACATTTGTCTCAGCGCATTTCGCCTGCCATTTGTCTTAGCGCATGCCACATCATTCGCAAACATATTTCCATATCCAGCTTCCGCACTGACCCATTAACCATGCTTTCATCCTAACATGCCACCCTCCTCTTCTCTCTTGTCTCATTGTGTTCCGCTCTTGGAGTTCCAGGTATGCTGCGGTTCACACCAGAAGGCATGCAACGGCTCTTCGCTTCCACTGTGGAAAGGCTCATCACTGGTGTGGAAGAGGTCCTCGGCTCTCCAAGCCTGACTGGAATCTCCTACCTGTTTGTCGTAGGTGGGTTTGCTCAGTCGGCCCTCCTGCAGAGTGCCATCCGCAAAAAGTTCAGCAGCCAGCTAAGGATCATCATCCCACGTGACCTTGGGTTGTCCATCCTGAAGGGGGCCGTCTTGTTCGGCTTAGATCCATCGGCCGTTCGTGTCAGGCGCTCAAGGCTCACCTATGGCGTCGGTGTCCTCAATAAATTTCAGCCCGGCAAACATCCCGATGAAAAGAAGGTAACCAAGGACAATGTCGACTGGTGTAAGGACATCTTTGATACGTTCGTCCAAGCTGACGAGTCCGTGGCTGTTGGGGATAAAGTCACGCGAAGCTATACCCCAGCCAAGCCATCTCAACAGGCGATCATCATCAACATCTACTGCAGTGACAGGGAAAATGTGAGGTTCATCACCGATGAAGGCGTTCGCAAGTGTGGTACCCTTCACATCGATGTGAGTGATTCTCAGTACAGTAATATTAAGGGCAGAAGAGAGCTTCAACTCACCATGCAGTATGGTGATACAGAAATCAAAGTCAGTGCTCTGGATGTCCCAACAAGCAAGTGTGTCAAGTCCAACATTGACTTCTTGAATAAGTGAAGGAGATAAAGCAACAAGTGAACTAAATATCTATATATATATGTACATAGATATATTTTCTTTTGTTCGTGGTGCTTCTGTAATGTATTGGGTTTTTCCAAGGAAGAGTAATGAATACAGGCTCTCCTTATGGGATATGTAATTCCAACTTGTTTCAACACAGAAAGCAACCATTATCAATATGTTTGTATCTTACTGGTACTGGTATTAGATTAATGTGAGATGATGTAATTTTTGGACGTAAACAATGAGTTTAATATCATAATTCGATGATATAAATGCTGTTCTATTCCATACAATATTTCATTGATGCCTTAGATGAAAGTGGTGTTAAAGCTTTGTGTCTTATTTGTTATTAACTCAGTGAATTTCTCTTCCAGATTTTATCTATTGGAATTCAGTATTGAATTTGGAATATCATTCTTAGCACATCCATTGGTCTTGCCATATTTAAATGTAGTGCTCCTTTTATATTCTACCAACGTACCTCTTGTAATGACAGATAAAATGTCTTTAAATATATCTTCCACATATATCTTCCACTAAAATAAAATAATCTCTCTGGTATTCCAAAGCGCATCTATGCACTCCTTAGTCTTGCCACTAAATATTTTATACCAACTCATTTAGAAATATCCTCCTCAAGTTTGTCCAAACAATTCCCCTGAAATGTCATCTCGCATCTTATAGCATTTTATGTTGTATTTATTATTTATGTATGATCTATACACTTTGTACCTCAGGCGCACTCATTGTGTTATATGTTTTGAAATAAATGTAAAAATGACATATTCTTGTACACATTTGTATTGTACAGTTATATCAAATCTGTATTGGATTTGATGCCGACATGTATGTATTTGAACTTGACAATAGCATTGTCTGACATAAGATTTTGGCAGTTTTGCTTTATAGACGGCATATTTGTAGCTTGGAGGCATAGTGTTTTCATTTTAAATTGTTGAACTGCCCTACAAATAATGTTGAAGGAAAAAAAATGAAAAAAACTCAATGAAATGTAAAGCCTGCTGCATCATTAAATATCAGCTGTAAATATCGCAATAAGTGCCTACCCTTTTGTCAAAATTTGTATTTTCTAATAATGTGTACATATTTCATATATTATTGTTACACAGTATTTATAGGATAAATGAAATGGTAATTGTATAGTATTAAATTGCCATTTATTTACATTTTCATATGTATCTACTCTGTAGATTATATACAGTGTTTCTTTTCTGTTACCAAAATGATGAATGTGTAGGATGTTTTCAATTCAGGTGTTGATATTTGTTAGGATTTATATAAATTTGTAGGCTTTTTGCAGGAAAAGACCTTTCCATTTGAAGTACATGATTATAACACTTTTTACCCTGTAAATGAAAACATTAAAAAGTATCAAAAAATTGATAATGCTTAGTCCATTTACTATTATTCATCTTTAGGAATTTAGGAAGCGTATCAGACAAAAATTCCATGATACTTGAGGGAACTTTTCCTTTCAGAATTGAGATGTTGATTGGTTTATAAGTGTGCTCCAGTTCTCCATTTTAGAGGGTTTTTAAAAATAATTCTGGAGAAATGCTTGTAGGGTATCATTCAGGAGAATATTTGTAAATTTGTAATTTGTTTGTATTCGACCAAGGACACTTTTCCTGTATATGTCTTCCTTATATTGTAATAATTATTATACCTTCCCTATTACATGCATATCTTTATATCTGTATCTGTATAAGCTTTTTAAAGTCATTTGCATGTCACTCATCGATATACCACCAAGATGGATATTTACTGGTACATGTATTCCATTAATTTGTATCTGTATGTTACATAATGTACAAGTCTGCCATTGTGCAATTTATATTTGTTGTAAGTCATATATCTTATTTGTTATTATACATGTCTTCTTTTCATTTATGGCACGTATGGTCAATATGCCATTTAGATATGCTTTTTTTGAGGGAGTCTACTGTTTCACCCTTTAAATTGCTCCGTTTTAATCCCTGGTTCGATGTGAATGGGGAAATGTGATACATGTATATTATTTCAGGATGGTTGGTTTATTTGGGGGGAGGGACAATTTCTTTTTAAATATCTTTTTAAATTTCTTTTTTAAATATCCGAGATACATAAACGACATATTCTGTAAATTTGGTGGCCTTTGTCCATTGGAAAGATGAAATGTGTTTAAGAAATACACATAGGAAACATTTTTTAATGCAGTCAAAGCAGAAAGTTAACTTTACAACTCAAATATTGTTCACGTCATAGCTGTTGATATGCCAAAGTGAATTTAACCCTTTCCATGCCACCAGATTTTTGAGCAATTATCAAAAATGAACTTTCAAGAGTTAAATATTAACTTTCAATGAGATTTTTCTTGAGCAAACAGGGCAAAGATATATTGCGTAGGAATAAGCATTATATTGAAGGCACAGGTTTCTGTATGAGGAAGAAATTCAAGCCATTCTCAGCCTAGACAAAACGTTCAACACTCAAATTTTTGGGCGTGATTTGCCGCCCACGGCATGGTAAGGGTTAATAAAGTGAATATTAGATTTGTTTGAAAGAACCTTCAACCGAGGCTTTAGATATTGTACTTTTTTTGTATTCCTTTAAGTTAACAAAATGATCATTCACATTCAGTTGCATTTATTTGTTAGACTTAAAAACACCCTTTAATTATGCCTGTGTGATATTCATCACTTGGACATCATTTGTGAACTTGCCTAATTCATTTAGCTGTATGTAAATACTTCATATATTAGTAGCCATTCATGTATAGAAGTTCCTATTACATATCTGTTACAACTAGTGTGCTTGGAATAGCATGGAAGATAATCTCATAACTAAGTTAATCTGTAGTAATCTTAATTTTATAATTACTTCTCATCCTTTATATGAATTAGCCCAGTGTTATATATTGTATTCAACAACTTTGTATCCCTTTGTATGTTATATTATTAAACTTATCTTATTTTGTAGAAATCCATGTACCTCATGTTAATGTTGTATCAAAAATCCAATAAACTGTATTACTGATTCATTTATATATATGTATTTGCATCGTTGCTTATTTTTGTGTGGCAAGTTTTACAAAGCAGTAGTTTCTCTGTCTCTCTCTCTCTCTCTTGTTTTACCGTTTCCCACAATCAATTTTATTCATTTTTCTTTCCTTTTTTTTATTACGTTACCTTGTAACTTATAAGTTCATTCAAGTTTTTTCTAATTGTCAGTAAAGTAGAACTGGGTTATAACAAACTCCCTGGGACCAAGGAAATTTACTAGTTATTTTGAAACCTTGTTATATCAGGGCTAAAAAACAAAGGACTCGGACTGGCAAAATTACCTTGTTATAACAAGGAGTTTGTTGTACTGGTGTTCTTTAGAGGTGTTGTGGTTCAGTGGATATGTCACCAGACTGCAGATCACAAGGTACAGGGTCCAATTCCCTTCCACGGCACTAATGTCCTTTGGCAAGACATTAATTTACATTTGTCACACTCCACCCAGGTGAAATAAATGGGTACCCGGTATAGGAAGAAATTCCTTGAATGCTTGAGCACCTTATCATGGTCACCCGGCTAAAGCTGGAGTAAATAGTATGATTGCAGGGCCCTCATGGAGAAATGTATATAATACTGATGAGGCTACCCTGGGTAAACAAGACGTATTATTATTATTATTATTATGAGGTTCCACTGTACCCATAAGATGAACATTATTATGATCCTCATTACTTTGAAATTTGCTACTCCTATTCTTTTTTAATAAACACCAGAGGTGAGTCACAGATGTAGGAATTCTGTGAATTGCAATGACAATATTGCACTAAATATTCACTGCATTGAGATTAATGACTACAAATATTTTGGTGTAACTTACTATTTCCCTCTTATATCAATATCATTTGCATATGGGCTACACAGAAAATGTTCTGAAACTTATTCTAAATCAAGAAATGTAAATGAACATTTTTTTATTACGATATATAAAGATCTAGTTTATTAGTTATTTGGCTTCTGATTATAAAATCACTCCTAATTACACAATTGTATGAAATTTTATAGAAATCAGGTGCATTACTAAATTTTTAAACATAACATAAATCGTGTCACTGGCAGAAAGGTGTGAGGCACGCATGGCATACATACTCTGGCAACTCGCTTTTAAGGTTTTGATTGCTCTACAATTTTCTAAACGTGACATTGATTTTTTTTATCGACTTAATAAAAAGAGAAAATGGATTTAACTAATTTCAGTAGTTTTGTTTCAAATAACCACATATTTTCTAATTTTCAGGTATTTTAATGCTAATGACCTGCTTAAATCCGCGTTTAGCAGAACAGCACAACGCGCTCAGCCCTTCTGCCAGCCGCACGATGTAATGTACAAAACATTCTGTGCATTCACATATTTGTACAATAAACTATATATATATATATATATATATATATATATATATATATATCAAGCCCTTGCTATTCTATAGTACATTGTACAAGTTATACTTTTCTGTTGGATCAATGGATTTTAGACCCAATTCCTTTTTCTTTTTTTTCATCCTATCATATATTTGTACCGGTATATATTTTTTTAAACTGCTACTGGGGAGCGTTACATCAAGTGTTTTGTCAGTGATTTTTACCGACAACTGTTATAAGCTACTGAAATCCTTGCATCTGATTGGCTGAGAGCCAATTTGTCGGTAAAAATCACTGACAAAACATTTGATGAAACGCTCCCCAGGTGTAGTTACTGTAAACCCAGAAACTGTCACAGGCATTTAATGTTCGTGAATTTCCCCGAGTTGTTAAGATTCGCAACTTTCGCAAGTGGTTAAGATTTGCAAAAAAGATTCATGCCGCGAATTCACCAAATCACTAAATATTTGCAAAATGAAAGTTTCTCGCTGTGAAAATTGCTGTAGCTTACAACGCGCGAAAGTTTCATGTTGCGAACGTTTCTGGTCTTACAGTATATAAATATAAACTTCAAGCTAACTTGAAGAGTAGAAAAACTAAAAATATATCCCAATACTCGGTCATTGGTTAGATTTAGGCAATGAATTCTAACATACTGTCTTGACAAAATAAGGAAGGATTATGGTACTCCAAACGAAAATACATTTGAGAACTAAATCAGTCATTAAGAAAAGGCATATAATAACATAAGATATTTTTACACATGAATCTCTGTATCATTAAGTGCTGGGTGATAGGGGGGAAATAGAAAAGTGTTTTTGCATTAATTTTTTTCCCCCAGGAATGATCATTCCTGGGCAAAAAATTGTGTAAAATACATTTTTTTCTTTTCACCCAATTTGATGGTACTTGCAGAACATCAAGATTATATTGCTCATTTATATCTTTGCATAGTGCATGTACCATAATTGGTTGACAATGGTACATCAAGCTTTTTTGAGGAGCATTCACATATGGAGATTCTTTGGCAGTACAGACTTGTTTTGATAACAGAGAAAAACCCGCTTCCGTACAAATTAATACAAATTCATCTACGAATAAATAAAGTCAAAATATATTCACACATTGCTAAAATGTAATCTTGATTTCTCATAATGATGAATATTCTCACATCTGAGGCCCATTGCATAAAAGTTGCGTTTGAACGCAACTCAGGAAAATCAAACAAGTCCTTAATGCGCACTTCTGATTGGCTGAAGATAAAGTTGCGTTCGATTTTCCTGAGTTGCGTTCAAACGCAAGTTTTATGCAACAGGCCCCTGGAGTATTACACTGAATTTGTGCTTTCTCGAAATCTTCACATCTGCAAGTTTTCCAGATCCAAACAGCCCATTGAGTATTTACATGATCAACAAGTCAGAATAATTTTAATTAAGTTTCTGATCTTTCTCATAACAAAGTTTTTCATTACCTTTACTAACTAATGCCTTCTCAAGTTTTTCACTTAAATAATAGAAGAAAGAATATGAATATTAGCACTACTGAAGTAATCCAAAGGAAATTATAAGAATAATGACTTCTTTATTTAAAATGGTAAAGAATTAAAGGGGAAGGCCATCCTGAAATTGAATTTATTTTAATAAAAGCAGAAAAATGAGAGAAACAGTGAAAGTTGAGCAATAAGAATTCAGAAAGTTATGAATTTTTGAAGTTGTAATCAATCAAATACACATTGGCAACTCTGTGATGTATCTTGTGAGCTCCTCTCCCATTTGCTCAGTACAGAAAATTTCATAAATTTTAATTTTCTTAGTTGTTGTTGATGGAATAGATATGATTCACGCAAGTTTTATGTAAAACATACATGTGCAATGATTATATCAACGGTGCACGTACGATAGAATAATTTCTAGTGAGAAAGTGGAAATATATGATTTTTCTAAGTACAGGGCAAATGGGAGAGTAGGTCACAACAAAAGCCACGGAGTTGTCAATTTGTGTTTGATGACAACTTAACAATGCGTAACTTTCTTATTTCTCATTGGATTTTGCTTAAATTTCCATAAACCCTTTTCTTTTATTTTTCTGCTTATTTTAAAATCAACTTGATATCAGGGTGGACCTTCCCTTTAGGATAATGGTGATAGTGATCATGAGGAGGAGCAGGAGGAAGAGGAGCAGGAGGAAGAGGAGGAGGAGGACGACGACGACGACGACAAGAAATGTGAAGATAAAGCATCATGTCAAAGTTCATGATAAAGTTGATGGTGTTGATGGCAAATGTGAAAATGATGTCCAGCAAAATGAAGATAACAGCAGGGGTCAAAATGGTGAAAAACAATGACAAATCTGAAATTTCTGCAACAAATTCATTTGGATTTAGATTACATTTCCTCATCACTCTGAGATGTTCAATAATTTATGAATGAAAGAAATAAGTGAAATTACAGAAATTGACATTCTGAAATGTAAAATTGTAAAGATCTTTTTTAAAGACTAAAAGGCAGTTTCTACACAATTATTCAAAGTGTAAACTTTCTTCATTGCTGTATATTTACATTATAATATATTATGCACACATGTGGTGGATTATTTTCATGTGGAATGTTTGAAAGGTACAGAAGGTGGAATTTCTCAAAAAATATTCCCTATAAACATAATACAATCTATTAAATTCCACTTCACATATGACCTCTGAGAGAATACTTCCTGTTAAGTAGCTTTTACCGGTAATACTCACGAACAAACAATGATTTGAAACTCATGATTGAAATACAAGGCAAACTTCTTGGATCTGTTCTATTCTGATTTAGTACAGATTATTATCAAAGAATTAAATATGCCATGCTACACAATACCAAAATATTTTTTAGCATGTAGACTCAACACTGTTCATTTTTTCAACTTTTCAATTTTTTTTCATTTTTTTTACTTTCAACAGCCCTATAAATAAGAGTTAATTTGAATTCTGCAAATTTCTCCAACTGAAAATATAATACAAAACACTGTTTACAATGCAAAAATGGTCATTCAAAAACAAGATACCCCAATGAAATGAAAAAGCGACTTCTGGAGATCTGGGCCTGTATTCAATTCAATACTTAAGAGTGAAATATGAGCGGTTTACTTAGTTTTCGGCTGAGATAAAATACTTAAAGGCCAAGTCCACCCTAATATCAAGTTGATTTGAATAAATAGAGTAAAATTAAACAAGCGTAACAGTGAAAATTTCACTGAAATCGGACGTAAAATAAGAAAGTTACGGCATTTTGAAGTTTTGCATTTCATGGAACAGTGATATGCATAGCATGGGCGGTATGCAAACGAGTGAACCGATGTCATGCACTCACTTTTCCTTATGTATTTTATTATATGAAATATCATATATTTCATTTTTTTGCTTCAATAAAGTAAAACATGGTTTGACTCCATATGGAACATGTAAAATCATCATTATTGTAACTTATTTTCATACAAGGAAGGGATTCTTTATTATCACATCTATAAAAATTGAAATATTTGAAATTTCATATAATAAAATACATAAGGAAAAGTGAGTGTGTGACATCATCGGTTCACTCATTTGCATACCGCCCATGCTATGCATATCACTGTTTCATGAAATAATGCAAAACTTCAAAATGCCGTAACTTTCTTATTTTACATCCAATTTCAGTGAAATTTTCACTGTTACGCTTGTTTAATTTTACTCTATTTATTCAAATCAACTTGATATTAGGGTGGACTTGGCCTTTAAGCAATTTTGGTATTCAGTTGAATCTTTTGGCTAAGTATTTTACCCTAGTGGGGTGTTGCAAGAAAGTTGCAATCAATTGCAAATTGTAAAGCAAATTAGAACAACCATTCTGATTGGTTCAGGGTCTGCCCATTCAAGAAGATGCGCTTGCAACAATGATTTTGATTGGTCAGTACCGATCAGTTGCAACTTGCAATCAATCGCAACTTTCTTGCAACACCCCATGAGACAGCTCCCTAGCAGACTTGAGCCAATTACTTGATTGGCAGGTATGTGGCTTTCATACACACACGGAGCAGTATAAGCTGCGCACAAGCAAACCATGTAAGCGCGCATCTACTGTGACGCATTTATTGCGCGTGACTTTGGAAAGGACATGTGACGTCACAATGGATATCAGTAAGTTTTTTGCCTTAAAGTCTGCTTGCTTTATAAAGGAAAATACTTAAATTTGATCTGAATACAAGTTAAGCCAGATTACTTAGCCAATCCAAATGCTAAGTAAAATGCTAACTTAGTGCACGTTTTGATTTGAATACCGCCCTAGATTAATATAAGACTCCCTTCACACTAATGAATAAGAGCGCTGACATGTGACCCAATAGATGGGCTAAATGTGGTCTTAGCCCCACCAATAGCATGAGACTAAGCTTAAAGCTAGCCCACCTCAATTTCACACACAACTTTACCAAAATGCGCTAGCCACACCTATCGGTGGGGTTAGCGCATTTTGGACTACTTAATAGCCCTGGAAAAAAGCAGGGTTAGCACATTTGGTATGGCTAAGCTTCAAAATGTGATGCTTAACATTCCAACTGAGAAAAGGAATAAAAGATAGTCCAGGGTTAATGATAGTATGTGGCGGAGGATAGTACGTCGCTAAAGAAAATCAAATGTAAAAAGGGTATTAGATGCCCCATTAATTTGCATCAGTCTGCAAGCACATTTTGTATGACCTTTTTTTTGTATACCAACAATGTAAATTATGCCAAACAACTTGCTCATAAAAGTAGAATGTGCTACTGACGTACATGTATCTCACAATTCAATGGTATACTAGTCCAAGGAGTTCCGAGGCAGCTCCTTGATTTGTCCCGACACTGGTGGATCTTCACACAAGGTCAACCCTGCTACTGCGCTCTTATTTTGTACGTGTGAATGGGTTGTAGTGTAAAGCTAAAGCCGGAGTAACAATACCCAAAGTCCTTTGGAAGCGCATAGAGACGTTATATCATAATGTGATATGCCCTATACAAGAATGGTCTATTATTATTATTAATATTAAACGAGAATAGCCGTATGGAAGATTATGTATTCGTGATTGAAATGACTAACCTGAAGGAAAAAATAGGGGAAGTAAATAAATAGAAATACCTGATAAATACCAGTAATAATGAATGATAACTTCCCAGGTAATCACGGTTAATGCTATTTCTATGCGATACCATAAGAAAGTAATTCTTGGTTTTCTTTTGGGGGGGTGTCAACAATGTGACTGTATTACTGTTTACAAAGGCTTACCTTGAGAAATTCAGAGAGAAAAAGAGAATATAATTGGTAACAAAATTTCTACAGAAAAGACTAAATGAGAGAGAAATAGGAGAGAGGTATAAGCTGTTAAATTCTAAAAAGAAATAAAGATAGAAATGAATGGGAAAAGAAACATCATGTCGATAGAATTAGCAGAGGGAAAAAGTGAGATACCGGGAGGCAATACTGTCTGCGAAAAGCCAGAGGGACATTAGCTTACTAAGTATATATCGATACTCTTTTATAGAGTTAAGGACCTTCTGGCTCTCAATAGATGATATGACAGCACACAGCTATAGAGATACATTGTAGAAGGTACTTAATAACATAGATGGAAAGAACATAAAAGAGACCAGGAGGAGATGTAAGAGGCACACAAAATGATTCAATATTGCAGAATATCAGTCCTCATAATCCGGTATGTCTTCAAAGGAATATCCTTTGTAGCCCTTGTACGCATAGCAAGCTAGACGGACATGATAGGCTCCAGGTATGAATAGCAGTACACCTAGGATCATGATAGGCCACAGACGATCGTTGTACTTGCTGGGGATGTGACCGCTAAGGAGGAGGGCTCCTACGCACAGGAGGGCAGAGCCGAGGACGAAGAGAATGATGGCAACCGTGATCGATTTCCAGGGGATCTTAACAGGCCTCTTCTTGAACTGTGTAAAGAAAAGAAAGGTATGACAGCAAAGATATCATAGCAAACTATATACCATCATTTCATCATCATCATCATCATCAGTAGCATACTATATCATCATTTCTAGCTGATATAACTTGAACTGTGTAACAAAAAGGCATACATGTATATATGTACAAAGGATAGCAGAAACAATAGTTTATAACTTCTAGCCAATATATGTAGTTCATTTTGAACTGTGTAAGGAAGAGCGATATACATGAATATAAATATGTGAGAAATTTACGTTCTAATACTAAAGCACCAGCAACATTTGGGGGTAAATTAGCAAAATTATATATACATGTATATATATATATATATATATATATACATATAACAATGCGAATGTCCCCATAACCATATATATACAAGTATATATATCTTTCTAAATACTACGGAAAGTGGAATCGTAACAAAGGGGAATCGTAACAAAGTGGTTTATTTCCTCACAATAGAAAAATACTTAAGGCGAATTTGAACAATAGGTGGCGACAAAGCGAATTTGCCTTTACGGTGGATCTAGTATGATATATATATATCACTCTAAATCCTACGGAAAGGGGAATCGTAAAAATGCAGTTTATTTCGTCACAATAGAAAAATGATGTTTAAGGCGAATTTGAACAACAGGTGGCGACAAAGCAAATTCGCCTTTACGGTGGATCTAGTATGATATATATCTTTCTAAATCCTACGGAAAGGGGAATCGTAACAAACCAGTTTATTTCGTCACAATAGAAAAACAACGTTATGGCGAATTTGAACAATAGGTGGCGACAAAGCGAATTTGCCTTTACGGTGGATCTAGATATGGAGAACTCATTTCCGTATAATATAATACGGAAATCTATATATGTATAACTCTGTGGGACCTAACATCCAAGGTTGGACTTAGGACGAAGTGAGTATTTCTAGGATGGAAAACATAGTAATCCATTTCAAATTGATGTACATAGTACTTCTCAAACTGTGAGGAAGAGACAATATACATTACAAAGGATAGCAAACAATAGTTTATCATTTCTAGCTGATAACAGCAAACATCATCCCGATTCTTAACATTAAAAAAATACCAGTATAACATGACCATTTGATTACTCTGCATTTTACAGGATTTAGCAAGCAATATCTAATTCTATTGCTAACTGGAGGGGGGGGGGCAATATATATACAGACACTTATGACATTATGGAAAATGCCTTTTTCAAATCAAATTCACAATAAATCTGTTAGGTATTAAAGGGAGAAAGGTATTAAAAGGTAGAAGTGTCATAGTCGAGTGATTTAAACACTTTGCTACAAGATGTCAAAGTCATGGGTTCGATCCCAAGCACAGTACTTTACTGAGCAAGGCATTTTATCTACATTACTCTTTTATTGTACATGTATGTAAATAATTTTTTTTATTAAAAGGGAGAAATAATTCAAGAAGTGAAAAGCACTTTTTTTGAGTCATTTACATTTAAGTTTTTCATGCCAATTATTTTCTGTTCAACTCATACCAAGATGAGACCTACACATGTAGGCCTTCTGTACCTGTAAAGCAGTATAGCCATCCCCAGTGGGAGTTTTCATTTGTTTGTATTTGATATCCGTCGACTCTGCTCCGTTCGCCATCCTGTGATATGTGGGCATTTCCTATCCTCTTTTAAGGTTCACAATCACACCTGGCAACTTCAATGGATCTGAAAAAAACATTTGAAATAGAATATAAAATTGAAGGTCAAATAAATTCAGAGTATGTGTGTTGCCTGGGCCTTCTTGCATAAAAAGTTACGATTAAACGCAACTCAAAAAATTAAACGCAACTTGATTTTCAACCAATCAGGATTGCTGTATTTTTGACTTATGTTTAATTTTTGAGTTGCGTTTAGTTCTGTTTATGCAAGAGGGCCCTGGACACACACAGGAAAGATTTGTTATCCAGCTGACATGACAGCCTGGACATCATCGTTTCTGATGGACAGTTTGTTAAAAATTGATAACTAAAAGATAAAAAAGACAATAATTAAATCTAAACATGTGATACTGAGATAGATGACTAAATAGTTTAAAGGGAAATTCAACCTTTTCAATTTATTTTACAAATCAGTTTTCATTTAATTTCATTAATAAATTTTCTAAGGCACTATTTCATTTTGTACATGATTTGGAACATAATGCTACATGGAGGTGATGGTATGTGAGTGATTGTGTCAATGATAGATAGCAAGATTAGAAAGACTATCATCCTACTTAAAGACCTCAGCCTGACCCAAAACAACCATATATTGATGTAAAGCTTAGTAAACAAAGAATATAATTACCCTGGGTATTCATAAATTTTCGTCTCCTTTTATCCATAAAAAATAAAAAAGATAATTTTTTTTGGTCCGCCCCCTCCCTATGGCGTAACAACAGAGGAAACTGCAGGGGGTCGCTAGACGTGTGACGACATGTCATGTATACAACTCCAAGTGCGTCTACACGATATGTCGTCATCAAATTTTCACCCCCCGCAAAGTAGCGTTCCTCAGAGACGGGGCCCTCGTCAGAAAAACCACCGGGGCTCAACATTCGGGACGCTGTTACTACTCATTCCACAGGAAACGGAATCTCATGAAGTTGGTTTCAATTTGTTCAGAAAATATATAGCTCCCCGTGGATGAATAAAGGGTATATTTCAAAATTCGGTCAGGCTGAGGTCTTTAAGTACTTTAACACATAGAATTAGGCAGTGTGTTATTTGCCTCTGTGACTCTTTAAAATGTTTTGTAAATTAAAGAGGCCTCGTTAAAACAGCATAAATCATAAAGCAAAATGTATTTTTCTTCTTCCCACTGGCGCATGACAATACTGGTAAATTCAATGTCTGTTAAGGGGAGTGTTTCATCAACTAAAATTTATATATTTCAATCAAACTGATTTTAATGTGCTAACTGTGGACGTTTGATTAACCAGCCATAGTTTGGTGCCCTTCCTGCCTACAGAGCAGTGTTTCACAAAACCATCGTAAGTAAAATTTCGCTAACATCACATTGAAACGCCTGTTTTAAAATTTACATGCGTTTCAATGGGATGTCAACAAACTTGTACTTAGGACTGTTTTGTTAACAATGCCCTGTTGCAAACAATAGACCCACACGTTATTAGTCAGGGCCCCTCTTGGACAAGGCAATAGCTTGTACATAACAGATCCCTAAAGGCCACCGCACACCTTACGATCGGTCTGCAATCCGATTTCAGAAGAAAATGTAATATCATTTGACAAATCACTTACAAACAAAAAATATTTTTGATTGAGGGTCTGAATAGACATACAGATAGAAAACACGATAATATGGCCTTTGCCGAGTTTTATAGTCAGTGGAATGGCCAAATCGGCTCCAAGTCGTAGTGACGTCACAAAAATCGTACGACTGCCTACGATTTGAAACTAGTTTTGCCCTTATTCCCTGCAGAAAGCTGACAGCTTACCAAAAGACTATATTTAGCACTCGCATTACTTTTCAGAACCTGAATAGGGTACATTTCATTTGTTAAAATGCCAATATTTAATGCCATAGTGATTTATTTCACAAATCAGATTGCAGACCGATCGTGAGGTTGCGGTGGCCTTAAGACCTACATGTACATAATGGGGAGCCCTATGTCTGCGCACCTAAGGTTTTGACCTGAAATTCACACGAATATTTTTAATATTCCTCTAAAGCTTAATTTTATATTATTTCTGATATTCTAAAGAGTAAGTTTGCAAATAATCTCCTCAAAATTAGAGCAAGAACAATGCCATTTACGGCAAGAAACGGCGGCCGTGTCATTTCAGCATTGAAAAAACAATGGTGCCCATGTCTGCGCACTCATTCATTTTACACGCAGTTCGGGAGTTTTGACGTGAACAACAACATATTGGGGCTTGTGAATGAACTGCATGAAATAAGACCTTTTTTCCATATTTTGACTCGTTTTTTGCATTAATACCTATCGCTATGATAAATATGAAATGTTTGTGTTCGTTGTGTGTTTTGTTTTATTAGAATTGCGCAGTTACGCGTGTGCGCAGACTTGGGCACTCTAGCCATACTTCTCAAATTATTTCTACTTAATCAACATCCATGTCAATCATAACTTCATCTCCACTGCCATACTCATATGTCTGAAAATCTGGCATTCATACTTTGGTTGTCTTTTCATTATTTTGAAGGACACTGGGAAGTCAAATAATGTAGATGACACACTAAAACAGTTACATTGGGTCTAACTCTATACTACTTCACATTTTTCATAAAAATAGATCTAGTCATGCTTAAAGTTAAAGGCAACTCCAGGGAGCTCCAACCAAAGTCGTCTTCGCCCATTAGTTTGGTAAGTCGCATCGCTTAATTTTGGCAGGTAAGATAGAAATTTGTACTTACATTTCAAGAGAATTACTGTAACTTTCCAGCAGGCTCTTTGATTTTACGATTTTACAATTATGTCAATGAAAAAAATGGAATTTCCTCGCCGAGACGATCTTTCCCCGTACTGTACCATCGATTCAAATGACTCTGATCGAACCACGCGATCGAGTCAGTGACGGTATACGGTATACATTAGGCACCGTGCGATCGAGTCATTTGAATTGACGGTACAGTACGGGGAAAGATCAGTTCGGCAAGGAAATTCAATTTTTTTTTCATCGAAATAAGCGTAAAATCGTAAAATCAAAGAGCCTGCTGGATAGTTACAGTAATTCTCTTGAAATGTAAGTACTGTACTAATATTTATTTTACCTACCGAAATTAAGCGATGCGACTTACCAAACTAATGGGCGAGGACGACTTTGGTTATTTGTAAATAACCTGGAGCTCCCAACACTTTGCGTTGGAGCTCCCTGGAGTTAGCTTTAAAGGGCAATCCAACCTTGGTAATAAGATGATCTGTGTAAAAGCAGGAAATAAAGAAAATCAGGATGCTGAAAGTTTGAAAGAAATCAGACAATGTTATATTTGAAAAATGGGATCACTATGCGAATCTCAGATTGGCAATTTGGTGGGTTGATTGTGACGCATTGGTGGTCAACTTTCCTGAGTCACGTTTGTCATACACACTAAAATATTAAATTACAGTTTTCTCTTATTATATTGTCGATCTAGACAGAATATTCTCATTGCGTGTCCAATTTCATTCGAACCTTCAAGCTTCAGTCTTCACTAATCTGCTTCAGATTTTTCCTCTTTCTTTACTTCAAAGTTCAAAACAACTTAAATTTAAAAGCATGTAACTAAACTAAAAGCCAGTTTAACACTAACTAACAGTACTAAAGGAGTATAATATTAACTAGAGTTTAATTCGTCATGACGAATTAGGTGATCTGTCTTTCACTTTGTACGATCATGATTGTAATCAGGATGATCATAATAATGGGGAAATGCTAAACTGAAGATAGGAAGTCAAGAATGCCATGAATGGAGATGCTTCTTGAGGACAGGAATGTAGCAAAATGTGTGAAACGGTCATTGTAAAAAGATTACGGTGATGATGATAATGGTGATGATGATGAAGATGATAATATAATGATGGTGATGATAATGATATTCATGATGATTATGGTGTTGGTGATTTTGAAGATGATTGATGATATAATGATGATAATGATAATGATGATAATGATGGGGATAATGGTAAGGATCATGACTGCAATGACAGTGACGTTAACCATGCCAAATATGAACGAGAAATCACATTTCGTTATGAAGATACGACCATAAGTTGATTTGTAGAAAATGGCGTCTAGATGACGTCACAATAAGATAATTAAGATAATTGACTAAGCCAATTTTGAGAAATTGTGATATCTAATAGGACTAATGATATTGTAGGATAGCTTTAATACACGTCAGTGAAACAGATTTTCCATAGGGATATACATAAACCACTGCACAGCACTTTGCAATAGACATAACATGCAAAATAAGGCATTTTATTACTTGGTTTGTGATTGTTTATGTTATAATAGTCGTAGAGGATGGTAAAATGACAAGTAAAAAGAAGCAAAAAAAAAAAAAAAAAAATCGGCCCCGGGGATCGAACCAGGTACCTTGACCATGGTAGTCATGTGCTTTACCGATAGACCAAAATATTTCCCATAGAGATAACACGTAAACGAAAAACGTGATTCTCAAATCCCATTTGGTACTGAAAAATTGGGCATGATCCCGACATCTGATCAAAAATTGGAGGGCTTACTAATAAAAGCTTATAGTCTCAGCTACAACATATTAAAATCTGGAAGGAAATAGACCAAAAATAACTGAGATACTGCTCAGAGAACGATGTCATGTAGATTCATGATTCGAAAAAAAATCATCTTCCATAGACATAACACGCAAATAGGGAAAAATTTGACATGTCGTCTTTAATTGAAGATTTCAGTGTGATGACGTCATCAAAATGAATAATGGTGGCAAGATGTCTGGTAGAGAATTGTTGCAGCTATAACATATCAAAATTTGGGAGAAAAACGACCAATAATTACGAATCTAGAGCCAAATTTGCATAAATGTGATGACGTCAAAACATGAAAAATGGAAATTTTGACTTCAGGCGCCATTTTGATGACGTCATAATGTATATAAGGATGAAATGATACATGAAATGAAATCTATGATTCATACCCTACCTGATGATGACAAAAAATTTGGGGGTCAACGGACTATCTAACGAGCTACAATGAATTTTGTAGAGGCATGTTTTTGCACGTTTTTACGTTATTTTCGCCATAGACGCGCGCACGGATTTCGAACTTTAACGCGCCCGTACGATCTTATTATTGATTGAAATTGATTCCAAATTGATGGAAATGATGAAGAAAGGTGTCAGGATTGCAAATCAATAAAAAAAACAGCGTTCTAACGTTATTTACGATTTGTGCGCGCGTAAAACGCGCGCGCGGACGCTTACGCACGGACATTTTTGAAATGCTCAAAATGACCTGAAACGTGTGCAGACTTGATCCTACGTGATTTTGAGCATTTTAAAATTTTGACGCGCGCGTACGCGTACGTCCTGACCTCTAGATGACCTGTGAGGACATGACCTGATGACCCGTCATGTGAAGTTTATGTGATGTAAATATAGTTGATTTTTGATGATCGATTATGAAGATATAATCGATCTTGTAAATTTACAAAATGGCGTCTTGATGACGTCATGATAAACTGATGACCTTGAATGAGATGCCACATCTTAACATTAACATGTCTGATCAGTGACGAAAATTTGAAGAAAATTGAGAATGAACTTTTTGAGAAATCATGGTAACAAGAAAATGGGCGAAAAATAAAAATAAATAAATAATAATAATAATAAATAAATAAAGAAGAAAAATCTTGACGAAATTAAGAGGTGATCTGTCGATGTACGACAGATCACCTAATAATGCCAGTTATTTAATAATAGTATACTCGGGCCCACTTATACATGTACAAGCTTATCTGAAGATAACCTTGTAGTACTACTAGCTTTTACGGTGAATAGGCTTCAATAGCTTTTGTGTGTATCAGCAGAAACACTCACTATTTTTCACTGCTGGCTGCAGCTCCATGCACTACCGCTACACTGTGGAAGCTGGATAATGCCAATGGCAATGCAATGCCAATGGTCTCGATAGCTCGATCGACGCGACGACTGCTCTAGTTATTCGATCAATATGACGATAAATGATGCTCAGGAAAGAATCTAACAAAGTTACACATTTCATGAAACAAAAACACTTTTGCCTTGTCTAAACACGCAACAAGTACATATGAAAACGCCAACAGTATACAGAATCATTCGGACAGAATACTGTATTATAAGATTCGAATCAATAAATGCGTGTTAGTTACGTAGGTATATTGATAATAATAGCTGGTGTTTTATTTTCTACGAAGCCCTGAAAGGGCCAAACTGACGACGTAAAAAAAAATATTACGTACGTACGTGATAATTACTACGTACGTACGTGATAAATACTTATATAATATTGGATGCACTTGAGTGGTATATCAGATATATTGCATTCAGCTAGCATGAATATTGCACGAATCGAAGATGAGTGCAATATTTATGCTAGATGAATGCTATATATCTGATATACCACGAAAGAAATCTAATATTATTATTATTATACATACAAATTCGAGGAAACATACAACTTTACAATGGCCTGGAGAATATGGTACCCAACAGCTCAAGTCAGGATACAGATAGAGCTCAGACCGTGCAGGTCTATGGAAAATATGTGCTACCTCTAACTAGCACAGCAAAGCAGGCCAGTTGGAACAATAAAAAACGATGAAATTGGTTCACGTACTCACCAACATCCAATATACAGAGTAAAAATGATCCTTCAATATAATGATCCAAAACAGCAAATTCCAACGTCCATGTTTGTTTACAAATGTTTCGAATTTACCGCTTGCAATATCGAGGCTGCGCTGCGCTGCCATACACAAAACTAAAGGTATGAGAACTATGCAGACAACACTGAAAATTTACGTGTAAACCTATGGCATTTAGCGCTTCGTCGCAATCTTTTTGTGCGAGCGATTGATGAAAGCAAGACTCCACCGAACGTGCTTCTGCGCATGCGTCGGACAAAAATTGCAATGGTATATCAGCGCAAGCGTTGAATATCGTGACAATATTCCACCCTTTTACAACATTGACAAGAGTAACGTAATACACGCAAGACAGTTAATATGCTAACTGTATTGTATGCAATCAAACTGAACAACAGAAATCTCACAGAACGGAAAAATACAAGGTTTTATTCTATCGGAAAAGTAACCTATATGTGTAATAATACGTAATAAATCACACGTGACAAAGGTTGAGATTACACAGTTGCCTTATTATTATCCGTCGATTCGCGTTGATTTGCCACAATATTTTGAGCCTGTGGGCTCTAGCTTGTCTAGTGTAAAGAAACCTCAACATTTGTGTGGTGTGTGACGTGTGTTGATGGATATGTGTGTGTGTCGCTTCATTTTCCCAGCGGCAAGTCCGGTCCCAAACAAATCAAAACAGAATAAAGCAGTTCGACTCTGTTTGATTAAAATCGAACAAAATGAAGTTATGAATCTTTATGAAACTTAAAGCTACTGAAAACAAAGAAAATCACTAGACAAATTTATCACTTTGTCATGAATTTGTAACGTCCCATATCCTCATCACAAGCCGTCAATGATTTTCCCAGAATATGATTTCCTCATAACTTGAACCTAATCATAGACGATTTATAGTAATATGTTTTTATATGTATCCGGGAAAAAGAAGTCAGTGAGACAGCTTTCGAAATATTACATATTCCTAGTCATTGTTTTTTTTTTTTTTTATTATCTTCATGCTATTAAGAAATTCTTTTTTTTCAGTATTAACACACACATGCAAAAATACATGAGTAAAATATAATTGCATTCAATTTATGACGAAATCATAGGCCTATTCTTGGACAAAACGTAAAATGTTTTATTAATAGGCCTGTAGGAAACAGATATATTGCTTTTTCGTCAGCACTGATCTTTATATAAGATTTTTTTAACGTGTATAGAGATCACTGAGTGGTCGTGAGGGAATGACGTCAAACCTCATGACTAAATTGTCTAGTGATTTTAATTTTCGTTCATATTTATTCATGTCTTTGAAAAAATTCACATGTTAATTTGTTATAATGTCCGAATTTCGTCTATCCTTTTTTTTAACAAAACCTGCTTTCTCCACCTAATTTTTAAAGTTCTGCAGGGGCGGCGGAGCGTCTTTCAAAGTGTGTGTTTGTGGGGGGGGGGGGGTACCAACAAAAAAAGACACATGAGGGCACCTGCAAGGGGTGCATATAAAGCGACATTGGTATTATTATCAAGCACCTTCTTATGGTGGTTCTGCTTCAGCTTCAGCTTCCACAATTAGCAGTTGTGTACAATTGTCTAATGATGCACGTGCGAGCCAGCAAAAATCTTAAGAATTTTTCTAATGTTCATGTTGTTATATATGCATTATTTACAGCGATAGTGAAAATGACAACAAATTAATTTGGGTGAAATGTCGAATGATCTTTCATTTCTTACATTAACCCTGTGGTTTTTCTTCCGGAGATATCAACATTATTAAGGCCCGGTCACACCGCCAGAACTTTGTTGGAGCGTTCCTTGAACGGTAGGGAGAGGGGGCCGAATTTCAACAACGCTCGTCACCGCGCACAAAATGGGGAAAAAATCGAAAACACGGGCGTTGCCTTAGCGGTGCACCGCTGAAGCCGGCGTTGCTTTAGCGTTGGTTTAACGGTAGCGAGCGGTAGCGAGCGTTGGTCCCGCTCCGACACCTCCATACCAACGCCAAACCAAAGTTCATCACCGCAATGGATCGCTGCTTCAACGCCCGACACCGTTCCAGCAATCCCGTGTCCGCTCGTAAAACGCTAACAACCGCTCCACCAAAGTTTGTGCAACGTTTAATCACCGCCCGGGCAAAGCTGGCGAAGCAGCGGTGGTCCAGCGTTCAAGATTTCTGCGTTGGCCTAGCGGACCCAAGCGTCCACGAACTTGCGTCTAGCGGTGCCAAACTTTGACTGGGCGTTGTTGGAGCGGTGGTGAACTTTGCCAGAGCGGAAAATTGCCCGCTCCTCACCGCTCGCAATATTTTGTGCAGCTCAAAACTTTCGGAGCGGTAGGAGGGACCATCAGCGGTGGCCGAGCGTATACGGCGTTGCCTTAACGGGGGCCAACTTCTGTTAAACGGTGGTGAACGGTTACGAGCGGTGATGAATTTTTTTCACCGCTCCAGGAACGCTCCAGCAAAGTTCTGGCGGTGCGACCGGGCCTTTATGTTATCTGCTTGATTTCATAGGCCTGCTAGCAAGCTAGTCTTGGGACATTTTCTGAAAATATTGACCTTATCAAATTGTGTAAGTTATGTGTACATTCGAGTTATAGTGGAATATGAATTCCTTTGCTGGTGGGGGGGGGAGCATTGTGCCACTCTGCCTCCAGTTCCGCTGGCTTACATTGTAGTTGTAGTAATATGGGTAGATACATGTTGCTACATAAAGCCGCACTGATTCTTGAAGCTAGATATGGCACTTTTTGTAAGAAGCAAAGGGAAATTATAGGGATAAGGGTACACTTATTAGATGAGGAAAGTGCGCTTATGAGATGTGGAAAGGGTCATTATAAGAGGTGAAAATTAAGTAGTTGTGAGAAGAGGAAAAGGGCATATATTAGATAGTAAAAGTGACACTTATCAAAAGTAAACACGGGGAACTTATCAGATTAAAAAGAGGCACTAGAAGGGGGAAATGTGCATATTGGGGAAAAGGGGCACTTTTCAGATTTAAATGAGGCACTTATCAGAAGGGGAAATGTGCACTTATTGGGGAAAAGGGGCACTTCCAATAGTAAAAAGGGCACCTGTCAGAGAGAAAGGGGGTATTTTAAAAAGCGTGGGGGCACTGTGCCCCCTGCCCCAGGTGTGCCACTTCTGATTTAAAAAAAATTGTTTCTCGGAACGAACTTGACTTTTACTTATTGACGCTGGAGCCCCAAAGATTAATTTTTGAATTGGGCCTAATGAGATTGTACTGTTTTATCTTATACAAAACACATGTAGCAGACATGGAAATATTTACATAATTAAGTTATTACGTACGTACGTAATAATACTACGTACGTACGTATTACGTAATAAATACTACGTACGTACGTATTATTATTACGTACGTACGTAGTAATTATTACGTACGTACGTAGTAAATATTACGTACGTACGTAGTATTGATGACGATCAATGGCGGCGGCCAATCGAGAGGGACAGACTCGTGCGTTTGTACTTTGAAATTGGTTTTACTCAGATGGAAATACTGTATTATTTAATTTCCAAGCATAGAATAGTCAAAAGCCACAGAACCCTACAGCGTGTCTTAAAAGGCCTTGCATTATTTCGAAGAAAACCATCAATGTCAGGCTCAGCCTGACACTTAATTTTGTAAATATTTTCATGTCTGCTACATGTATTTTGCAAAACAAAACAGTACAATCTCCTTAGGCCCAATTCAAAAATTAATCTTTGGGGCTCCAGCGTCAAGAAGTAAAATTCAAGTTCGTTCCGAGAAACAATTGTTTTACATCAGAAGTGGCGCACCCGGGGCAGGGGGCACAGTGCCCCCACGCTTTTTAAAATCTCCAATAAGTGCACATTTTTCCCTTCTGATAAGTGCCTCTTTTACATCTGAAAAGTGCCCCTTTTCCCCAATAAATGCACATTTACCCCTTCTGATAAGTGCCTCTTTTTATATCTGATAAGTGCCCCCTCTTTACTTTTGATAAGTGCCACTTTTAGTATATAATATGCCCTTTTTTGTTGGTACTCCCCCCCCCCCCCCCCACACTTTGAAAGACGCTCCGCCGCCTATGGCGCAGAACTTAAAAATTAGGGGAGAAAGCAGATTTTGTGAAAAAAAGGTTAGACGAAAATCAGACATATAACAAAATAACATGTGAATTTTTTTTAAGACATGAAGGAATAAATATGAACAGAAATGAAAATCACTAGACAACTTAGTCATGAGTTTTGACATCATTCCCTCACGAGCATTGAGTGATCTCTACGTTAAAAAAAAATATTATATAGAGATCAGTGCTGACGAAAAAGCAATTATCTGTTTCCTACAGGCCTAATAATACAACATTTTACGTTTTGTCCAAGAATAGGCCCTGATGATTTCTTTATAAATTGAATGCAATTATATTTTACTCATATACTTTTGCATGTGTGTTAATACAGAAAAAAAAAAAATTTAAATATCAACAGCATGAAAATACAAATTTAAAAAAAATAAACAATGACTAGGAATATGTAATATTTTGAAAGCAGTCTCATTGACTTTTTTCCCGGATACAAACATATCACTATAAATCGTCTATAATTAGGTTCAAGTTATGAGGAAATCTTATTATGGGACATAAATTTAGGATATGAAAGAAAATAATTGTGATGAGGATATCGGACGTTACAAATTCATAACAAAGTGGCCAATTTGTCTAGTGATTTTCTTTGTTTTCAATAGTTTTCAGTGTTATAAAGATTCATAAACTTTCAGACTATACAGTTGTCAGATAGTTTTTTGTGTGATAAAGATTCATAACTTCATTTTGTTCGATTTTACCCGAACAGAGTCGAACTGCTTTATTCTGTTTTGATTTGTCTGGGACCGGACTTGCCGCTGGGAAAATGAAGCGACGCACACGTGCACACACACACACACGCACACACGCACACACATCACACAAATGTTGAGAATTCTTCACACTTGACAAGCTAGAGCCCACAGGCTCACAACATTGTGGCAAATCAACGGGAATCGACGGATAATAATAAGGCAGCTGTGTAATTTCAACCTTTTTCATGTATTATTTATTACGTACGTACGTAATATTATTACGTACGTACGTAGTAATTATCACGTACGTACGTAGTATTATCACGTACGTACGTAATATTATCACGTACGTACGTAGTATTTATTACGTACGTACGTATTATTATTACGTACGTACGTAATATTTTTTTTACGTCGTCGGTTTGGCCCTTCCAGGGCTTCGTAATTTTCTCATTGCACTGCACTGCACTGTGACCGTACCGAACCTAGGCGCCCCCTAGGCCCCTAGCCTAATGTTCTAGCCTTTCAATTTCAAGACATTTACTAAACGTTCGCATATCTACATAGGAATAAAATCAACCTCATTGCCTTTATAATTTTCTTAAATTTTCAACATGAATTGTGAAAAGAATATAAGAGCCTGAATTTAATCTATAAATTACTTATATTTTAAAAATTATTGGGGGATCTGCTAATGAGGCTAGCCCACAGAACTCCTGGGGCGGTATTCTGAAAATCGTGTTCACCCTGTCAACCGGCTTCGAAAAGACGTGACGCGACACGACGTGCCCAAAGACTGCCGACATGTCGAAATCCAAACGCAAAGAAAACTTCACGGATCACGAGATAGATGTGTTAGTAAATGAGGTAATGGAGAGACAGTCCATCATTAAGAACCCATTAGGAACAAATCTGACAAATAACATGAAGCTGAAAGCATGGCAAAACATCGCAGACGCTGTGAGCTTTGCCTCAGGAATCAAAAGATCGGTTGGTGATGTCCGTGAAAAGCTGAAACATTTGAAATGTAAAGCTAAGAAGAACCACGGTAGGCGTAAGAGGGAAGCAAACGGAACTGGAGGAGGACCACCTCCTCCAGAACTACTCCCGTGGGAAAATAAGTTGTTGGATTTTATTGGAGAGGTATCGCTCGAGGGGATCGATGGTGGGATAGATACCGGTATGCCTACTCCTTCATCTTCGACAGCAACAACCGTCGATGGCGAGAAATGCGCCCTAGAAACCCTCGCCGGAATAGCGACAGGCTTTGAGAAAATTCCATGTGGTAAGACGTTTCTTGCTTTCTGTCTTGCATAACCTTGTAACTAATAATGGGAATACGTACATCATTAATGTTTTATTAAAAACATGAATCTGAAATGTGACTTGAATGGAAACACTTTATGATTAAGCCTATTTTCCAGCATCACTAAAGACGTGAATTTTGTGTTGGTTGAATTAAGGCTAAGACTTGTATAATTTAAAATCTTTAACATGTTAACAACTCATTTCAGAACCAAATGAAACCGCATCTGGATCTCTAACATCTCCGGCACCAACACCGTCAAAAAGATCAAATCCCTCGTCATCCCCTCCTTCCAGCGCTTGCAAGATGCAGCGAAAATCCAATGCTGGATTGAGTGACGACGTTTGGGGCCAGTGGCTTGACATCGAGAGAATGAAGCTGAAAGTGAGCAGGGAAAGACTGGCCATCGAGAAAGAGAATCTTGTTCTTAACAAGATCCATCAGGAAGAAATAAGGAAAATCCAGATGGAGCGTCTAGCGATAGAGATAGAAAGATTGGAGATGGACCGAATGCGGTTAGCCCTCTTCAACTCAAGAGATCATTTTAATGTGACAAACTGTAAGTAAAACAGTTTTTATAAATATATTTAGTCTACATGTGTTTATTCGTTACCTTGGTGCAAAAATCGAACATTTATGTTTTAAAACACTTCATTAAAAGGACTTTATTTTGCCCAGGAAACTCTACTACCACCCCCACCCCTTTCTATAATTAGTCGTGCGAGAGATGGACTCGGCGTTCGTTCGATCTTTCTGATCGATCGATTTATTCATAGAGCTAGCGCCGTCTACGTATGCAAATTGGAAATTTTACCAACACGTCTTTTCAGTCACTTTTTGCAGTCCTCACACTAATTATCTGAAATTATGGTAGATTTTGAATGATCTGATCGAGAAGGTATGTGTTAAAGATTCATAAACATTCATAGACCTGGAGGTTGTTTCATTACGCTGTTTGTAAGTTACGAATGACTTTATGCACAACCGGTGGACCTTTCTTGATAAACGATATTTCCCTATGTAGCTGACTAATTATATTGTTTTCGTAATTGGAATTAGGATTTAATAATTCTTCAATTTATGTCAGATTTTGTATTTGCCTGTAAAACATTCCATTGTTCTATGCTATTTTAGGTATACATTACATATAATTATGAATTGATGGTAATTTATTCCTCTCAATGTATTTTAGAGCATATTTGTGCTAAGTAAATTATTAACTTAAGTTTTAGAGAACTTATTTTTCCATATCTTTTTCATTCTTTTTATAGGAATAGTTGGCTTGAGTTTTCCCACCATTCTCCTTCAACGTTCGAGATATGTGAATGGACCATCGCAGAACAGTTGTTTTTGTACACTTCAAGAACTTCAACACAAAATTCCTTGAGATGGGATTAATTTTTATCAGTACAGTATAATGATTTATTTGCTATTTTGAACCCCCGTAAGTGATGCTTTCCTGGCATCTACTAACGCAGTGGAGACCATTGGATCTGGACATATTATGATGGCGTTTTTCTATGCACATTAAATTTATACTTGGCAGCCCAAGGGGGGGGGGGGGTTAAACCCCCTAACCCCCCCCCCCCCCTAGATCCGCCACTGATTTAAAAATGACCTATTCTTACAATATATGTACAGGTAATATAATAAACAGTACATGCAGCAATGAAGATAATGCACATATAAATCATAGTAGGCGATTTTAGGAAAAGGTGGCACTATTGTGTGCACCGATAAAAATATGCAATTGTTGTAAACAGGGTGCGTGGATTTGAAGTGCCATTTTCCCTTTTTTTAGGTCTACGTGGAAAGACAAACAGGTAAGAAATAAATCAAAGAACAGGAATATTCCCTTTTCGTTATGTTTATTATAAAAAAATAGATAATTGAAACGACGAATAATTGCACAATAATAAATATCGATATACCAAGTATCTAGCAGAATGATTAGCAGAGGAGTATTATCGTGCTAAAATGTTAATGAACAAGCTAGAGACTAGGCAATCGAATAAATGCAATGCAGTTACAAGACAAGATAAAAGTACATGCTTACAATGACGAACGAATAAATGAAGCACGTCATGAATTACAAATGAAGTGTCCTATGTGTCCGTGAGTCTGTGGTAAGGTGAACGATAAAACGTGCAGGAAAAAGTCCAGCTATCGCGACCAAAAGACTAGTGAAGACGAACGAGGACAGCGAGAGATGAAGGAGAAAAGGGCGCTCGACGAGAAGTCAGTTCACGGAGACGATTAGCTCAGACGCGATGACGATCTCGGAGTCTTTGCGGGATGCGACGCTCTGCCATGTCGGGGCTGAAGAGCCTGGCGGAGGTAAAGAGATGGTATAACTAAATGAAGACGGAAGTCGACGATACACGGGACGGTGAGTCGCCCGAAGAAAGTCGTTTGGAAACGGCCATTAAAGGAAGTGCTGACGGTCTCAGTGTTCGTGGCGTTGGCGGCTGAATGATCCATGAGAGACATTGCGAGTTGAAGGCAGCAGTGGGTCGTGCCGGTTGATGCAATACATATCTCTGGAGATGAGGCGGGAAGACGCCGAACAAGCTGAGGTATGAAAAAGTGTTTATCTGTGCTGGGCTAGTGCTTTGAAGCTTCAGTGCCGAAATCTTCGATGAGGAAGATGGACTGCGGCCGGCGATGAAACATCTCAGCTAGCGTTGATGCAATGCACGAAGATAGGTGTGTGTAAGACTCGAGCAAGCAGAGTTGCAAGTTGTTGACTCTAGCGTAGTTGTAATGCGAGTGACGAGAAAAGTGTAAAACTGTCCAAATGGAAATTCGCGGCGGAGTTACGCGATACAATGATTGGACCACAAAATAGCGTATTCAAAAATAAGACGCTACAGGTCATGACACGAACTGAACATGATTAACAATAACAATAACAATGAACAACATCGTGAATTAACATAAGACGCAGGACGATCACGCGATGTTCATGTGATATAATCAAAAGAGTTTAGAAAACCGGTCTAGACCAGAATTGAAGCTAGACGGTCAATGAACTTTCTGTTGATACAAATTAAATAACAATTTTGCCAAAAATTCAATGAGTGACAGATTGAGGTCACTACAGTAGAGGTCACTACAGTACTCCCCTACCAGTATTAAAGCTGTATTACAATAATCAGCTGAAATACGAAAAAGCTACAATAGAAATACTTATAAATCGTTAATTAGTTTTAGAGGCCTTAAATTTAGGCTACGCCAATTAAATATGCCTATAGTTTTATACAGAATAAAATCCGAAACTGTTAAATTGCGATATAAAAATCCTAGTCAAGCAATATGTGTAGAATTAATGCAAATTGCAATTGGCATAGAAATGACATTAGTACATAAAACAAATCAAGGGAACATGAAATTCTGAGAGTCTCTCCAAGTAGGATCACGTCGGGCCATTGGTTTTGCGTCGGCCCTTCGATCACGTCGGGGTCACCAATTTAGGAAAAGGTGGCACTATTGTGTGCACCGATAAAAATATGCAATTGTTGTAAACAGGGTGCGTGGATTTGAAGTGCCATTTTCCCTTTTTTTAGGTCTACGTGGAAAGACAAACAGGTAAGAAATAAATCAAAGAACAGGAATATTCCCTTTTCGTTATGTTTATTATAAAAAATAGATAATTGAAACGACGAATAATTGCACAATAATAAATATCGATATACCAAGTATCTAGCAGAATGATTAGCAGAGGAGTATTATCGTGCTAAAATGTTAATGAACAAGCTAGAGACTAGGCAATCGAATAAATGCAATGCAGTTACAAGACAAGATAAAAGTACATGCTTACAATGACGAACGAATAAATGAAGCACGTCATGAATTACAAATGAAGTGTCCTATGTGTCCGTGAGTCTGTGGTAAGGTGAACGATAAAACGTGCAGGAAAAGGTCCAGCTATCGCGACCAAAAGACTAGTGAAGACGAACGAGGACAGCGAGAGATGAAGGAGAAAAGGGCGCTCGACGAGAAGTCAGTTCACGGAGACGATTAGCTCAGACGCGATGACGATCTCGGAGTCTTTGCGGGATGCGACGCTCTGCCATGTCGGGGCTGAAGAGCCTGGCGGAGGTAAAGAGATGGTATAACTAAATGAAGACGGAAGTCGACGATACACGGGACGGTGAGTCGCCCGAAGAAAGTCGTTTGGAAACGGCCATTAAAGGAAGTGCTGACGGTCTCAGTGTTCGTGGCGTTGGCGGCTGAATGATCCATGAGAGACATTGCGAGTTGAAGGCAGCAGTGGGTCGTGCCGGTTGATGCAATACATATCTCTGGAGATGAGGCGGGAAGACGCCGAACAAGCTGAGGTATGAAAAAGTGTTTATCTGTGCTGGGCTAGTGCTTTGAAGCTTCAGTGCCGAAATCTTCGATGAGGAAGATGGACTGCGGCCGGCGATGAAACATCTCAGCTAGCGTTGATGCAAGGCACGAAGATAGGTGTGTGTAAGACTCGAGCAAGCAGAGTTGCGAGTTGTTGACTCTAGCGTAGTTGTAATGCGAGTGACGAGAAAAGTGTAAAACTGTCCAAATGGAAATTCGCGGCGGAGTTACGCGATACATGATTGGACCACAAAATAGCGTATTCAAAAATAAGACGCTACAGGTCATGACATGAACTGAACATGATGAACAATAACAATGAACAACATGAACAACATCGTGAATTAACATAAGACGCAGGACGATCACGCGATGTTCATGTGATATAATCAAAAGAGTTTAGAAAACCGGTCTAGACCAGAATTGAAGCTAGACGGTCAATGAATTTTCTGTTGATACAAATTAAATAACAATTTTGCCAAAAATTCAATGAGTGACAGATTGAGGTCACTACAGTAGAGGTCACTACACGATAAAAGACAAAGTAATCCTAGTAAACAAACAGAGAAAGGGAAGAGGGATTAGAAAGAGGATAATCAGGGTAAGAATAAGAGGGTAGGGAAGAAAGAAAGAGAGAGAAAGAAAAAGAAAAACTTCTTCCTCAGGCGTGGCATTTAAAGGCACCACCTCGACCTTGCGGTCCATGCCGTCCAATATCCCTGATTATCAGCGTCTTCGTTTTGCCTCGTGGAATGCTCACTCTATTAACTCTAGAAATAAGTCTACTGCTTTGTGTGACTTTGTTATTAGCCATCAATTAGATATCCTTGTCTTGACTGAAACGTGGTTAACTGGTGATCATCGTGACTCCCGTACTCTAGCTGATATAAAGAACACACTGCCTAACTATTCCTTCCATCATTCACCACGCTGTCACTCCAGAGCTGGTGGTGTTGGTATTCTGCTTCGTGATGGAGTCAGGGTGAAAGTCAGCGATGGTCAAACTTATAAATCTTTTGAGCATATGGATATGAACATTTGTTCCATGGCCACCTCATTTCGACTAGTGGTCATTTATCGCCCACCTCCTAATAAGAAGAATAAACTTACGAGCGCAATGTTTCTTGACGACTTTGGGAGCTTTATTGAGTCGCTTTTGTCTCAGCCTTGTAAATTCCTTCTAGCTGGAGATTTTAAAGTGCACTGGGACTCTACAGAAAGTTCTGAAGCAGTCCTCTTTCGTGATATGGTGACTGCTCCAGGTTTCAAGCAACATGTTACTGCACCACAGGGCCGGACATACATTAGATCTTTTAATAACTGACTGCAATGACACTTTTGTTTCTTCGGTTACAGTTCTTGAGGAACTTCCATCTGACCATGCGGTTGTGAAGTGCCTCATTGATATTGCCGATCCTCCTCCAATGAAGAAAACGATGTGTTATCGCAAGTTACGTTCTGTGGATATGTCGTCTTTCAAAGCTGACATTACTAGTTCTTCTCTTGCAGCCTGTCCTGCTAATGACCTCGATTCTCTTGTTTCTCAGTACAACAGTGTTCTTCGAGGTGTTCTTGATTATCATGCCCCTAAAAAAGAGAGAGTCATTTTTGTTCGACCTCACTCCCCGTGGTTTTCGGATTCTCTTCGTAAAGAAAAACAGAAAAAGCGGCAACTTGAACGGAAGTGGCGAAAGTCTGGTCTTACTGTTGACAGAGATGTCTATGTTCAACAATGTAACATATATCGTGACCTCCTGTCCAGGGCCAAATTAAACTTTCACATCAACGAGATTTCCCAGTGTGATGAACGCAGCCTGTTTCATGTCATTGATCAACTTTGCCATGGTAATCAGGCTCCAAAGCTGCCACAGCATGAGAATCCCAAGGATCTCGCGGACAGGTTTGCGGATTTTTTCGAGCAAAAGATCAGAATCTTGAGAGACAGAATTGATAATGTGACACAGCCGCCTCCACTCTCTATTCAGTTACATGAAGTTTGCCAATCTACCTTCACTGATTTTGACATTCTGACTCCTTCTGATGTCTTGAAAATAATTAAACAGGCTTCTAAGACATCCTGTGAACTTGATCCTTTGCCATCATCTGTTTTCACTTCATGCATCGATGAACTTCTTCCTGTGTTGACGAATATCATCAACCAATCCTTGCAGAAAGGCTATTTTCCTGATCTTCTTAAGGAAGCTTCTGTCCGACCCTTGTTAAAGAAACCACATTTAGATCCAGAAGTCTTGAATAACTACCGTCCTGTTTCTAGATTATCATTTGTATCTAAGCTTATTGAGAGAATAGTAGTCAATCAAACTCAA
The DNA here is from genome assembly GCA_025617745.1 of Heliocidaris erythrogramma. Taxonomy (NCBI): domain Eukaryota; kingdom Metazoa; phylum Echinodermata; class Echinoidea; order Camarodonta; family Echinometridae; genus Heliocidaris; species Heliocidaris erythrogramma. The sequence goes on along the minus strand of CM046868.1, from coordinate 22,262,929 downwards.
GAATATCTTGATGATAATAGTCTGTTTAATTCTACCCAATCTGCATATAGAGCTTTCCACGGCACCGAGACAGCTCTGGTTCGTGTCCAAAATGATATCTTGTGTGGTCTTGATAAGAAACAAGAAACAATATTGGTACTTTTAGACTTTTCTTCCGCATTTGAAACGATCGATCTTTTTTGTCTAAAGCAGAGATTATCCTCGCGTTTCGGGATCAGTGGCACTGCTTTGCAGTGGTATGTATCTTATCTATCTGGTCGTTCCCAGTCTGTGTCTATTAATTCTGTAAATTCAGAAGAGCATAACCTTTGGTGCGGCGTCCCGCAAGGCTCTGTAGCTGGCCCATTGCTCTTTATAATGTTTACATCTCCCCTTCAAGATATCATATTGGCTCACAACATATCATGTATGATGTATGCAGATGACGTTCAGTTGTATCTAACTTTCGATGCTGATGATCGTTCTAATGCTGTTAAGAAAATGGAAGATTGCTTAAAGGATGTTAGAACGTGGGCACTTCAGAGCAAACTTTCTTTGAATGAGTCTAAAACTGAACTTTTACACTTTCATTCAAAGTATTGTTCTAGTGTCCCACAAATTAGTGTACAGATGGGGCAGTCTGTAATTAAACCATCCAATATGGCCCGTAACCTTGGTGTTGTTATGGATTCATCCCTTACTATGTCTCAAAACGTTGATGCAATTTGTAAATCTGCTTTTGTAGCTATTAGAAAAATAAGCAAAATTCGTAGGTTTCTCGACCAGAATACAGCCCATCGTCTTATTCACGCTTTTGTCACAACTCGGCTAGATAGTTGCAATTCTCTTCTTTTTGGTCTACCTGAAAAAATGATCTCAAAGCTCCAGCGTATCCAGAACACAGCAGCTCGTCTTGTTTCCTGCATTCCTCGTTCTTCTAGCATTACCCCTGTTCTTCAAAAACTCCACTGGCTTTCTATCACTTCTCGTATTACCTATAAAATTCTCCTTCTTGCTTTTAAGTCTTATCATGGTTTCGCTCCTTCCTATCTTTCTGCTCTCCTTCCTCGATATAAACCTGTCCGGACTTTGAGATCTGCTTCTCAATCTCTACTTTCTCGATCTCATACTTCCTACAAACAGTATGGTCAACGTTCTTTTTCTTATGCAGCTTCATTTCTTTGGAACAATCTCCCCTTTCAAATTCGCAACGCTAGTTCTGTTAATACTTTTAAACTTATGCTTAAAACCCATCTGTTTATCATAAATCTTAAATCTGATATCCCTATATGGCCTTTCCATCCTTTATGTTTGTGTACTATTAATTTGTGATAAGTTCCATATTTGGTTGTGCTTTGTAATTTTTTACTATTATTGTGTACTGGAGGGTACTGATTGATGTAATTTGTTGTGCAAAGTATTTGGTTTCTTTCTAGTCAACTTTCATCATTCCTTTGTCTTTTCGACCGCTTAGAGGCAATTTTGCAATTTGCGGTATATAAATTGATTATTATTATTATTATTATTATTAATAACATCGGCCAATAATGATTAAGATTTAAGAAGCATATACATTAGGAATGATAAACAAAAATGACATGGAATTTCATTAAAAATCTACAGATTCACATATATACATTCATGAATGAAATAAGGGATATTCTCTAATTAGATGTAGTTTTCTATAATTATACATTATTATATTGAAATATTGTAAAATGACTTTCAATGTTATTTTTGTACATAGCATTTTAGCAAATAATTTTATTTACAAATTTAACAAATGAACATCATATTGGTGACTTATTATATAGAACTTAATATATTTACATGCAAATATGCAATTATAAGGATGATATTTATTCATTTGTGCATTTCCATTCGTAGAATGGGCATGGCATATTTTAGTTCAAGTTATTTATTGCATACTGATGAATATTTAGTGTAAACTGAATTGATTATTGTAATAAAAGTGGAGCAGTTATACAAATAATTACATGAATTGTAATTTCTTTAAAGACATGTTCATGTGAACCAAGTGTTGATGAGTGATGTTCTGACATCGATTCCTCTTTGTAGGTATATGTTGTTTCTTTGGACTTCTTCATCTGCACCATCATCATGTTCTTGGACTACTACCATGTCTTCTGGAAGATGACGTTGTCTGCTTAAGCAAATATTGTGTAGGATGCAGCAAGATATGATTATCTTACAAACCCTGTAATTAATGGAAATCAGGGGAAATACAATTAAACAAATTAAAATACTTTCAATGAATTCAATTTTACAGAATCATAGTAATAATCATTTAGGAACGATTTTAGATTGCTATTTTGAATTCGTCTTGTAAGAAATGGAATGATATCTAATGTTATTAGAATATATATGCATTTATTTTTGGTACAAATTTGGACATAATAGTCTATGTTATAATACATAAGAAAAAAATATACCTTTCAGGCGAATAGCACAATGCACCTCCAGTCAAATCTAGACATCTGAATCTGGACTTAAGTAGCCCAAAAGCTCGTTCTACGCAAACCCTTGTCCTCGTTAAGTTCGTGTTGAAACGTTCTTCTGCTGGTGATTGAGGTCTCATGATGGGTGTTAAAAGCCATGGCTGAAACGGATAACCGCTATCACCTGCAAATGAAATAAAATTCACGAAGGTTTAGTAAATTCAATTCAATTCATTTTTATTTCATTCTTCAACATAATACAAATGAATACAAACTTTGAAAAGGCAAAAAACAAATAAATATGACATCGTAACACATAAATATAAAGCAATATATTATACATGTCAAATCTAAACAATAACAATTATATCACGTGAAGAATGGAGGGATCCACTAAAAAGCAGTAGCTTGTAGAATGTGGATCCCTCATTGCAAAATAAATATATCATAATCAGATCTTTGGGAAAAACTAAAAGATAATCGGAGCCATTAAAAAAACATTACACACAAGACAACACAACACATGAGCGTAGACAAAACTACACGACGAACTGCCTTCACGAATCGATAGAAATAGGGGAGAGGGATGCGAGACTAAGCTGCATGTTGAGTACATAGTTTGCAGAAAATATAAATAAATATTTACATATACGATTATATAGAAGGTCCAATCTGTGCTGGACAAAATTACGACATCTCATTCTGTATAAGTATGAACTATAAAAGCTAACAAGAAAATAAATATACGAATTTTAGTTTGAACTAATAACTAGTGTTTATCTATTACGATTTTTGTAGCATAGATTTCAGCTTGCTTTTAAAGGACGGTAATGAACGGGCATCTTTAATCTCATTTACAAGGGAATTCCAAAATCTTGGACCTGTATATAAAAATGTATTTTGAGCTAAGAGTGTTCTTAATAAGGGCAAGTGAAATTCATTAGATTGCCTCGTCGGGTAGTTATGGAAAGATTGATTTTTTGGAAACATGGAGTCAAAAATGCGAGGCAATGAATTGTTGTTATACTTATACATGAATTGACCTAATTGAAACAAATATAAATCTTTTATTTTCAGAATCTTATGTTCAAGAAACAGTGGATCAGTATGACAACGAGCTGGTGCATTACAAATAATGCGGAGCGTTTTCTTTTGCAATATCAAAATTTTGTCTAATAAAGAATTATGGGTATTGCCCCATGCTAATATTCCATAATCAAGGTAAGGCAAGATCAAAGAGGAGTATAACATGAATAATGTGTTAGAAGGGAAGTAATGCTTTAGCTTATTTATTATACCAATATTACGAGATAATGTTTTACACACATTAAAATGCCTAAGATTACAAAAAATATATCAGTGAGGAAAATGGCAGATATAAGCGAGTAAACGCATGTGATGGGAAAGAGAATGAGTAAAAGAACATAGATGACCATGGAAAAAATGGGAGTACATGAATATATCAAGAGGGGAGTGACAATGAGAGAAGAATGAAATCAGTCAGTTTGTTTTGTAAACGACATGAATTAAAGTAGATATTCAAAGAAAATCACAAATATGGCAATTAATGTATGACTAGAAACTGGGAAGCTTACAGATGGCAATCGTATAAGTTTTATGTCAACTGCGTATCTGATGATTATAAAAACAACACAAATAAAAGCTCTTCTCAGCATCTGGAATATCCGAGGATTCGCCAGAAATATAGCGATGTTTTGATGTCGTCACACTCGGGATCGATCCTGCTTGAGCAGACGACGTCCTATAATGAATGAACGTAATTGCAATGCAATTATTTATCAAATTATAAAGAGTTTGGTGTATTTAAACATGACCTTATTTCACACCATTACAAAGGGAAAGTGAAACTGATTCTGATAGCTAAAACCGTTTGATTGTAAATACACAGGAGAAGGGTCAATGATCAATGAAATGAACCCCACTTTCAAATTGAAAAGCCCTCCGAATAATAGCAGGATGGTATTCGTTCCCTCTTGAAACGCCGAACATGCCCCGGTGCAAGCAGCTGAAAATACAATGGCGTCTTATTTTGTTTACAAGTGACTGATTCCTTTATTTTTTTAACGCTGCATTTTTCATCAAAATAATACCATACACGAAGTTAAGAGTGAGGCAACAGACTAACATTAAGACTGACGCTATATGAAGGAAGAGAAATAAGTGAAGAGGAGATAACAAAATAGGCTCTGAAAAATGTGTAAGATGTTATGGGACATCGTCTGCTTAGACAGGACTCGTCCATGGTGTGTCGTCACATATCTCAGCAGCGTTCGAGGAGCTCTTCAGCTGCTATATCGGGGGCTGTATTTTACCGTTTTATAATTGATAATAATCATTACTTCAAATGTTTCCAAGCGTTGAATTTGGATAACCTTGTTTAATTTATGCCATCTATGCAATAATAAGTATTAAGCCAATATTTAAAATCATCAACGTTCTACTTTAAAATGAAAAATAAATAATTACAATCCCATGACTTGATGAAACTAGAGCCTCAGAAATATAATTCTTGCTACATTTTGGAAGTCATCACCCCTAGTCCCAGAAATTGTTACTACAGTGTATTAATATTATACTTATTTAAATATTTGTTTCCATCATCATCATCATTCACATTGCACTTGATTTATTTTTCTTTTCCTTTTTTTTGGCTTTTTGGCTTTTTAGTGAACAAATCTAAACTATATCAATAATTATCAGAAAGATAATCTTAGTTATTATTTGTAACAATTTCTGAAATATTTTTTCCGATTAATTATTTTTATTGTTACTATTATTTTAGTAAAATTATTATTATTATTATTATTATTATTATTATTATTATTATTAAGGGTGGAAAGAGAGATAGTTCGGAAAGTAAGAGAGAGAGAACGAGAGGGATAAAGAGAGGCAGATGATGGAAGGAAGTAAATAACTAATACATGCATGATATTGCATGAAAGAGATTATAGAGGATTTGATTAACAGATCTTGACCATCCAATTTTTTTTTCTTGTACGGTGATTACTCCATTAACTTAATTTCCTTTCCTATTTCATATTCTACATCTATCTACCCTCTCACTTTCTTCATCTCTCGCCTTGTGCCTTTTCTCAGCACACCTATATTCTTTGTGTATGTCTCCCTCTCATTTTCTCAAATGCACATGTTCTTTATATACTTAAAGACAGACAGTAATCCTATAAAAGGCACAGTGCCCAACTTTATCAAGAAATAAAATTTAACTGCAAAATGCGGGTCAATGCCTTTAAAATATATATTTAAAGCGCCTATCTTTGAAAAAAAAAATGCATGCCCTTTTCACCTTTTGATTACTAATATAAGCAGTGAGATATAAACAATTTTTTAAAAAGGAATAGGATTATTTTTGTTTAAAATACCTAACAGCCATCCATTCGGCATCACTCCCAGTCTGAAATCGTTGAGCAGTTGGCAATTATCCTGATATGTAGGCATCATGACATGCGCCGGGCCATTTGGCAACAACGTTTGTGAACTTCAATTTAGCATCTACAACAGCCTGGACGTTTATGGTGTGTCTTCCTTTGCGATTGACAAACGCATCTTCGTTGTTGCTTGGACCCCGGATTGGCACATGGGTGCAATCTATACACCCTATAGTGTTAGGCATACCAGAGACTTGAGCGAATCCAGTCTTTACTGAAGCAATGGCTTCATCAAACTTAATGAAGTCTGAAGCTCGCCGACTAAGAGCATCTGTAAAACCCGCAATAGCTAGCTCTGCTCTGCGATGGTTGGCTCATTCCTCCAACATCTCCGACCACATTCTGAAAACTCCCACTTGCTAAAAATCTCAATGATGATGCCACTTTACTCCCAACTGTAATGACCCTGCCTTTAGTTTGAATTTGTGTGAGATCATTACGCAGAAAGTCACACAGCCATTCGAAATCTTCATAATCAAGTCGATAGTTTCTACGAAATTCAGCCCTATCAATCTCCTCAACCGAAAGCCTGTCAGTTGCCCGATGATACCTATGCAGGTATCTGTTGTTGACGTTGGCGTCTGCTAGAAATAGTGCAGCCATCGTCTTCCCCGACTTAACCTCTCCTCAGCGCAGTGTTAAATTTTTGTGTTATCTTTGAACGAAATTTTCACCATTTTCAGAATACCAATTTCGTGTTATCTACCACATTTAACACCGCGTATACAGTTTGCGCGTTGCGCACTGCGTATTTCATTACCATGCGCGGTGTTACCACCGGGATCATATGTTTTTCATGCTAACACCGTTTTCAGAATAACAATCGTGTTAGCTAACACCATTTTCATGCTAACACGGTTTTCAGACTAGCCCGAAAGGGAATGTCTCTGATTGCCGTCGCGCGCGTCTGATTGCAACATCACAAAAGCCCTGGGGCCGTATTCTGAAAACGGTGTTATCTTTTATGTTAGTAAAACGATGTTAATTGTCATAACAAATCAAAATCAGGACAAGTCATTGGTTAATGATTGCGCAAAGATGGCTGTGCCCGCGTACAGTTAACAGAGACATCTGCGCAAGCACCAATGATTAGTGTTTATTGCGCGCAATTTCAATTTGTTATGGCAATTAACACACTTTTCCTTAACACAAAATATAACACCGTTTTCAGAATACAGCCCCTGGGGAGCGTTTCATGAAAGGAAGTTGTCAGATATTTTATCTGACAACTGTTATAAGCTACTGAAATCCTTGCATCTGATTGGCTGAGAGCAAATTTGTCGGATAAAATATCCGACAAGTCCTTTCATGAAACGCCGTGATTGGGCCCCTGATTGCCTTCTGAAACAGCCCGGATCAGCGCGCGGAAGAAAATGTGATAAATACAGATTTCGTCAAATGCTAGAAGTAGAAGAACATCAACAAAGCTTATTCCTCGTGCCATCTCCAGAGCCTTTAGCCTTTTAGGCATGTTAGGGCATTATTGAATCCTGTTTTTGAGAGAAATAACATCAAGATGGCTGTAGAGGGTGAACAAAGGTGGAACTCGGATACGGCAGCCCTCCGCGAGGAAATTTTGAAGGCGAAACATATCGTTTTCATGACTGGAACTGGAGCCAGCGCCGAGAGTGGAGTTCCCACTTTCCGAGGAGCGGGAGGGTTCTGGCGGAATCGGCAGGCACAGGTCCGTATTTAATAATATGAGGTCTCCTTCAGCTTAGGCTTCAGGCAGCTGTCTACCTTCATACCGTCCATATCTACAAACGCATATATTTGCGCTTCAAGTTTTGTTGAATTGGGGATGCTCTAGCTCTAGTAGTAGTATGCCTAGTACTAGCTAGCTGAACTGTAATAGCCTATTACTTTATTAGAATCGCTAATTATTCTCTTACTCTTAGACTATTTTGGCTTTGATTTTGAAATAATATATTAATTATTATTTAATTCTAACATGTCTAAATGGAAAACAACTGATGGATATGCAATTGCAAAGTGAATTCCTTTTTTTCTTCCAATTACAGCAACTGGCTACTCCAGAGGCATTTGCGGCCAACCCTTCACTGGTTTGGGAGTTCTACCATTATAGACGGGAAGTGATGATAACTAAACATCCAAACAAAGGTCACATTGTGAGTAAGACTGTTACTAGAGCTATAGTAGTACTAGTAGGGGTGCTAGTGCTACTGAAAGAAGACTCCATGGTTTGATTGTGGTTAGTGATGACTGGTAATGATGATGAGGAGGAAGATGATGAGAGTAATGATGGTGATGACGATGATGATGATAATGAGAATGTTGAGAGTGATGATGATGATTACAATGAGGACGAATGCAATCAATTACATGTAGATGCTGCAACACGTACACAGAGAAGAGAGTTTACAACTTTCCATAGATGGGGACAAGAGTGTTACAAGTTCAAGTACTGATAATAGAAACAACTCGCATGAAAGCAACAACGTATCCTTGTTTTCGCTTGACAGCGAATATAATAATTGTACCGGTGAAATGACGGGAGAAATGGATGAAACTACAACATTTACCACTAGTTGTGACAGTGATTGCTCATTCTTAACCTCAACTGTTGATGGAGATGAGTGGCAAGTGAACTCTGATGATGAAGGTACGCAAAAAAAAACCAATGTCAAATTATCAGAATAGAGGCAGGCTAAAGGTGTTCTACACAAATTGTGATTCCCTTTTGAATAAACGGAATGAACTGCTCATGATACTGGAAATACACAGAGTGGACTTGGTCTTCCTGACTGAGATCTGCCCAAAGAATGCCAAGAATCCACTAAATGAACAGGACTTTTCTCTAGAAGGATATGACATACACTCAAATCTCCCAGATGGAAAGAGGGGTGCTATCTTTGTATTTCATGATACAAGACTATGATATTCAAACAGAGTTTGTAGAGTCTGTGTGGGTAACTCTCCGGCTGTCAGGCTCTAAAAAACTTCTCGCTGGATGCATATACAGAAGTCCTACTGTCAGTAATCACTTCCAGCTACACAACTTGATGCTTGAAGCTTCTGGTAAGAACACAGCCTACCTTTTGATTGCTGGCGATTTTAATTATCCTCACATTCACTAGGAATCCAACACTGGAAGAAACGACACGGATCTAGAGTTCATAGATACAATTGCTCACTGCTTCCTACACCAGCATGTCAATTTTCCCACAAGACATAGGGAAGGACAAAGAGACAGCACTCTGGATCTGGTGTTCACTGATAATGATCACTCAATAGATGAAATTGAATCATTGCCTCTACTCGGGCTGAGCGATCACCTTGGACTTAGCTTCACCATCACCCTCTCAGCTACAAAAGAAGCTTCACCATCACCCTCTCAGCTACAAAAGAAGAAGCCCAGCCTCCAAAACTTCAATTCAGTCGTGGACAATACAGTGACATCAGTGAGGAGCTTGATAAAGTTGAGAGGGAAGAATTAATGAAGGATATGGACACTGAGCAATCCTGGTCTTTGTTTTCCAAAACTGTTACAGAAATTATGATGAAATATATCCCATGTTCTACATCACGGCGACGCAGGAAAAAACAGGTGGATGAATAAACAAGCACTCAGGCTGCAAGCACAAAAGCACCGTGCATGGCAACAAGCCCAAACCACCAAACATCCAGTTGACAATTGCAAGAGCTAGAAGACTGGCAAAGTCTCTTCAATGCCTCACAAAAGAACTGCGGAGTAATTTTGAAAAGGACCTTGCAAAGAATGTAAAAACTGATCCTAAAGCATTTTGGAGGTATGCATCTGATAATCTGAAGACCAGAAAGGGGCTTCTGATCTCAAAAAAAAAGATGGCACCTTTACTACAACAGATGAAGAGAAAGCAGAAATTCTGAATGCTTTCTTCGAGACAACATTCACAGACGAGGACACTTCTACAATCCCACATCTTGAACCCAGGCAATCAGCTAGATGCTTATCTACACTTGACATAACCCCAGAGGATGTACATCGCAAACTTGATCTGCTATCCAAATTCAAAAGTGCTGGACCAGATGGTATTCATCCCTGCGTTCTACATGAAACTGCAGCATCAGTATGTACTCCACTCGCCATCATCTACTCCAAGTCATTCAAAGAAAGCAAGCTTCCTTCACCATGGAAAACAAGTCATGTTGTTCCAGTCCACAAGAAGGGAAACAAGTCTGATGTAACTAATTATCGGCCAATGAGTTTGACATCAGTACCATGTAAAACCATGGAGTCGCTAATCAGAGACAAGATTGTTGAACATCTGATGGAGAATGATCTTATTAGTGATTCCCAACATGGATTTGTCCCAGGTAGATCAACTGTGACTCAGCTGCTGCATACACTGGAAGATTGGTCAAGCTTATTAGATCAAGGTGAAAAGGTTGATGTTGTCTACCTAGACTTTAGGAAGGCCTTTGACAGTGTACCCCACCAACGACTACTGGCAAAACTAGATGCATACAAGGTTCAAGGGAACTTCAAAACATGGATTGCTGATTTTCTCAGTGGTCGAACCCAGAGGGTAGTGGTCAACAATGGTAGATCACAGTGGAGCATGGTAAAGAGTGGGGTGCCCAGGGCGGTGTGCTCGGCCCCACATTGTTTGTTCTGTATATCAATGATCTTCCTGAAGTTTTACAATCCACTGTAAGAATTTATGCAGACGACACAAAGGCTTTCTCTTGTGTCTCTAGTCCTGATCAATGCAAACTCTTCCAAGGAAACTTACACTCGCTGATGGACTGGTCCTTGAAGTGGCAACTTCAATTCAACTCCAGCAAATGCAGTGTTTTGCATCTTGGATCAGACGACCAAAGAGAGCACTACACCATTGGGAGTACAGCCCTGAATGCAGTTAAAGAGGAGAGAGATTTAGGGGTAATCATAGATGGCAAACTAAAGTTTCACAAGCAAGTGTCAAGTGCTGTCAATAAGGCCAACAGGGTACTGATTACCATCAGACGTGCTTTCCAGTGCCATGACTCATCCACTATCCCCAAGCTATTCAAGGGGCTAGTGCAGCCCCTCCTGGAATATGGTAATGCTATCTGGTCGCCACAGTACATTGCTGATGCTAAGGCTGTCGAAAAGGTACAGAAGAGAGCAACAAAAATAATCACCCGTATCAAACATCTTCCATACAAAGAGAGGCTGAAATTCCTGAAACTGCCATCCTTGGAGTACAGAAGAAAGAGAGGAGACATGATTCAAGTGTACAAGATCATTCATGACAGGCTTAACCCAGACCACTTTTTACAACTAGCTGACAGAACTGCTAGAGGTCATAGGTTCAAGCTTGTAAAGCCAAGGTGCAGGACAAATGTGAGAAGACATGCTTTTAGTCACCGAGTGGTAAATGACTGGAATTCTCTCACTGCAGAGGTAGTTGAAGCTCCCAATCTAGACACATTCAAAATCAGGTTGGACCGGCACTGGAAAGACCGACAGTATGATTCCCATTACTCTTAAATATTTAATAGGTCAATTTCACCTACTTGCCCCACTGCCTCCTCAAATTCATCAGTGAAGTATGAATGTAGCTGACAAGACGATAGACCTGGAAGCACGACTGCTGCTACAGCATTCTTCCAGTATTTGCTGTAAAGGTAAAGGTAAAATGATGATTACCATTATTATTTGAAAATATATTCTAAACTACATGGGATAATGACTTAAAGGTGGAGTATATGTAGTGATAAGCCATCAAAAATCAAATACCAACAAATGGTAACAGCCATAAGAATTCAATACACTTGTTTTCCAGGCAGTTGCCGAGTTTGAGAAGCGACTCAGTAAGCAGGGACGTAGAGTTACAGTCATCACCCAGAATATATACGAGTTGCATCGACAAGCAGGTTCAACTAATGTCATAGAGATGCATGGTGAGTTTGATGAAATTACTTCTTAAGTTCTCATTTCTTATTCCTATTACATATCTCTTTTGTTTCTGAATTTCTTCCTTTTATTTCCCATTTTTACTTCTCTTTTACCCCTTTTCTTTGTGATGTCTCATATTTCATATTATAGCAAAACCATAGAAATGTTGCCTTCAAATACTCATTTGTTCCATAACCTTAGTATAGAATTTTCATGAGAATTAGGATTAAGTATAATGTATGAACGGATGACCACCAGTGTTACTGGGTGAGGATGTGATCTTTTGACCCCCGCCCCCTACCCCTTTCACCAAATGTTTTTTAAAAGTACTTGAATTAAAATAGCAGTATTTGATGCTTGGTAATTACACTACAAGTTCAGAGGATGCCAAGTTTCAATATTTCAACAAAAAAAATATTTTCCTGCTATGTTCTCCTGAAGAATGAAAGGCATATAATTTTAATGCTCAATCGTTAGTATTATTGCCCCCTTCCCCCTCTAAAACACTCCTGACCATGCTTCTGTGGATGCATTGAATGCTTTGCTATGACATTTTTACAATCTTCAATGCAACTCTAATTATAATTTAGAAAAAAAAAAGTTTTTTACTCAATGTACAGAGTATATGACAATGCAATATGGTCTGAATTTTTGTCAGGATCCCTCTTTAAAACCCAATGCCTGAAATGCCATCATGTTAAAGAGGACAGGAATAGTCCAATTGTGCCTGCATTGGCTAATAGAGGGTAAGCTTATCCATGTGTAATACATTATTGACATTGAAACTTTGGTTCTATCTTAATGTTATTGGCTACAGGAACCGAATGGCTCCTGGAACAAGAGAATGCAGTATTCATTGGGTTAAAACCCATCTGTAGTTTGATAAGCCTTGAAATATTTTCTTAGATTCTCTTTGTATTGGTTGTTAAATAAGCATGATACAGGCAGCTGTAAGCAGCAGTGATTTACTTTTTTCTCCTCAATCGGAATATGAAAGATTAGAAGTAAAAAGAAAATTTTATATCCCTTGCCAGGGTGTAAATTCCATAATGCGACTGGTACCTAAGACCTAAGGATAAATGTCAAGTGCGCAATTTGTGTGAATCTTTCTATGTTGCTGTGCATGGAGCCTTTTGTAAGATCAAGGTATTGGTTTTTGATGAAGGAATCTATTTTACGTGTAAAAACGTCTAGGGTGAATGTAGAATTTGATATTTTCTTTAGAGAAAATGAAATGAGTTTTTTTAGTACAGAGCAAATGGGAGCAATGGGAGAAGAGCTTAAAGAGCATCACAGAGTTGCCAATTTGCATTTGATTGATTATTATTAAAGTTATAACTTTCATTTTCCATCAGATTTTCAAAGTTTCACTGATCTGTTCACTCACTTATTTTCTGATTTTATTAAAACCAACTTAATATCCCCCTTAATGCAAAAAGTATGTCATTGATATTTGCATCATAGAAAAACTTGCTAAATCATTTTTCTGTTCATGTTTTCTTTCAGAGGGCCCGATATTGATGCAGTTTCATCTGTTATACCAGAAGAAGAGTTACCAAGGTAACTAGCAATCATTTTAGTCACAGGCGTAGCCAGGATTTTTCAAAGATTTTTTCGAAGATTGCGAAATTGGTGATTAGCACGCAAAGGGTGCTCCCCAGGAGTGGGTGAAGGGAGGAGGAGTTTCCCCCTTCCAGCGCAAAGCGCGAAAGCTCTGACGTTTTAGCAAATTTGAGAGAAAAATAAACTGCTTGTAGCAAACAATTTTTTAGGCGGAAAGTTATAGTTCGATGCCCTGACTGCTTATCAGTTATTTTGGACGCAATACTGCACTGTATGTAACAGGGGTGGGTGCAGGCAGGGGGAGTTTCCCCCTTCCAGCGCGAAGCGCAAAAGCTGTGACGTTTTATTGTAGAAGCGAGGGAGCAAAACGACCGAGCGGCAAATTTTTACATTTTTAACCCTAAAAAACGCATTTTCATGTGCATTTTACCCAGGAAATTTTGCATTTGACAATTGCAGTTGAGAGGTAGAGAAGCTAGAATTTTATACAATGATAAACAGTTTTCTATTCACTCACTTCTACAATCGGAAACGAAAACCCTACAGGCTTGAGAAAGAGTGGAGAAATTCAGCAAGTCGATCCGAATTGAGATTTCTTTCAAAAGTAGAACCTTTGCAAATACTGTTTTATACACTTTATCCTATTATTGGGAGAGCAATATTTAGCAGGATTCATATGAATCTTACATGATATAGCGAGCAAAGCAATTACATCTTTATTTTTTCAAACTTTTTGAACCCTTTAAGCTATTTAAGAACTATATACGGGGGGAGCAAAATTACGAGATCCTGAAAGAAAATAATTATGCGAGAGAGCAAAGCGACCGAGCTTTGGAAAATTTTCCCATTTCAAACCTTCAAAAACTAGAATTTTAGTGCATTACCCTGCGGATTTGGGGGCGCGTGATCCATAAAGATTAAGATTTTTCTTCATTTCCACCTATTTTTAGCTCATCCGGCCCGAATGGGCCAGATGAGCTTATGCCGTGGCGTCCGTCGTCCGTCGTCCGTCCGTCCGTCCGTCCACAATTTCAAAATGCTTCTTCTTCGCCATTTCTTACCCGATTTTAATTCTGTTTGCTTTATATGATAGCACTAGGTGGGGGATTCGAAACTTCTACACAGAATTTTGAAGCTCATTAAATATGCTAATTTATGTGCATTTCTCAAAAATCACAAAAATTGCTTCTCCTTCCTCATTTATTGACCGATTTCGATTTTTTTTTGTTCCATCTGAAAGACTTTCATGAGGTTCATTGAACTTCTACACGGAATTTTGAAATTTTGTCTACAAAATTAATTATGCTAATTTATGCGATATTTATTCAAAAAGCACAAAAATTGCTTCTCCTTCCTCATTTATTGACCAATTTCAATTTTTTTAGTTCCATCTGAAAGACTTTCATGAGGTTCATTGAACTTCTACACAGAATTTTGAAATTTTGTCTACAAAATTAATTATGCTAATTTATGCGATATTTATTCAAAAATCACAAAAATTGCTTCTCCTTCATTTATTGACCAATTTCAATTTTTTTTGTTCCATCTGAAAGACTTTCGTGTTCCATCTGAAAGACTTTCATGAGGTTCATTGAACTACACAGAATTTTGAAATTTTGTCTACAAAATTAATTATGCTAATTTATGCGATATTTATTCAAAAATAACAAAAATTGCTTCTCCTTCCTCATTTATTGACCGATTTCAATTTTTTTTGTTCCATCTGAAATACTTTCATAAGGTTCATTGAACTTCTACACGGAAATTTGAAATTTATTAAAAAGATCACAAAAATGGCTTATGCACTTTTATTGTATTACACAATAATGAGTTTTGGCATAGCACCCATCGGTGTGTGTGGACGTGGTACTACTCCTGAGTTCTACAGGCTGCAATAGAGAACTAGTTCACCCTTTCGGCCCTAGTTTTCAAGGTGAAATGCTGTTAATGATGTAAGAAAATTGTTGAAAGAAGTCCATTATGTGTATTTTGTAAAGTAACCTCTATATTTTGACATTTTTTTTGAAACATTTCATGTTGTTTTGTGCTGTGCACGGCGCCGATGCCACGCCAATAATTTTACCAACTGCTGCAGCTACTAGAGGCCTTTCCTCATAGCAATTGAACTTGAGTTGTCAATTTCCAGACTTTCATTCATATCTATATGTCACTGTCTCCTTCAAAAACCACATTTAGCCTAGCCTCTTGTCGAGGCCCTGGCGCTGTTGAAATCCTTGGCGATATGGAAAGACCGAGGCGCTTGCGCCGAGGGCCTCTTGACACCCGATCTGAATTTCTTTTGTATTTCATTGTTTTGACGAATATTCCAACCAAATTTTTGTCGGTGAAAATCATCCAATAAGCGCGAGCTACCATGACGTAATGTTAAATATTCATGACTCCACTGCACGCTTTTTCTTACATATTAATTAATCGCAGCCCAAAATGGCGTTCAACGTTTCTTCCACGACGAGTGATGACGATATTTGTAAGAGCTTAGAATATGCCGCTAGAAAGATTGACAGATTCAAAGATTAGCAAGTTGATGCAATCAAATCTGCACTTAAAGGACAAGATATTTTTGTGAATCTGCCTACTGGCTATGGAAAAAGAGTTATTTTTCACGCGCTACCGCTCTGTGCTAATTACCTCCGTCGGCCAGAGATGGGGAGTGATACTGCTGCTTCGCGAGCTAGCTAGGGCCTATAGGCCATGCGGATCCCCCGGGGCCTTGCCGGGCAGTGAAGTTGCTGGTAACTCCTTGGTTACATCAGAATTGATGGAGATGCATCTATTGTTGAACGGTGACTTTTATTGTCCATTCCATATCAACAAGGATTTCAACAGCGCCAGGGCCTCGACAAGAGGCTACATTTAGCCAGATTTGCAATAGGCACTTCATCATCTGTACATGCATGTAACCAATACATGTACATTTCATGTATTCATTACAGTGTCTACTCTGTTCAAAGTACAAATTGCTTGAATTTCTTTGCTGGATGCCGGATGAGCGCCACATCATTGATGTGCTAGTTCTTTCTCTCCTTTGCGTTTTTTGCACCCCCGGCTGCCCGGGGCACGTGCCCCCTGCCCCCCCCCCCTAGATACACCACTGAGCAAAGAGACCAAGCGGGGGTGGGAGGGGGGTATCCCCCTCCTACATCAGGGAATTTTTCAAAAATCTGTCTATAAAACTTGCATTTTAGAGCATCCCAAAATGGGTTTTAAAGGAGAATTAACCCCTGAGTACAAATTTACTTATATTGAAAGGTGTAGTATATTCCTACTTATTGGCCTAAATCATTTTCCAATAAGATATCAGAAAAGGGTATAATAAAGATATTCCAACACCCGGTATCGTCTACTACTCATTTACATGGGGGCTGCCATTTTCTTGCTGATTTGGATTTGTACATGAACCATTGAGAAATGTTCCGGTCAGGAAGATATTTTGAATCCAAGACCTAAATTGATTTTCTTCATTACCTAAAATCCCATATGTGACGAAAAATATAAAGTGGGTGTTTACATGATTTATAAAAATTAAATCTTTATAATGATACTTTTAAATTGTCTGGTTTTGCTTAACAAAAATCTATTTTCTTGGGTTTGCCAAACAGAGCAGAGCATAATATATGCAGCATGCATTCTGACTTTTCAAGTCCCATTATCCGAAAGCAGGTGAATGCATAGTTTGCCGCTATAGGTGCTCAGGGAAGAAGCATCCATAAAATTTGAATTAATTTGCTCCGTCCATTGCGTCACAGTATCTAGAAAATAGATTTATATTAAGCGAATATCGATTTTCAACAGAAATATACATGTATAAGGAAATCTTCAGTTTAAAAATAAATTGACATATCTATTCTATATTTTAAATCTCAAATGGGTTTTTAATTTTGAAAAAGGCAATTGGGCATTTGGATTAAGAAAATCTTCTTGTACACATAAAAAAAATGGCAGCCCCCATGTATTGCTAGCAGACGATACATATTGCTAGCAGATGATAAATTTTGCTCAGAAAATCTTGATTCGTATCGATCTCGTATATTTTGACGCGAAGCCATATAGTCTAACAAGTAGGAATAAATAACACCTTTGAACACTATCGTCTTTATTGTTTGAGGTTAATTCTCCTTTAATGAAAACAAGGAATGCACGGATCTACACCAATGGACAGAACCCCTTAATTGAGAATAACAATGCGAGTGAACGAATTTTCTTCGATATTTTCGAATTGAAATAATTCCATTTCTTATTTCCTTATCATTTCCTAGTCATTAAAGAATGTGATGGTATTTCAAGATCAGGCATCATGAGTTTGGATAATTATTATTTTTAAGTTAATGTATCATAATTCTTATTAATTTTATCCAAAAATATTGGGGATGATAATACAGGCCATCCAACCACCTCAATTTTTTGGGGGGATATATACCCCCAAACCCCCTGGATCGACACCCATGGTAACAGGGGTGGGTGCAGGGGAGAGGAGAGTTATTCCCCCTCCCCTTCGCGCGCGAAGCGCAAAAAATTTGATGCTTTAGAAAATTTTGAGAGCCAGATAACGGCTTGTAGCGCCTTTTTAGGCCTTTTTCTTTCACTTCCCCCGTTTTTTTTGCTCTCGCTTTTTTTTTTTTTTTTTAGTGGCAGAATAGGGGGGGGGCATGGCCCTCCGGTGCCCCCCTGTCTACGCCAGTGATTTTAGTGTTGATTTTATAGATTTAAGCAATGGAAACTGAAAATCAAAATGTATTGAGCAGGTCTGGTCAGTAGAGTAAAATGGCTTATACAAATTATCTTATAAATTATCACAGTAATTTATACAACAATTTTAATTGCCCATCAGGAAACGAGTTATCAGTAACAACTTCCATAATGCATAACAAATTTGCTCACAGCCATTAAAATATCTCTATTTCAGTAGCTTATAGCAAGGATTGCAATTTGATATTGATATTTATGGAACACGACTGAACTTTGATATTCTGCCTGGAATGGGGGGGGGCATGTCTCATTGAGGCCTGTACATCATTCGCATACACAAACACAGATAAAAAGGGTACTTTTTCAGCATTAGGCGCTTAACCTGGGTTACGAGTTCAGGGTATCAAGGAAAAGGGTATCAAATTCAGAGGTGAAATGAAAATCAGTGATGAAAACATAGTTCGGTAATGTGTTCCAAATTAGGTTAAATTTCTTTTATGGTTCCTTTTTGACTAAAAATTTCTTTGATGAAGATGTAATCCTCAAATACAATGTAAAATACCATGCAAGATATAAATCGCAGTTAAGGGTATAAAAATCAGAGATGGTAGACGAGTTTCCCTGTTTAGGGTATCAAACTACTCCTACTGCAATCCCTGTTTTAGGTGCTTTTGCAGATGATGTACAGGTCTCAAGGAGACATCCTCCCCCACCAAGGCTGAAATCATAAAAGGTTTTATTGAACTTATGAAATATATGTACAAAATCAGCCCATAAGTTCATGGAAAGCAAGATAATACTGCGGAATAAGGTACGGGCGGATGCCACGCGCATTTTTGGCTCAAAATTTGAAAGAATGTAAAAAATCACGATTTTTAATTTTTTGACCTAATATGTAAAACCTGATAAAGACTTTTCAAGTGATATCAGATTTATTTTGAGTTTGACGTTATATACCTGATTTATATAAGATTGAAAGTTGGATATTACACACACACATGTATGGCGTAATGAAACATAAAACTGTGATTTACTCAAAATAATAGGATGTGAAAACTACCTATATTTCAACATTTTTAACCCAACGTAAATTTGTCCATTTAATAGCTTTTTCTTTTATCATGTATATTGTCATGTCACACACAGTAAAGAAATTCCCCGATAAGGTGATAGATGACTCATTTTATGTTATCCCAAATGGAATGATGTATTTTCACTGGATGCGCTTTTTGCATGAAAAACACTATTTGAATGTATATGGGCAATTCCACGGTAACGGAATTACAAATTTGAGATTTTTTGCTTACACTTTTGGAGTTTGTGCACTAATTTTGAACTTTGGTCCCCTTCCTACCAATTAATAATCTGCAGATGTACTCATTCCTTCACCTGAACTATTTCATACCCAAATTTTTTTCACTTATTATGTGCAGGTATATATATATATATACCATGGTAACGGAATTACCAGAAAATGGTGGTATTTTTGAATCTCTCATTTCCATTCAGTATCCTTTGAAATATACAAGCCATTTATTCCAGATTCATGTTTGATTCAGCTAACTGTTTATTCAACTTAATTGTGATAGGAAGAGATTGAGAAATAACATGACAGATGTGTAGTCTTTGCTCTTTTTCTGAGATAAGTGATCTGTAACGGAATTACATATTTGAAATTTACTAAGAAATCTAAAGGTTCTTCAATATCCTGAAAACTCCATGTTGATAAATTTTTATACACAGTCTCAAGTGAAAAAAAAAAATGATTTTAAAATAAGTACCATGAGGCCATTATGAAAAGGTATATGTGAATGCACTGGAAATGGTTAAGATTACAAAGTTATAGTTGAAGTAAGCAGCAACTGCTTGGTATATTTGTGTTTAATTTTGTCAGTTGAGTTGCAGGCATTTATTCATCAACAAATAAACAATCATGATTGTTTAAACAATATTCCATATTACAAATTGGCATAATAGCTATGGTAACAGAATTACGTCATATTCAATCTCAATACTAACTCAGTCATTCATTGGGTATTCTTCGCATATAATTATTTATGAAGGTTTTCCTCTACTAATTAAAATCCTTAAAAAGATAGACTTGCAGTTTAGTCACCAGATCTCTCTAAACCATCAAACGGAGAACTTTAAAATGAACTGTGAAGGATTGACATGCAAAAGCAAAACAGCAAACAGGTGTGATTGAGTGAAAGTATGGTAAATTGCATTTTATATCTTACTTGTATGTGAAAATCACATGGAAAACATATTTATCTGTAAAGCTAAAGCCAGCTTTTGTTTTAATGTTTATTCTATATTAATGAATGCCAGAATATAAATAAAAGAAAATTCAAAAGAGTTTGCAATTTTTTGACAGGAACTCTAATGACAGAAAGATCAGTAAATGAATGGTAGGTGAATATTCACACCGACATATACCAAGACAAAAAAAAAAAAAAACAAACAAATCCAAACAGTGTTTCATAATAAATTGGGCTCTTTTTCATAAAATCGATGTTGTCTAAAACTGAAAATTCATCCTTTCTATAACCATATGCTAAGTGATGTAAACATACACATTTATCATTCATACTGGATTGTTTTTGTCTTTTTTTTGCAATCAATGACACTTCAGAGCTACTTCACATATACGATATATGCATAAAACACATGTTCGAACTTCTCAATCACATTCTAACCTCTTTTTGCATGATCATGGTAATTCCGCTACCACAAATTTGGCCAAACAGAAAAAGATATTCAAATAAGTGTTATCGGAAGTTTTAAGGTACAATTTGAAATCAGAGAATTTTCAGTTTCTCCAAAAAATATTCACTCTTAAAGCTAGGAGGAAAACTCTCCCCCATTTATGGTCACGGAATTACAACCATATTGTAGTAGATTTTAAACATGCTTCCTGAAAATACTGGTTTGATATATGTCTCATACCTTGGAACACAAGTTGCGTACACATACGCGATTGTAATGAAAGTTAATGCATGAGACACAATTGAACAATGTATTTATTGGCTGTTGCTATGGAAACAGTAAGAAAAAACACATATATTTGAGTCAAAATAAAACCATGATGCTACCGGAAAAAAGTAAATATTAATATATTTGTATTGTATATGATTATCTTCTCTTTTACAAGACACTCACTTATAATTTGTTTTAGTAAAGGGGTGATGAATGTGACCACTACATGTGTTGGCCGATATCACGGTAACAAATATATTTATTGTGTTGTATTTCTAACAAAATACTATGGTTGTTCTGTCCACATTACACGTAAAACCAGTTTTACGATGAGAGCGGTCTTGAAAACCACATCGCGAGGTGGTTTTCAAAACTGGTTTCCACTAAACTAGTTTAAGGATGTAGATGAGAACGGGGTCATAAAGTCGATGTTGGCTAAAACTGAAAATTCATCCTTTCTATAACCATATGCTAAGTGATGTAAACATACACATTTATCATTCATACTGGATTGTTTCCGTCTTTTTTTTGCAATCAATGACACTTCAGAGCTACTTCACATATACGATATATGCATAAAACACATGTTCGAACTTCTCAATCACATTCTAACCTCTTTTTGCATGATCATGGTAATTCCGTTACCACAAATTTGGCCAAACAGAAAAAGATATTCAAATAAGTGTTATCGGAAGTTTTAAGGTACAATTTGAAATCAGAGAATTTTCAGTTTCTCCAAAAAATATTCACTCTTAAAGCTAGGAGGAAAACTCTCCCCCATTTATGGTCACGGAATTACAACCATATTGTAGTAGATTTTAAACATGCTTCCTGAAAATACTGGTTTGATATATGTCTCATACCTTGGAACACAAGTTGCGTACACATACGCGATTGTAATGAAAGTTAATGCATGAGACACAATTGAACAATGTATTTATTGGCTGTTGCTATGGAAACAGTAAGAAAAAACACATATTTGAGTAAAAAAAAAACCATGATGCTACCGGAAAAAAGTAAATATTAATATATTTGTATTGTATATGATTATCTTCTCTTTTACAGGACACTCACTTATAATTTGTTTTAGTAAAGGGGTGATGAATGTGACCACTACATGTGTTGGCCGTTATCACGGTAACAAATATATTTATTGTGTTGTATTTTCTAACAAAATGCTATGGTTGTTTTAAACATGAAATAATGGTAAACATTTAATAATTTTTGCCACCTGTTTGATTATATTCAAAATTTAAGTTTGGAATAGAATCATTCATTGGCTATTCTTCGCATATAATTATTTATGAAGGTTTTCCTCTACTAATTAAAATCCTTAAAAAGATAGACTTGCAGTTTAGTCACCAGATCTCTCTAAACCATCAAAAGGAGAACTTTAAAATGCACTGTGAAGGATTGACATGCAAAAGCAAAACAGCAAACAGGTGTGATTGAGTGAAAGTATGGTAAATTGCATTTTATATCTTACATGTATGTTAAATTAAATGGAAAACATATTTATCTGTAAAGCTAAAGCCAGCTTTTGTTTTAATGTTTATTCTATATTAATGAATGCCAGAATATAAATAAAAGAAAATTCAAAAGAGTTTGCAATTTTTTGACAGGAACTCTAATGACAGAAAGATCAGTAAATGAATGGTAGGTGAATATTCACACCGACATATACCAAGACAAAAAACAAAAACCAACAAACAAATCCAAACAGTGTTTCATAATAAATTGGGCTCTTTTTCATAAACCCCGTTCTCATCACATTTCCTAAACTGGTTTCCACTAAACCAGTTTTCAAAACCAGTTTAGAAGATCGCTTCGTTAGCATTCACATTCACGCTCCCCTGAACTGGTTTCCAAAACCACTTCACCGAAAGTGATCTTGTTGCTATGGGAACACTCTAAGCGGGGTCAAATGTTTCGCGAGGAATTTGAAACCGTCAAGCGTTATGCACATTAGCGCGGGATCGCGATCGCAGCTGCATGCATGCACGCAATCCGTATATGTGTCCATATAGCGTATAAAGTGTGGATCGTATACCGCGCGCACAATAGTACTTCCGGGTGAAGATCGGTTTCCGAAGAAAGGTTGTGTCCACATTACACGTAAAACCAGTTTTACGATGAGAGCGGTCTTGAAAACCACATCGCGAGGTGGTTTTCAAAACTGGTTTCCACTAAACTAGTTTAAGGATGTAGATGAGAACGGGGTCATAAAGTCGATGTTGGCTAAAACTGAAAATTCATCCTTTCTATAACCATATGCTAAGTGATGTAAACATACACATTTATCATTCATACTGGATTGTTTTCGTCTTTTTTTTGCAATCAATGACACTTCAGAGCTACTTCACATATACGATATATGCATAAAACACATGTTCGAACTTCTCAATCACATTCTAACCTCTTTTTGCATGATCATGGTAATTCCGTTACCACAAATTTGGCCAAACAGAAAAAGATATTCAAATAAGTGTTATCGGAAGTTTTAAGGTACAATTTGAAATCAGAGAATTTTCAGTTTCTCCAAAAAATATTCACTCTTAAAGCTAGGAGGAAAACTCTCCCCCATTTATGGTCACGGAATTACAACCATATTGTAGTAGATTTTAAACATGCTTCCTGAAAATACTGGTTTGATATATGTCTCATACCTTGGAACACAAGTTGCGTACACATACGCGATTGTAATGAAAGTTAATGCATGAGACACAATTGAACAATGTATTTATTGGCTGTTGCTATGGAAACAGTAAGAAAAAACACATATTTGAGTCAAAAAAAACCATGATGCTACCGGAAAAAAGTAAATATTAATATATTTGTATTGTATATGATTATCTTCTCTTTTACAAGACACTCACTTATAATTTGTTTTAGTAAAGGGGTGATGAATGTGACCACTACATGTGTTGGCCGTTATCACGGTAACAAATATATTTATTGTGTTGTATTTCTAACAAAATGCTATGGTTGTTTTCAACATGAAATAATGGTAAACATTTAATAATTTTTTGCCGCCTGTTTGATTAATATTCAAAATTTAAGTTTGGAATTGAATCATTCATTGGCTGTTCTTCGCATATAATTATTTATGAAGGTTTTCCTCTACTAATTAAAATCCTTAAAAAGATAGACTTGCAGTTTAGTCACCAAATCTCTCTAAACCATCAAAAGGAGAACTTTAAAATGCACTGTGAAGGATTGACATGCAAAAGCAAAACAGCAAACAGGTGTGATTGAGTGAAAGTATGGTAAATTGCATTTTATATCTTACATGTATGTTAAATTAAATGAAAAACATATTTATCTGTAAAGCTAAAGCCAGCTTTTGTTTTAATGTTTATTCTATATTAATGAATGCCAGAATATAAATAAAAGAAAATTCAAAAGAGTTTGCAATTTTTTGACAGGAACTCTAATGACAGAAAGATCAGTAAATGAATGGTAGGTGAATATTCACACCGACATATACCAAGACAAAAAAAAAAAAAACAAACAAATCCAAACAGTGTTTCATAATAAATTGGGCTCTTTTTCATAAAGTCGATGTTGTCTAAAACTGAAAATTCATCCTTTCTATAACCATATGCTAAGTGATGTAAACATACACATTTATTATTCATACTGGATTGTTTTCGTCTTTTTTTGCAATCAATGACACTTCAGAGCTACTTCACATATACGATATATGCATAAAACACATGTTCGAACTTCTCAATCACATTCTAACCTCTTTTTGCATGATCATGGTAATTCCGTTACCACAAATTTGGCCAAACAGAAAAAGATATTCAAATAAGTGTTATCGGAAGTTTTAAGGTACAATTTGAAATCAGAGAATTTCAGTTTCTCCAAAAAAATATTCACTCTTAAAGCTAGGAGGAAAACTCTCCCCCATTTATGGTCACGGAATTACAACCATATTGTAGTAGATTTTAAACATGCTTCCTGAAAATACTGGTTTGATATATGTCTCATACCTTGGAACACAAGTTGCGTACACATACGCGATTGTAATGAAAGTTAATGCATGAGACACAATTGAACAATGTATTTATTGGCTGTTGCTATGGAAACAGTAAGAAAAAACACATATTTGAGTAAAAAAAAACATGATGCTACCGGAAAAAAGTAAATATTAATATATTTGTATTGTATATGATTATCTTCTCTTTTACAGGACACTCACTTATAATTTGTTTTAGTAAAGGGGTGATGAATGTGACCACTACATGTGTTGGCCGTTATCACGGTAACAAATATATTTATTGTGTTGTATTTCTAACAAAATGCTATGGTTGTTTTCAACATGAAATAATGGTAAACATTTAAAGTAGAACTTTAATGATTTTAAATATTGGCTTAATACTTATTATTGCATAGATGGCATAAATTAAACAAGGTTATCCAAATTCAACGCTTGGAAACATTTGAAGTAATGATTATTATCAATTATAAAACGGTAAAATACAGCCCCCGATATAGCAGCTGAAGAGCTCCTCGAACGCTGCTGAGATATGTGACGACACACCATGGACCAGTCCTGTCTAAGCAGACGATGTCCCATAACATCTTACACATTTTTCAGAGCCTATTTTGTCATCTCCTCTTCACTTATTTCTCTTCCTTCACTAGCGTCAGTCTTAATGTTAGTCTGTTGCCTCACTCTTAACTTCGTGTATGGTATTATTTTGATGAAAAATGCAGCGTTAAAAAAATAAAGGAATCAGTCACTTGTAAACAAAATAAGACGCCATTGTATTTTCAGCTGCTTGCACCGGGGCATGTTCGGCGTTTCAAGAGGGAACGAATACCATCCTGCTATTATTCGGAGGGCTTTTCAATTTGAAAGTGGGGTTTATTTCATTGATCATTGACCCTTCTCCTGTGTATTTACAATCAAACGGTTTTAGCTATCAGTTTCACTTTCCCTTTATAATGGTGTGAAATAAGGTCATGTTTAAATACACCAAACTCTTTATAATTTGATAAATAATTGCATTGCAATTACGTTCATTCATTATAGGACGTCGTCTGCTTAAGCAGGATCGATCCCGAGTGTGACGACATGAAAACATCGCTATATTTCTGGCGAATCCTCGGATATTCCAGATGCTGAGAAGAGCTTTTATTTGTGTTGTTTTTATAATCATCAGATACGCAGTTGACATAAAACTTATACGATTGCCATCTGTAAGCTTCCCAGTTTCTAGTGATACATTAATTGCCATATTTGTGATTTTCTTTGAATACCTACTTTAATAATTTTTGCTGCCTGTATGATCATATTCAAAATTTAAGTTTGGAATAGAGCTAAATTTGATTTACGAAAAAAAATTGTTGCCATGAAAACAGAATGTTAATGAAGATGACATCTTTCAACTAAAGAAAGAAATGTAACTAATCAATATAACATATATAGCAACCAGATTCACAAACACAGTCAGCGATTAGAATCTGCTCGTTGGCTGGGAATGTCACCACTATAGCTGTTACTAAAAAGTGGTAGCTAATACAAAAAGTGGTGATGTCTTTCTACCAGAATTTCTGTTTACTTGATTCAAATCAAGATCCAGAAGATTTTTGTCCCCAGTAAAATGGGTAATACCAAAATTTTCGCCTTGAACATGATGACAAGACCTGCTACTTGATTCATTCAAAATTGAATTTTTGTATTTATGTATTCGTTTATTTATTTATTTATTTGAACTTATTCATACAGGATAAAATACTATGTTTGTTTTCAACATAAAATAATGGTAAACATCTAATAATTTTTGCCGCCTGTTTGATTATATTCAAAATTTTAGTTAATTGGAGTAGAGCTATTGTTGCCATGGAAACAGAATGTTAATGAAGATGAAATCTTTCAACCAAATAAAGAAATGTGACCTACTGATACAAAATAAATGTTAAGCAAACAGAATTTGTATGCAAATTAGTGATCCGATGATGTCATAAGATTTTGATGAATTTTTAAACCTTTTTTTGTTTAATTTTACTTTATTGATTCAACACAATATTTGGGGTGAACTTGGCCTTTAAAGCTAGTTGTGGATGTGTTCCTCATGGACGTTGTCATGATTGATAATGAGTTACACATCACGAAACTATTGGAATTTGAAAATTACCACACATTCCTAATTGAACAGCATACAAGCAAATGTCAGATTCTTAATATATATATATATATAATCTTAGCTTCACTTCAAATCTTTCTAGATATTAGAAAGAAGTGTTTTGACTAAACAGTGTCTAAATTTTTGCTCGCTCACAAACCTTAAAAACTGTAAAGCTGATTTTGAGCTATACAGACATTAGCGCCCACCCCATCAAAATTACGTCTGCATGGCTTTCATCATTTGGTCAACCGCTCGGAAGTCGGTCTCGCCAAGGTATTGATAATGTATCAAAATCATATTGAATATGTAAGAAAACTTGCCTACTATGATAAAAGCCACCCTTAAATGGGATTACTATCCCTATTTAAATCAAACAAGTGCTACATTTACTCTTGCAAGTACCCTTACCCTCCCAATTGTTTCTTTATAATGTGTGTTTATTCAGTAGAATTGTTGAGAGTTATGTTACATTACATCACAGCACAGTAGAGTAACTAATAATAGTAACTACACTATATAAATTTATCTAATTATTAATAAATGTTCCTTCTTCACCTCTGAAAATGTCCCGTTTGTTAATATACGTTCCTTTTTAAATAAAAAAAACCCCTATTCAAATCTGATACGTGCCCATTTTCCTTCGATAAGTGCTTATTTTCCTTTGCAACAACATATTTTTCATTCTCAAAAGCTGATAAGTACCCCTTCATCTATTATTCCCCCTATTAATTCTGAGAGCTACCTGTTTTACTTTGACAAGTACCCCTATTCCCCTTTTTCAATATTACAAGAAACGGCTGAAATAGGTGCTCCTTTCCCTCTAATAGGTGCTCCTTTTCATCTCTGTTGAGTGCCCTATTCATCCTCAATAATATTGCCCCTTTCATTCTGATATATGGCATTTTCCTTCCATTAAGTGCCCTTTTGAGCCCTAAAAAGTGTCACTTATTTATGAAACATGCCTCTTATCCTTTTAATAAGTGCCCTTTTTTATAAGAGCTTCTTCCCCTGATCAAAATGCCCATATCAAAATCTAATAGGTGTCCCTTTTCCCTTTCTGCAATAATTGCAGAAGAGCAGACTTAAGCCGTATTAAGGGGTTATGTGAAGACAATACTCTGTATGATACTGTGTATTGTCTTATGTAAACACAATGACACAACCAGGACTCTAGTGGAGTAATGTACATTTATCCTAACATGCAAGTCAATGAATGTGCAAATCTGATAAGTACCCCTTCATCTATTATTCCCCCTATTAATTCTGAGAGCTACCTGTTTTACTTTGACAAGTACCCTATTCCCCTTTTTCAATATTACAAGAAACGGCTGAAATAGTGCTCCTTTCCCTCTAATAGGTGCTCCTTTTCATCTCTGTTGAGTGCCCTATTCATCCTCATAATATTGCCCCTTTCATTCTGATATATGGCATTTTCCTTCCATTAAGTGCCCTTTGAGCCAAAAAAGTGTCACTTTATTTTATGAAACATGCCTCTTATCCTTTTAGTAAGTGCCCTTTTTTATAAGAGCTTCTTCCCCTGATCAAAATGCCCATATCAAAATCTAATAGGTGTCCCTTTTCCCTTTCTGCAATAATTGCAGAAGAGTATCGGGGTAATCGTCATTTTATGGGGGTAATTGTCCGGTTGGGGGGGGGTGAATTTTAATGCAGGGTAATTGGATAGGGGGGTAGTTTTCCAGGGGGTAGTTGTCCTAGAATCGGTCATTAGGCATTTTGTGTCGTCAGAACTTAAAACCTCTGTTAAAAAACAAAAAACAAAACAAAATAAACATTCCCTTGTTACCACAATAATATTGTTTGGTTTTGTCCGGTACATCACCTTAAAATAAAACAAATTCAACGAGTGTGCCCGCCCCGCAGAATGAAAACCCATTTTATGCTACCAATTATTATCAAAAGAGAAGTGTTTATTTTTATCCCTCGCTACGCTCGCTCACAAAAATGAAATTAACATCCCCTTAAAAACGATTGTGCCTGCCCCGCCCCGCAAGAAGAAGACACCATTTATGCTACCAATTATTATAAAAAGGAAGAGTTAATATTTTTTCGCTTGCTAATTACGCTCGCTCATAGCAAGAAGATCCCGTTTATGCTACCAATCATTATTTTAAAAAATTTTCGCTCGCTCGCCTAAATAAAATTAACATTCCCTTACTGAATACGATTGTGCCCGCCCCACTTCGTAGGAAGAAGATCCCGTTTATGCTACCAATTATAAAAAAAAGAAGTTAAATAAAATTTACATTCCTTAAATACGATTGTGCCCCCCCCCCCCCCCGCCCCCCCGCTTCGTAGCTAGAAGATCCCGATTATGCTATACATATATTATTTTTTTTAAAGTGTATATTTTTTTATCGCTTTGCTACGCTCGCTCGCCTAATCAATATTAACATTCCTTAAATACGATTGTGCCCGCCCCGCCCCTTGCCAAGAAAATTCTGTTTATGCTACCAATTTTTTTCAACGAGAAGTATTACTATTTTTTCCGCTCGCTTGCCCAGTCAAAATTAACATCCCCTTAAATATGATCATTTTTAAAATCGAACATTGCAAAGCTGGGGCTCGCTCGCGAATATGAAACAAACACTCATTGGATGTGGAACAAGTGATCATGGTAGGTGGTACTTTAATTAGAAATCGGCTAGAATTTTTTTTAATTCGAATTAGAGTTGTTAAAATGAAAATAGACTCACGGTTGACACAGGTTAAGAATAAATTATTCTATTACTTGCTTCTGCACATGCCCCCCCCCCCCAAATAAAATGATTATGTCGTCGTTCACAAAGGTTTATCGGTAATCGATGGCACACAGACTCAGGCTCGTCGGTAAATTAGTGGTCTCGAAAAATAAATATTCATAGCCGTTTATTATTGGTGCTTTTACTTGTTAAGTTATTTTTTTTTAGTATGTGCCTATATTACTTGTATTTTCTTATAAAAATTGTTACCAATTTATATGCCCTACCTTATTGTTTAATCCTGTTACATCAGGACCATGATGCAAAACAGTTTTATACTGATCATGCTTTTATCCTGTATGAATAAGTTCAAATAAATAAATAAACGAATACATAAATATATGAATTCAATTTTAAATGAGTCAAGTAGCAGGTCTTGTCATCATGTTCAAGGTGAAAATTTTGGTATTACCCATTTTACTGGGGACAAAAATCTTCTGGATCTTGATTTGAATCAAGTAAACAGAAATTCTGGTAGAAAGACAACACCACTTTTTGTATTAGCTACCACTTTTTAGTAACAGCTATAGTGGTCACATTCCCAGCCAAAGAGCAGATTCTAATCGCTGACAGTGTTTGTGAATCTGGTTGCTATATATGTTATACTGGTTAGTTACATTTCTTTCTTTAGTTGAAAGATGTCATCTTCATTAACATTCTGTTTTCATGGCAACAATGTTTTTTTTTCGTAAATCAAATTTAGCTCTATTCCAAACTTAAATTTTGAATATAATCAAACAGGTGGCAAAAAATCATTAAATGTTTACCTTTATTTCATGTTGAAAACAACCATAGTATTTTGTTAGAAATACAACACAATAAATGTATTTGTTACCATGGTAACCGCCAACACATGTAGTGGTCACATCCATCACCCCTTTACTAAAACAAGTTATGATAAGTGAGTGTCCTGTAAAGAGAAGATAATCATATACAATACAAATGTATTAATATTGACTTTTTCCGGTAGCATCATGGTTTTTTTTTTACTCAAATATGTGTTTTTTCTTACTGTTTCCATAGCAACAGCCATTTTCAAACATGGACACTTTTTATAATATTTGGGTTTTAATCAAGTGAAAAAATTTTGATACATTATTCTAAAATGTTACAATGTGTTGTACTTTCTTAATCACGAATACATGACATTTTCTGAAATTCTACTGTTCTTGATCCGTTTCCATGATAATAGCCCTTGTGGTCACGCCCACCTCTTAATTTAGGGCAAAGAAGCATATTTTGATAGTTAGCGGTCCCATCCAACCGAAAAAAAACCTTCATTTAAGATTTTTTCTAAGGGGGTGGGGACATTTCAGTTTTTGGCCCATTTTGTCGGTTCACCTTCAAATTTTACATGGAGGTGCATTATGGTAAGATGAAGACGCCTATTGTTTTTGGTGCGGGCGGAGTGATGGTTGCCATGGTAACCATATTTTTAAAGAAATTTGCCATGTGAAACATATTTTTTAAAGAAATGGTAAAGATTTTCTTGTGAGCGCTCTACCGGCTGCAGTTTTTGTCGGATCACCTTCAAATTTCGCATGGAGGTGCATTCTGGTAAGATGTAGATGCTTATTGTTTTTGGTGTGGGCGGAGTCAACATTGTTGCCATGGTATTGGTAACCATGTTTTAAAGAGATGGTAATGATTTTCTTGTGAGCGCTCTACCGGCTGCAGTTTTTGTCGGATCACCTTCAAATTTCGCATGGAGGTGCATTATGGTAAGATGAAGACGCCTATTGTTTTTGGTGTGGGTGGAGTCATCGTTGCCATGGTAACCATATTTTTTAAAGAAATGGTAAAGACTTTCTTGTGAGCGCTCTACCGGCTGCAGTTTTTGTCGGATCACCTTAATTTCAAAACAACTATAAAATGACAAAGTACAAAAAGGTCAAATTTGTCAGCAGTGATACCCGAGGTCCCAAATTGCCACTTTATCCATTTCAGTCACAACATTGATTCAAATGGGGGATGGGTGACGGGTTCGGGGGATACATGTACTCGGACTGGTCCCCCCTCCGAGTGCTCTAGTTGAAAATGAAACGTTTTCTGCTATGAACCATTAGTTACTTTTGCTAATTGCTTACACTGCTAAACTTTAATGGATGTTTTCCTTTCAATCTAAGCTAAATTAATAAACAATGTAACTACTGTCTTAAATATGTCAAAATGTTAAATTGAATAATACCATTAAAATTACATCATACCATTTGAGCTGTCTCCACTTGTAAACCTTTTTAAAATCTGTAATTTCCTTCTATCTTCAAAAGTTCAGGGTTATCATTTTTTGGGTTACTGTAGAACCAAAGTCTTGAAACCAATTTTCATGGTAAGATACATTAGTAAATTATCACGGTATGTCAGTTCTGATTCAGTCATTCCATGGTATGAAACTTTCGCAAATATGAACCACTTGCAAAATTTGTGAATATTTCAAGTACTGGGCGATATTTAGGAGAACTTGTACGGAAGTCAGAATGGTGCATACTAAGTATTCAAAGTGGATTGAGATGCAATACAGAGTAACTCAGTAATCTCTGTTTTTGTTTTTGTTTTTGCCGGCCTCTTTCTTTATCTACTTTATATAGATGTTCTCAGCCCGGCTGCGTTTCTATGGTGCGCCCTCATGTGGTCTTGTTTGGTGAATCACTAGATCCTGCCAATTTGAAAGCAATCGACGAGGAACTGGATACCTGTGACTTGTTCATGGTGGTATGTTTTATATACCAACTCACTATTTTGTAAACGTCCAATGTTACTTTAATCAATGATTAAGGTTCGACGGGATTATTATAATAATAATGATGATGGTGGTTGTAAATTGTAATGGTGATGATGATGATAATGTTGATAATATTATTGATTATTATTTGTATGAAGGGTTTTCAGGTGACCAGCAAAGTTAGCATCTGATGGTTTGCGCAAAAGTATACTCGAATGACCGTGCAGTTCTAAAATAATATCTCATGGTTTGTGTAAAAGTACCCGGATGACAGTGCATTATATTTCCATATCTCATGGTTTGGGGTACGTGTTTAAAATGCGCAAAGGTTAAGACGATGGATGTTTGCACGCAGCCCTTGCAAGATGCTTGGGTAAGGACAGAATAATGTTTTTCTACTTGTGTTTTATGTTGAAGTCAATACTAAAACATAAGGACATGTAATGGTGAAAATTGAGGAACTAGGCTTCATACAATTGATAATAATAATAATATTGAATGGCTTTTCTTTCGTGGGACACAAGGGTATATCGCACTCGTTTTGAAAATATTTCGCTCGTCGTGCCGACTCATGCATATCAGTTGAAATGTTTCTAAGCACTTTCTAGTTTGCTTAGTTAATCACTTTAAGGTAAGCAGTCTAAAGGGGCTTTTACACTTTCACGGGTCGCATCCCGGATCGTCACTCCGGGATGATACGTATTATCACCGGCATCACCGTGTATACACCGTGGAGGCATCCTTGGCATACCGGCATATCCCGGGAAAAAATTAAGTGTGCTTTATTTTTCATCCCGGAGTTCACAGATGAAAACCAGTCCGTACTCTTCCTTATAGGCACCGTGTACCTCCGTGTAGCTGCCGAATACATCCTGGACACTCTGTTTAGACACCGGGAGGTCCGTACTATAACGGTTTCATCCGGGTTTGAAATTCCTTATATTTTGTCTATAAGAAATGAGCGCCTACAAGCTCAACTCACCCGTCAACATTCCCGGGATATCTCAATAGACAACGTACACCTCCGTGTAAGGACCGTATAAGGACCCAGTGGCCTCCGCGCTCTTCCTTGAACTCCGTGTTAGCTCCGTATGCGTTTCTGGTATGGTCCGTGTTGCTACCTTGTCTGTTCGTATAGGCACCGCACTTGTCCGTGTATTCACCCAGTTCAGAACGTATCCACAGCGGCATTGAGAGGAAATCTTGATGTGATCCGTGAAAGTGTAAAAGCCCCTTTAGGAACTACAGCTTTTAGTCCTATCTGAGGGACTAGATAATTGAGGATCAATGGTCTAACCATTGGCATGGGTGCACTTATTTTGTTTATTAAAAACTTAGGACATTCCAGTTCCAAGACTAATTCTTAAATCATTGAGGCAATGCTCTTTGCTCATATTGTTGTCATCCCTTTTGCCCCAGTCACACTTCACAAGGTAAACTACCAACAACAACAAAACGCTGTCTTAAGATTTTCTTTGTAAATAAATGGCAAGATGGAATTTGGGGGGATAGAATAACATAGATGCTTGCAACAATGGCCCCTATATGTTCCCACCATTTTGTATGCTATAAGCTACAGTAATGTGAAACACACAATGCCTATTTCATCTCGATGTAGCATTTTTTCTTTAAAGCAGTTTACCACCTTAGGTCTGTCTAAGGTGGTACCTACTGACTGGTGTGCTAGAAGATACAATAGACGAATGTGAAGCGCACAATGTTTATTTTATTTCATTTCATTCCAGGTTGGCACATCCTCTGTAGTGTACCCAGCTGCAAAGTTTGCACCTTTGATGGCTGAAAAGAATGTCACCGTCGCTGAATTCAATCCAGAAGAGACTCCCGCTACCGGCATCTCCAAGTAGGTCAAAGGTCATGGATCTTAGAGCCAGGAGCACACTTCACCTGGGCCTTGTAACATAAGAATCAACCTACAAATGATTCTAAAGATCTGTTCCAATGTAGCTCTTCTTGTCTTACTACCATTGATTGTACCTCATGATGAGTTGTATATTTCTGTAGCACAAGACTGATTGATTGTAGAGATATGATTGATTTTAGGAAGATAGACTGTATGTACGATTAATTTTGGGGAGATACATGAGCAGATACATCTATGGTATCTGTTCATATTATAGGGCCTAGATGTAGCATAGGGTTTATACGGTACCTTTATGTGCTTGCAATGAATAGTTATCAAACTGATCCTCATCTAACCAAGTTCTTTGCAGCCTTGGAACCAAACACTTTACGTTACTCTAACTCTAAACCAAAACCTAACCTAAAACCAAATTGCAAACATAACCCTATTTCTTTGCCAAAATAAAGCCCAGAACAATTGTCACTAGATCATACTGTAAAACTAGAAACGTTCGCGACATGAAGCTTTCACAGATTGTAAATGACGGCCATTTTCACGGCAAGAAATTTTTGTGACTTACAAAAATTTAGTGTTCTGTCAATTATGATTCAATAATTTTGCAGCATGAAACTTTCGCGAATATGAACCATGCGTGAAAATTGTGAACATTAAATGTGCGCCAAAGCTTCTGGTTTTACAGTTTACCAGAGCACCTTCTTGCTGCCCGTAATCTGGTTGAAGATGTTATGTTTGAAAATTGTCCATGTTTTTGTCCATCTAGGTACCACTTTCATGGACCTTCAGGTGACTTCCTACCAGAGATCCTTGCCAATCGCTGACAGTGTTTGTGAATCTGGTTGCTATATATGTTATACTGGTTAGTTACATTTCTTTCTTTAGTTGAAAGATGTCATCTTCATTAACATTCTGTTTTCATGGCAACAATGTTTTTTTTTTCGTAAATCAAATTTAGCTCTATTCCAAACTTAAATTTTGAATATAATCAAACAGGTGGCAAAAAATCATTAAATGTTTACCTTTATTTCATGTTGAAAACAACCATAGTATTTTGTTAGAAATACAACACAATAAATGTATTTGTTACCATGGTAACCGCCAACACATGTAGTGGTCACATCCATCACCCCTTTACTAAAACAAGTTATGATAAGTGAGTGTCCTGTAAAGAGAAGATAATCATATACAATACAAATGTATTAATATTGACTTTTTCCGGTAGCATCATGGTTTTTTTTTTACTCAAATATGTGTTTTTTCTTACTGTTTCCATAGCAACAGCCATTTTCAAACATGGACACTTTTTATAATATTTGGGTTTTAATCAAGTGAAAAAGTTTTGATACATTATTCTAAAATGTTACAATGTGTTTTTTTGTACTTTCTTAATCACGAATACATGACATTTTCTGAAATTCTACTGTTCTTGATCCGTTTCCATGATAATAGCCCTTGTGGTCACGCCCACCTCTTAATTTAGGGCAAAGAAGCATATTTTGATAGTTAGCGGTCCCATCCAACCGAAAAAAAACCTTCATTTAAGATTTTTTCTAAGGGGGTGGGGACATTTCAGTTTTTGGCCCATTTTGTCGGTTCACCTTCAAATTTTACATGGAGGTGCATTATGGTAAGATGAAGACGCCTATTGTTTTTGGTGCGGGCGGAGTGATGGTTGCCATGGTAACCATATTTTTAAAGAAATTGTTGCCATGTGAAACATATTTTTTAAAGAAATGGTAAAGATTTTCTTGTGAGCGCTCTACCGGCTGCAGTTTTTGTCGGATCACCTTCAAATTTCGCATGGAGGTGCATTCTGGTAAGATGTAGATGCCTATTGTTTTTGGTGTGGGCGGAGTCAACATTGTTGCCATGGTATTGGTAACCATGTTTTAAAGAGATGGTAATGATTTTCTTGTGAGCGCTCTACCGGCTGCAGTTTTTGTCGGATCACCTTCAAATTTCGCATGGAGGTGCATTATGGTAAGATGAAGACGCCTATTGTTTTTGGTGTGGATGGAGTCATCGTTGCCATGGTAACCATATTTTTTAAAGAAATGGTAAAGACTTTCTTGTGAGCGCTCTACCGGCTGCAGTTTTTGTCGGATCACCTTAATTTCAAAACAACTATAAAATGACAAAGTACAAAAAGGTCAAATTTGTCAGCAGTGATACCCGAGGTCCCAAATTGCCACTTTATCCATTTCAGTCACAACATTGATTCAAATGGGGGATGGGTGACGGGTTCGGGGGATACATGTACTCGGACTGGTCCCCCCTCCGAGTGCTCTAGTTGAAAATGAAACGTTTTCTGCTATGAACCATTAGTTACTTTTGCTAATTGCTTACACTGCTAAACTTTAATGGATGTTTTCCTTTCAATCTAAGCTAAATTAATAAACAATGTAACTACTGTCTTAAATATGTCAAAATGTTAAATTGAATAATACCATTAAAATTACATCATACCATTTGAGCTGTCTCCACTTGTAAACCTTTTTAAAATCTGTAATTTCCTTCTATCTTCAAAAGTTCAGGGTTATCATTTTTTGGGTTACTGTAGAACCAAAGTCTTGAAACCAATTTTCATGGTAAGATACATTAGTAAATTATCACGGTATGTCAGTTCTGATTCAGTCATTCCATGGTATGAAACTTTCGCAAATATGAACCACTTGCAAAATTTGTGAATATTTCAAGTACTGGGCGATATTTAGGAGAACTTGTACGGAAGTCAGAATGGTGCATACTAAGTATTCAAAGTGGATTGAGATGCAATACAGAGTAACTCAGTAATCTCTGTTTTTGTTTTTGTTTTTGCCGGCCTCTTTCTTTATCTACTTTATATAGATGTTCTCAGCCCGGCTGCGTTTCTATGGTGCGCCCTCATGTGGTCTTGTTTGGTGAATCACTAGATCCTGCCAATTTGAAAGCAATCGACGAGGAACTGGATACCTGTGACTTGTTCATGGTGGTATGTTTTATATACCAACTCACTATTTTGTAAACGTCCAATGTTACTTTAATCAATGATTAAGGTTCGACGGGATTATTATAATAATAATGATGATGGTGGTTGTAAATTGTAATGGTGATGATGATGATAATGTTGATAATATTATTGATTATTATTTGTATGAAGGGTTTTCAGGTGACCAGCAAAGTTAGCATCTGATGGTTTGCGCAAAAGTACTCGAATGACCGTGCAGTTCTAAAATAATATCTCATGGTTTGTGTAAAAGTACCCGGATGACAGTGCATTATATTTCCATATCTCATGGTTTGGGGTACGTGTTTAAAATGCGCAAAGGTTAAGACGATGGATGTTTGCACGCAGCCCTTGCAAGATGCTTGGGTAAGGACAGAATAATGTTTTTCTACTTGTGTTTTATGTTGAAGTCAATACTAAAACATAAGGACATGTAATGGTGAAAATTGAGGAACTAGGCTTCATACAATTGATAATAATAATAATATTGAATGGCTTTTCTTTCGTGGGACACAAGGGTATATCGCACTCGTTTTGAAAATATTTCGCTCGTCGTGCCGACTCATGCATATCAGTTGAAATGTTTCTAAGCACTTTCTAGTTTGCTTAGTTAATCACTTTAAGGTAAGCAGTCTAAAGGGGCTTTTACACTTTCACGGGTCGCATCCCGGATCGTCACTCCGGGATGATACGTATTATCACCGGCATCACCGTGTATACACCGTGGAGGCATCCTTGGCATACCGGCATATCCCGGGAAAAAATTAAGTGTGCTTTATTTTTCATCCCGGAGTTCACAGATGAAAACCAGTCCGTACTCTTCCTTATAGGCACCGTGTACCTCCGTGTAGCTGCCGAATACATCCTGGACACTCTGTTTAGACACCGGGAGGTCCGTACTATAACGGTTTCATCCGGGTTTGAAATTCCTTATATTTTGTCTATAAGAAATGAGCGCCTACAAGCTCAACTCACCCGTCAACATTCCCGGGATATCTCAATAGACAACGTACACCTCCGTGTAAGGACCGTATAAGGACCCAGTGGCCTCCGCGCTCTTCCTTGAACTCCGTGTTAGCTCCGTATGCGTTTCTGGTATGGTCCGTGTTGCTACCTTGTCTGTTCGTATAGGCACCGCACTTGTCCGTGTATTCACCCAGTTCAGAACGTATCCACAGCGGCATTGAGAGGAAATCTTGATGTGATCCGTGAAAGTGTAAAAGCCCCTTTAGGAACTACAGCTTTTAGTCCTATCTGAGGGACTAGATAATTGAGGATCAATGGTCTAACCATTGGCATGGGTGCACTTATTTTGTTTATTAAAAACTTAGGACATTCCAGTTCCAAGACTAATTCTTAAATCATTGAGGCAATGCTCTTTGCTCATATTGTTGTCATCCCTTTTGCCCCAGTCACACTTCACAAGGTAAACTACCAACAACAACAAAACGCTGTCTTAAGATTTTCTTTGTAAATAAATGGCAAGATGGAATTTGGGGGGATAGAATAACATAGATGCTTGCAACAATGGCCCCTATATGTTCCCACCATTTTCTATGCTATAAGCTACAGTAATGTGAAACACACAATGCCTATTTCATCTCGATGTAGCATTTTTTCTTTAAAGCAGTTTACCACCTTAGGTCTGTCTAAGGTGGTACCTACTGACTGGTGTGCTAGAAGATACAATAGACGAATGTGAAGCGCACAATGTTTATTTTATTTCATTTCATTCCAGGTTGGCACATCCTCTGTAGTGTACCCAGCTGCAAAGTTTGCACCTTTGATGGCTGAAAAGAATGTCACCGTCGCTGAATTCAATCCAGAAGAGACTCCCGCTACCGGCATCTCCAAGTAGGTCAAAGGTCATGGATCTTAGAGCCAGGAGCACACTTCACCTGGGCCTTGTAACATAAGAATCAACCTACAAATGATTCTAAAGATCTGTTCCAATGTAGCTCTTCTTGTCTTACTACCATTGATTGTACCTCATGATGAGTTGTATATTTCTGTAGCACAAGACTGATTGATTGTAGAGATATGATTGATTTTAGGAAGATAGACTGTATGTACGATTAATTTTGGGGAGATACATGAGCAGATACATCTATGGTATCTGTTCATATTATAGGGCCTAGATGTAGCATAGGGTTTATACGGTACCTTTATGTGCTTGCAATGAATAGTTATCAAACTGATCCTCATCTAACCAAGTTCTTTGCAGCCTTGGAACCAAACACTTTACGTTACTCTAACTCTAAACCAAAACCTAACCTAAAACCAAATTGCAAACATAACCCTATTTCTTTGCCAAAATAAAGCCCAGAACAATTGTCACTAGATCATACTGTAAAACTAGAAACGTTCGCGACATGAAGCTTTCACAGATTGTAAATGACGGCCATTTTCACGGCAAGAAATTTTTGTGACTTACAAAAATTTAGTGTTCTGTCAATTATGATTCAATAATTTTGCAGCATGAAACTTTCGCGAATATGAACCATGCGTGAAAATTGTGAACATTAAATGTGCGCCAAAGCTTCTGGTTTTACAGTTTACCAGAGCACCTTCTTGCTGCCCGTAATCTGGTTGAAGATGTTATGTTTGAAAATTGTCCATGTTTTTGTCCATCTAGGTACCACTTTCATGGACCTTCAGGTGACTTCCTACCAGAGATCCTTGCCAGACATCCAAGCGAACCGGCAGAGTGAAAGAGGAATGTGAGAGACTGGTACCAATGTTTATATTCTATATACAGATTTATTAGTGTGTAAGCTACCGGTACTGTAAATGGGATGTAGGATTGTGATAGACTGATATGGAATAAAGAAAGAGTGTATTAAAGAGATTGGCACCAAAGCTGACAGTCGTGTAGGCTATTGGGAGATAAGACACAGAAATGTGATAAGGTAAACTGGTACCAATTCTTATACTCTATACACAGTTTGTATAGTCTTTATACACATACCATAAGTAATGTTTTTAAATTTCTATATTTAAAAAAAAATTAGATATATATATATATAGAGAGAGAGAAACAATTAATGAAGTCCAGAGAAGACATTGGTAATGCATTGAATTCCAACTTTTATATTTATTTTCACCAAATTTTCGATCCTCACGGATCTTCCTCAGGGTGAGGATCGAAAATTTGGTGAAAATAAATATAAAAGTTGGAATTCAATGCATTACCAATGTCTTCTCTGGACTTCATTAATTGTTTCTCTCTTCATGCTTTTCCAACACGCGGTTATGAAATATCATTATATATATATATATATAGAAAGAAAACTGCTAAAAGCGTTTGTAATGCATTGTGGCCAATTTTATTTTTACACTCGAATTTTCGGCGCTCCCTGGCTTCTTCTTCAGGAGAACAATCATATATATATATACACACACACCGTATCATGGCACGCCCTTGTAATACAGCTTCATTGCTGCAACGCCCTGTGCTAATTGCCCTAGTCCCAACGGAGCGAAATGAACGGATGCGATAGCTAGCAGATATTTTACCAAAATAAATAAGGAGCAACTATGCGGCGTTCCACTCGCTGCCGATCGCGTAAAAAATGATTGCAGGAAAAGTTTGTTTCCAAAGAGAATTATCCACGGGGCTTTTTTATGTTCTGCCAATTTTTATACCCCCGCCAAACGAAGTTTGAAGGGGGTATATAGGAATCAGTCGACGGTTGGGCGGGCGGTCGGTCGGGCGGGCGGTCGGTCGGTCCGTTGCAAATCTTGCGGATCGAACTACTTCCTCAGTTTTTGACCGAAAGTCATGAAATTTGGTACACACATTGGTCTTGGTGGGAAGATGTGCAAGACATATTTTTCGGATGAGTCGGAATCTGCGTTGCCATGGTAACGGCATATTTATGGCAGAAAATCAAGGAAACACATTACGGATCGAACTACTTCCTCAGTTTTTGACCGAAAGTCATGAAATTTGGTACACACATTGGTCTTGGTGAGAAGATGTGCAAGACATATTTTTAGGACGAGTCGGAATCTGCGTTGCCATGGTAACGGCATATTTATGGCAGAAAATCAAGGAAACACCTTGCGGATCGAACTACATCCTCAGTTTTTGACCGAAAGTCATGAAATTTGGTACACACATTGGTCTTACTGGGAAGATGTGTAC
This sequence comes from Heliocidaris erythrogramma, assembly GCA_025617745.1. NCBI lineage: Eukaryota > Metazoa > Echinodermata > Echinoidea > Camarodonta > Echinometridae > Heliocidaris > Heliocidaris erythrogramma. Next base: position 22,221,261 of record CM046868.1, on the reverse strand, counting down.
AACATATTTTTTTGATGTGTCGGAAGCTGCGTTGCCATGGAAACGGCATATCTATGGCAGTAAATCAAGGAAAAATCTTGCGGATCGAACTACTTGCTCAGTTTTCGACCAAAAGTCAAGAAATTTGGTACACACATTGGTTTTGGTGGGAAGATGTGCAAGACATATTTTTTTTGATGTGTCGGAATCTGCGTTGCCATGGAAATGGCATATCCATGGCAGTACAGTAAATTGGAAAAATCTTGCGGATCGAACTACTTCCTCAGTTTTCGACCAAAAGTCAAGAAAGGCTGTTGTCACGGGGCGGGGGTATTAATCATCTTCAGTGATATTTCTAGTTTTGTTAAACAAGAACTTCCTCTTTAGCAGACTGAAACAAAAAAAATATTATGTACCATATTTTCTGTTTTCGATGTAACAGAGCTTAAGTTCCATAGATGTTTGCAAGACATTTGTTTTGCGTTAAAAATACTTTGCAAATAGATTATCTTTCTTCAAAGTTGTCTTGCCGAGAATGCCTATGTTCCAGTCTTGACGCACCATTACTACAACACACAGATCGTGACGTAGCATCCTAACAAGCGCATAAAACTAGTGCACATGCACAATCCCTCCAAAATCAACGCAATAGCCAGATAGCTTCCTGCGTATGGTTTTAAGTAGCGCGCCGTGTACTGATTGAACATTTTTACAACAGAGTGATTTATAAATAAATTCCTGGTACTACAAAATTTCAATATGGCACGAAAAAGAGACATGATAACGAAGCTTTTTGACCTGCACTCATCAGGTTATCAAGCAGGTATGTAACAAATTACTCAAAATCAACTATATTATACTCGATGAACCCGGATGCAGTAATTTCATAACAATCGCAAAGCTGGGACGAACTCCTTTTGTCTACACAAAAGGGGTTGATGCAATTGAATGTAGGCGGCTTCCAGAAAGCGTAAATGCGCTACACTTATGGCCCGGGACATAATTGAAAATTGATCGTCGGCATAGCTTCGTGCGCAAGCTGGATTGTTCAGCAAATGGAGACCGGTATATATACATTGTATATAAATTAAAAGCATGAAATTTCTAATAGTTTGTTTTTTATATTCTACCAACACGTGCACTTTGTATTTAACATATATTTATATATATATATATATATATATATATATATATATATAGTGCAATTGTGAACAATAGCCACATCGGGTATTAACAGATATTTGTTGACAGCTGGTCATACCAGCAGTCCTTGTAAGGAGAGTCCCAAATATGCCAATCAGATTGGTTCACTGCTGCTCAGATGATATTAAATATCACCATATTTTTCTTAATGCAATAAAGCATTTCTAAAAAAACATAGAACACTTAACACTTACAGTGTGCGAGTGTTAAGGTGAACTCTTACATTGGAAAAAGGCAACATTGCATGACCATAAAAAAGCAACATTATAAAAGCCTCATTATAAAAGCCTCATTATAAAAGCCTGACCCTACCAGAAAATAAAATAAAAAGAAGTAGCATCAGATGTTACTCCTCTGTTCTCTGGCAGTAAAAAGATCATGTCCAGCCAGCTCATAAATCACAAGTGAGCAAGCACTTCAGTGCATTAGAAATTTATGGGGTGTTGGAAGAAAGTTGCAATCAATTGCAAATCTCCCATTTGCAATCGATTGGAAATATGATACATGTATTTTAAATGGAACTTGCAATCAATTGCAAGACTTGCCACTGATTTGGGTGGTTTGCAATTGATTGATTGATTTTGTAGACTTGCAAAATATTTATATTTTGTAAAACAACAGTATTTTTTTTTTATTTGATAAGGATTTAATTAAAATAAATGACACACCAAAATGGAATTTACAATTCGTAAATTCATATTATTTGTTGATTTATTGCTGCTTAGCAACATTTTGTGTACACTTATCACACGAGATTTGTAGTATGATATTTGTGTAAGACATCTTTAATGAAATGAACCTGATATATTATGTGTTCTTTATTATTTTGTGTGTATTTTAAATGGTTTAATGTATAATAAGCAATCTATGTATTATACCATGGACCTACTAATCTGAAATAAATGTGGATTTACACTGTATATGTAATGTTTTAATCAGCAAAGGAAATCATGGTATTTGATCATATTTCTTCCAAATAGTTCCAAATTTAAGAAATAATTTGTTCCAAATTGTAGAAATACTGGATACGTGCTCATGAAAGTTATGTAATCATTATACCAACAGTGCTTTCATTGATGTCAGGTGAGAGGATTCTTTCCAAAAGGGATATTTATTAAACTGAATTGAATTGAAAAGGTTTTATTAATATTGCACTTCGCAGCCAAAAGGCAGAATTATGTACAATTCACAAGTTTTGCAATGACATGGTGTAAAACTGCTTAAAAACAACAAATACTCACACAAACCCTCTTACACTCAGTCTCCAACCTCGTTCATACACGCCCTTCCTCACAACTTTACACATAAACATTCAACAATACACCTTAAACTCCAGAGGCGTCAATTCGCTAGAAATAGACAAAGCACCTGAGGGGCGGAGCATTGTTCACAAACAATCTCTGCCCCTCCAATGCTCTATCCACACCGAATGAATCGACGCCTCTGATATTACTCCCTTCCTGTGCGCAAACCACTCATCCTACTCATACGACACTTAAAGAAGGAAAAAAAAAGGGGGGGAAACAAATCTTTTCATGATGCACCTCTGTCACTTTGGATGTGTTTGTTTTAAAAGCTTGTAGTGGAACCTTTCAATTTTTAAAAGATCTTTGGATATTTGGGGCCATTTGGAACTGTACAAATTCAAGTCTGTCAAGGTTAACCCTTTTGGTGCTGTAGGCAATTTAAGCCACCCAAATTTTGTTTATTTTATAATGTATTTAAGCATTTTTGACAAAGAAACTTTGTCTTTCTTCTTCTGCTCATGTATTGTGAAGTTATAATATAATGGAACAAAATTGTATTGAAATGAACAATAAAACCATGAACTATATTTGAAAACTTCTCTCACAATGCCATATTTATGATAGGAACCTTAGTATAACCATGGGCGGAAATATGCAGGAAATTGCATAACAAAATTAATGTCCGCCACTGATTATAACAAACTCCTTGGAGCAGAGGCGGTGGAACGTCGGGATCTGACAATGAAAGTGAGTTGCACCTTTTGTTTGACAAAAAGTGCTCTCTCCCTTCCCACTTTCATTGTCTGAGCCCAACGTTCCTTCACCTCTGCCTTGGAGCCAAGGAAATTACCTTGTTTGAATTATGAGGGCTACAAAAAAAACCAGTAGAATACAGTATAAAGAAGTGGCACTGGCAAAATCATCTTCTTACAATGAGAGTTTGTTATAAAAAGGTTCCTGCTGTATAGTCCCACACAGGTTCCACATGGCACAAGTGTGTAAAGATGTAAACATCGCACCTCTGTGAATGCCCATACAGACACAAGGTACTGTACCGCTTGAAGAAAAAAAATACAAGCAAAATTAATTGAGATTACAGCATTTCATATTTGTTAACCTAGACTTACTACACTGTTGGTCATAAATGTGGAATAAAATATTTTTGAATAAAAATCGACAGTTTTGTTGGTATTTGAAAGCCTACGCGTAGACAAAATGGTAATTGAGTGATTACATAATGTTTCCCCATTACACAGGTGACATTATAACATGAGAAATTTGGATTACGTAATAAATTCTTTTGTTGTAGACTATAAAAGCCTATGCATATGATATTCTGTCCCTTTCCCTGATTTAGCACTGTGTATAAGAAGGTTGCATTTTTTCGAGTTCCTTGTACCGTTTGAAATAAAAATCGGTAGAGACGTTCCCTGGACTATGCCTGGTCCAACGGCAACAGCAACACGCGAGAGAGTGGTAGCACTGCGACAGGAGGGCTACAAGCAGACTGATATCGCAGAAGTCCTAGGGATATCACAGAGTGCAGTCTCTAAGATCCTAAAACGTCAACGTGAGGCGGGGAATGTGCGGCCACGGAAATCTCCAGGACGTCCCAGATTGACCACAAGAAGAGATGATCGCCAACTGTTGAATTTCAGCCGCAGAAACCGGAAATTGCCCACGAGCCGTCTTCGTCGCTTGTGGAGGAGATATCATGGGATCAACGTTTCCCGGTCAACCGTTAATCGCAGATTGCTCCAACATGGTTACCGAGCACGACGGTTGACCAAATGTCCACGCCTGTCTGTTCGCCACAGAGTAGCTCGTCTTCTTTGGGCTAGGGAGCACAGAAGGCTTCATCCAGGACATTGGCAACATGTGGTCTTCACGGACGAGAGCCGGTTCTTCCTTGACCGAAAGGATGGGAGACAACGAGTTCGTCGATTAGCCGGGGAAAACCTTCGCGATGAATGTATCCACGAGACGACTCAAGGCGGAGGCGGCTCAGTGATGATATGGGCCGGCATCCATTATGGAGGGAAAACGCCACTGGTGGTTCCGGACGGAAACGTCAACGCCGCCGCCTACAGGGATATCTTGGAGTTCCACTGTCTTCCATATGCAAGACGAGTATATGGGCACAATTTCCGACTGCAGGATGACAACGCTAGACCGCACAGGGCCGCTGCAGTAAGGGAATTCCTGGAGGCAGAGGGCGTCGTACAGTTGCCATGGCCAGCTTGTTCGCCGGATATGAACCCCATAGAGCATGCATGGGATGCCCTAGGCCGAGCCATCAACGACAGAGAGGTCATTCCTCAAAATCTGCAGGAGTTGGCAGATGCTCTGAGGGAAGAATGGGACGCTATGCCTGTTGACGTCATCAACAAGCTAGTGGACAGCATGCCACGACGTCTGCATGCGCTGGTTCGTGCCAGGGGTGGACATACCCGATACTAGTGACTGAGTAAGAACAATGACTCAAGTTTGATGCAAATTTGTCCATGAAATCACAAAAAAAAAAGTCATCTGGAAAACTGAGAGAGATTGAAAATAAATACTGTATCTCATGATCCTTTAATTTACTGTATATTGTCGTCATTGTTGTTCTATGCTCATGACATCCATCGCTTAGGACATAAACTTGTAAAATATCACTGTCAAACGTGTGTAAAAGGCAGAATAATAAAGTAAAGTGGTTATCATGCACCATAAATGCCATATTCAAATCATGTTGTAATAATTACGCTGTGAAAATTTGGTGAAAAAAAATATTCCACCTAGTTTTGCCACAGCCGGTTGTTAAAGCAGTTTATTACGTCGTGCCGGAAGAGACATGGACTTTCCAAAAATGTAATATCCAACACAAAAAGAGTACAAAACAATCCTTTTATTTCAAACTCTGCAAAGAATGTATAAAGCAGCATCATTGATTCTCATATCAACATATTTTTTACTAACAAATGCATACTGGTTACCTGTATATGATTGTCTATGAAAGATCAAATTCCCTGTATCAGAATTCACACACAATCTACTTGAAATTCAACTAACTATGAACAGAGCAAGGTGAACATTATGTAAAAAAATGAAAACACTAAAACAAAACAAATTGAGGATAAAATACAAACAGACCTCAGAAAAGCACTAACATTAAAAATAACACACTAACATTCATGCAAAGAGGGAAACTTTACACGAACACAAGCAGGAGTTAGCCTCAATAATATCCTGCCCTGCATAGAAGACATACATGTAATCATTTTTCGTTAATGCTACGCTTCCTGTTTTCTGTGTGGTACATGTATATTAGTGTATTTTCTTTCACTGAAATAATACACCCATAGCATTTTCCAGTCCTAAATACATGTTAAAATTAATGAATTTGCACTTAAGATTGCATAGAGGAAATATACAAATCTCTCACATAAGCCTCCTGAGTCAGTCAGAGGTAAAATTGCAGACAAGGTATATGTACCTGTACATATATTTACATTTCTATCTCCAGCAATTATAAAATGTAAATACAAACTGTGACTAGAAAGAAGATGTTAGAAAAGTAATTCAACATTATCATAATTAAAAATTCTGCAACTTGTATCATGATACAGTGGAACCTCGTTATAACAAACTCCTTGGGACCAAGATAATTACCTCTTTATATCAAAACCTTGTTATATCATGGGCTAAAAAACAATAGAATACAAAGAAGTGGGACCAACAAAATTACCTTGTTATAAAGAGTTTGTTATAACAAGATTCCACTGTACTGCATGACAATAGCAAGGGTACATTAACTTTCATGATGTAAATGCATAGATACCAAGTTGCTTTGAAGAACAACGACCGGTATTCTTGAAAGCACTGATCTCATCTTATAAAGTAAAGCACTCTAATTAGGTTCCATCATTAACCTATGTGATTAAAATAGAAGCCGGTTTCCTTTAATCTGTGTGAGAGTAAAATAGCTTCTCTTTCATATGAAGTTCCCATTGTATTTTACAGCGCTTTTGTTAATCACAGGGCGCAGAGAATAATAGCGCCGAAACAATCGGCTTTACCGCTTTCGATGAGATCAATGCTCATGCATTATATAACATAAGACTAGTGTCACTGATTATACAGATCAGCTGATACGTGATGGCAGCTTGTCAATCATAAAAAGAGCGCCACGGAACATGAATAAATGGACAAACAAATGGCATATATATAACATTCAAAGCAGGCATTCGAAGTTTTATACAAAATGTGTTCATTTTTGGCTTGACTTAACGGATAAGACCCCCGGTATGCCAGTTTGAGCCCTGATTTCACTTCAAAACGGTAAGACCCAGACAAAAAGTTTTGGCATGTCATCTATATGAAAGAAATGAGCAACTATTCAGCTTTAATCTCATGTAAGTCATTAGTTAAAATGTCATACAATAATTTAAAAAGCCCTAAAAGTTAAAAACGAATTTCGTCCATTTCCGTGTGTAGTATGCGGATAAGACCCCCGGTATGCCAGTTTGAACCCTGATTTCACTTTAAAACAGTAAGACCCAGACAAAAGTTTCGGAATGTGACATATTATGATTGATTGATTGATTTGATTTATTTACCACCAACAACATTTAATTACAATACATTTTTTTACGTACAATGATATTTACATATAAATGAAGAAAAGCATTGGTTGGTAAAAGGGGCCAGATAATAGCACATGTGCTAGTCGAGCCTGACCCACAACAAAAACAAACAAACAAACAAGTATTTTGGTAAAGTTCAATTAATACCCAAATTAAAAATAATAATAGTTTACAATGAAAGGATGGGAGACAACGAGTTCGTCGATTAGCCGGGGAAAACCTTCGCGATGAATGTATCCACGAGACGACTCAAGGCGGAGGCGGCTCAGTGATGATATGGGCCGGCATCCATTATGGAGGGAAAACGCCACTGGTGGTTCCGGACGGAAACGTCAACGCCGCCGCCTACAGGGATATCTTGGAGTTCCACTGTCTTCCATATGCAAGACGAGTATATGGGCACAATTTCCGACTGCAGGATGACAACGCTAGACCGCACAGGGCCGCTGCAGTAAGGGAATTCCTGGAGGCAGAGGGCGTCGTACAGTTGCCATGGCCAGCTTGTTCGCCGGATATGAACCCCATAGAGCATGCATGGGATGCCCTAGGCCGAGCCATCAACGACAGAGAGGTCATTCCTCAAAATCTGCAGGAGTTGGCAGATGCTCTGAGGGAAGAATGGGACGCTATGCCTGTTGACGTCATCAACAAGCTAGTGGACAGCATGCCACGACGTCTGCATGCGCTGGTTCGTGCCAGGGGTGGACATACCCGATACTAGTGACTGAGTAAGAACAATGACTCAAGTTTGATGCAAATTTGTCCATGAAATCACAAAAAAAAAGTCATCTGGAAAACTGAGAGAGATTGAAAATAAATACTGTATCTCATGATCCTTTAATTTACTGTATATTGTCGTCATTGTTGTTCTATGCTCATGACATCCATCGCTTAGGACATAAACTTGTAAAATATCACTGTCAAACGTGTGTAAAAGGCAGAATAATAAAGTAAAGTGGTTATCATGCACCATAAATGCCATATTCAAATCATGTTGTAATAATTACGCTGTGAAAATTTGGTGAAAAAAAATATTCCACCTTTATGACCAACAGTGTACATACAGACCAGGAGTACCTAAAGGGACCACTGTTGTGGGCAGCTATTTGGTATTGTACCTCCATATATTTCCTCTAGCCATTTGTTTACACGCAAAGTTTTGCCACAGCCGGTTGTTAAAGCAGTTTATTACGTCGTGCCGGAAGAGACATGGACTTTCCAAAAATGTAATATCCAACACAAAAAGAGTACAAAACAATCCTTTTATTTCAAACTCTGCAAAGAATGTATAAAGCAGCATCATTGATTCTCATATCAACATATTTTTTACTAACAAATGCATACTGGTTACCTGTATATGATTGTCTATGAAAGATCAAATTCCCTGTATCAGAATTCACACACAATCTACTTGAAATTCAACTAACTATGAACAGAGCAAGGTGAACATTATGTAAAAAAATGAAAACACTAAAACAAAACAAATTGAGGATAAAATACAAACAGACCTCAGAAAAGCACTAACATTAAAAATAACACACTAACATTCATGCAAAGAGGGAAACTTTACACGAACACAAGCAGGAGTTAGCCTCAATAATATCCTGCCCTGCATAGAAGACATACATGTAATCATTTTTCGTTAATGCTACGCTTCCTGTTTTCTGTGTGGTACATGTATATTAGTGTATTTTCTTTCACTGAAATAATACACCCATAGCATTTTCCAGTCCTAAATACATGTTAAAATTAATGAATTTGCACTTAAGATTGCATAGAGGAAATATACAAATCTCTCACATAAGCCTCCTGAGTCAGTCAGAGGTAAAATTGCAGACAAGGTATATGTACCTGTACATATATTTACATTTCTATCTCCAGCAATTATAAAATGTAAATACAAACTGTGACTAGAAAGAAGATGTTAGAAAAGTAATTCAACATTATCATAATTAAAAATTCTGCAACTTGTATCATGATACAGTGGAACCTCGTTATAACAAACTCCTTGGGACCAAGATAATTACCTCTTTATATCAAAACCTTGTTATATCATGGGCTAAAAAACAATAGAATACAAAGAAGTGGGACCAACAAAATTACCTTGTTATAAAGAGTTTGTTATAACAAGATTCCACTGTACTGCATGACAATAGCAAGGGTACATTAACTTTCATGATGTAAATGCATAGATACCAAGTTGCTTTGAAGAACAACGACCGGTATTCTTGAAAGCACTGATCTCATCTTATAAAGTAAAGCACTCTAATTAGGTTCCATCATTAACCTATGTGATTAAAATAGAAGCCGGTTTCCTTTAATCTGTGTGAGAGTAAAATAGCTTCTCTTTCATATGAAGTTCCCATTGTATTTTACAGCGCTTTTGTTAATCACAGGGCGCAGAGAATAATAGCGCCGAAACAATCGGCTTTACCGCTTTCGATGAGATCAATGCTCATGCATTATATAACATAAGACTAGTGTCACTGATTATACAGATCAGCTGATACGTGATGGCAGCTTGTCAATCATAAAAAGAGCGCCACGGAACATGAATAAATGGACAAACAAATGGCATATATATAACATTCAAAGCAGGCATTCGAAGTTTTATACAAAATGTGTTCATTTTTGGCTTGACTTAACGGATAAGACCCCCGGTATATGCCAGTGTGAGCCCTGATTTCACTTCAAAACGGTAAGACCCAGACAAAAAGTTTTGGCATGTCATCTATATGAAAGAAATGAGCAACTATTCAGCTTTAATCTCATGTAAGTCATTAGTTAAAATGTCATACAATAATTTAAAAAGCCCTAAAAGTTAAAAACGAATTTCGTCCATTTCCGTGTGTAGTATGCGGATAAGACCCCCGGTATGCCAGTTTGAACCCTGATTTCACTTTAAAACAGTAAGACCCAGACAAAAGTTTCGGAATGTGACATATTATGATTGATTGATTGATTAATTGATTTGATTTATTTACCACCAACAACATTTAATTACAATACATTTTTTTACGTACAATGATATTTACATATAAATGAAGAAAAGCATTGGTTGGTAAAAGGGGCCAGATAATAGCACATGTGCTAGTCGAGCCTGACCCACAACAAAAACAAACAGACAAACAAACAAACAAACAAGTATTTTGGTAAAGTTCAATTAATACCCAAATTAAAAATAATAATAGTTTACAATGAAGTACAAAAAGTAGAAAGTAATGATGTTAAATACATTTCTTGTACATATTTATACAGACTATTTACATAAACGTTTTCACTTATGATTTACTCAGCAAGTGTGTCGTAACAGAATTCCGAAACCTACTTCTAGACCTGGTTAATTTGATTTTAAAAGGTAATCTATTCCAAAATTCACTACCAATGAAAGACAATGAAAATTGACCTTGCGTCGTTCTGAATTTTGGTAGACGCAACTGTCCACTTTCCTTTTGCCTTGTGGAGTACCTATGCTGTATAGTGTCGCAGTAATTTACTAAAGTATGAGGCAAGTTGTTATACAAATCAAACATGAAAGTAGAAATTGACAAGTCATGCAAATCATATACATTAAGGATTCGCAAACTTTGGAACAAAGGAGTCGTATACGAATTTCGTCCATTTCCGTGTGTACTGTGCTGATAAGACCCCCCCCCCCCCTATGCCAGTTTGAGCGCTGATTTCACTTCAAAACAGTAAGAGCCAGACAAAAAGTTTCGGCATGTGACATATATGAGAGTAAAGAGCAACTATTCAGCTTTAATTTCATATTGATCATTATTTAGTTAAAATGTATACGATAGTTGTAAAAGCCTTCAAATTTAAAAACGAATTTCGTCCATTTCCCTATGTGCGGATAAGACCCCGGTATGACATTTTGAGCCCTGATTTCACTTTAAAACGGTAAGACCCAGACAAAAAGTTTCAGCATGTGACATAATTTATGAGAGTAAAGAGCAATTATTCAGCTTTAATCTCATATAATTCATTATTTAGTTAAAATGTCATACGACAGTTTTTAAAGGCTTCAAAGTTGAAACAATTTGCGTGCATTTGGGATGTATCAATCAAAAAAACAATCTCTACTTAAAGGGTCACTAAAATAAAAAAATAATTGCCCATTTTTCGTAGGAAGGTGTCATCAGGAGCCAAAAAATATCCATCACACAGTTTTGTATGCATTCAGTCATATTTTATAATCATTTTAAAAGTACATTTTTGCTGATTTACACAGTCATAAGCCCCGCCCCTAAAAAAACCCATCGAAGCGACATCGTGATCACGTGATCTGTGACGCATGAAAAGTAAGGGAAAATATTCCACTAACCTATACCGTGCGCGCCCGGAGGCCCCCGGCAGGCCCAGCCCGGTACCGAGCATGATATTCACCGCATCGACCATATTTAGCATTGCGTATTTTCGTGTGTTTAATTCCTCACAATAACTTTGATTTTGGGACACAGTTTTATCAATAATGCCTAATCGGTGTATAGTTGCGGGCTGTACATAGCAAGACCCCTAAAGATGGTGTAAGCCTACATCATTTTCCTAAAGATGAAAATCTACGGAAATTGTGGGTCGCAAATGTAAAGCTCACGCGGGCAGAGTGGCAAGCATGGCAAGGGCCGGCCAAGTGATAGTGGAGTACAATCTGCAGCGATCACTTTGCCGAAGATGACTTTGAGGATCCTGGCCTGTATTCCGAATTTGGCATGAAGAGAAGGATAAGCTAGCTAAAAGATTCAGCTATTCCAAAGATCAGACTTGGAGTCAAGTCTTCCAATCTGTTTTTCAACGTCAGCAGCTGCAGCAGCTTCGATTCACCCGTAGACAGAAAATTCTGTCTCTCGTTCGTTAGCTATAAGACGACCTAACGAACGAGAGACAGCATTTTCGGTCTACTTCACCCGTAACTCCAGGGAGCTCCCTGGAGTTACTTCACCCACGGCCCTTCACCGTATTCTGCGAGGGGTTCAAACATATTTTAGGAAAAGTCGCACTCGCGTGTGCATCGATAAAAATATGCAATTGTTGTAAACAGGGTGCGTGGATTTGAAGTGCCATTTTCCCTTTTTTTAGGTCTACGTGGAAAGACAAACAGGTACAAATAAGGTGAACGATAAAACGTGCAGGAAAAAGTCCAGCTATCGCGACCAAAAGACTAGTGAAGACGAACGAGGACAGCGAGAGATGAAGGAGAAAAGGGCGCTCGACGAGAAGTCAGTTCACGGAGACGATTAGCTCAGACGCGATGACGATCTCGGAGTCTTTGCGGGATGCGACGCTCTGCCATGTCGGTGCTGAAGAGCCTGGCGGAGGTAAAGAGATGGTATGACTAAATGAAGACGGAAGTCGACGATACACGGGACGGTGAGTCGCCCGAAGAAAGTCGTTAAAGGAAGTGCTGACGGTCTCAGTGTTCGTGGCGTTGGCGGCTGAATGATCCATGAGAGACATTGCGAGTTGAAGGCAGCAGTGGGTCGTGCCGGTTGATGCAATACATATCTCTGGAGATGAGGCGGGAAGACGCCGAACAAGCTGAGGTATGAAAAAGTGTTTATCTGTGCTGGGCTAGTGCTTTGAAGCTTCAGTGCCGAAATCTTCGATGAGGAAGATGGACTGCGGCCGGCGATGAAACATCTCAGCTAGCGTTGATGCAAGGCACGAAGATAAGTGTGTGTAAGACTCGAGCAAGCAGAGTTGCGAGTTGTTGACTCTAGCGTAGTTGTAATGCGAGTGACGAGAAAAGTGTAAAACTGTCCAAATGGAAATTCGCGGCGGAGTTACGCGATACATGATTGGACCACAAAATAGCGTATTCAAAGATAAGACGCTACAGGTCATGACATGAACTGAACATGATTAACAATAACAATGAACAACATTGTGAATTAACATAAGACGCAAGACGATCACGCGATGTTCATGTGATATAATCAAAAGAGTTTAGAAAACCGGTATAGACCAGAATTGAAGCTAGACGGTCAATGAACTTTCTGTTGATACAATTAAATAACAATTTTGCCAAAAATTCAATGAGTGACAGATTGAGGTCACTACAATATAATATGGTCGAATTTCCCCTTGCCACTCGAGCTTCTTTGCCTTCGGGGTCTGATAAATCATCTGATAAATCAGAGTTCGTATCTGCATGGCTCAGAAAAGTCCTCCAACTCGGAATCGCGGGCACTTTTCCTCTCTCTATATAAGTTACTCGAATTCAGCCAAAAATTAAGTCAGTAGTAACGTACTATGTAAAGCGAAGTAAAAAAAAAAAAAGCCGTAAGTGAAATAAACAAAACAAAAGCGTTCACCAGTCGCTATATACGAGGGGAACATATATAGTCACTGCCGTACTAAAGATGTGTAGGACATTGTACATACAGACGCATAAAACGGCTGTGCACGCGTTTATGACCAATGCAAAACTTTCGTTCGGCAAGCTCAGATGGATGTAGCCTTTTGACAAGGCCCTCGTGACTTGGCTATTTTTCTCGGCAAGTAAGCTAGTAGTGGCTGCATAACAAGACTAGCCGTCCAGCCCGGTGAATGCGCGATCGAGCGACGTGAGTCCGAGGGCCTTTTGGAACCTGGCCTGTATTTCTTATGTTATCCTTTGTTCCTATCGAGGATCTGCTACCTTATAGGTAGGAGCCAATCAGCAAACGTATCTTCGCATGACGTCAGCATACATTTGGTATGCAAATTCGCCTTCATCTCGAGCTAGCGCTGCCCGTGCAAGCTACTAGTACATCAATCATGGAAAGCAAGCCCCGCAGATACCGTTGTGATTGGTCGATAATCCTCGGTAGGCGTGTTAGCATACGAATGTCAACTCGTGAATAATTCATATCGGACGATGGAAACCCAGGTTCCAAAAGGCCTCGCGACTAAAGTCGCTCGATCGCGCGTTCACCCGGGCCGTGTTGATTCTTTTCGTCGCCGGCTAGTCTCATCTCAGGCACAGCATGACGAGGAAAATAGCCAAGTCACGGGGCCTTGTCAAAAGGCTAAGATGGATGAGAACATTGTTCAAAATAAAAGCTAAAAAACAAAGCAAGAGCTGTATATTTGGGCAAAAGCGTTTTCTGATCTTGTAGAAAATATATTGCATATGATTATTCACTCCTAAGATTATATTGATTAATTTCCTTTTTTCATATATTGTCCGTTGAACAGAGGGGTCAAATACCACATTCTGTGTACAATATTATATGCTGCAGCCTGCAGATCTTGTGCCTCTTACTTTTCATACGTCACTTGGGGGTTAACCAATCAGCTCACGAGTTTTAAGGAACGGTCCAAAAACCTTTACTTTTCCCTCTTTTTCACCAAAACGAGACATAATTTGGACAATCGATTGGCAGATTCGTGATTAGAAGGCAAAACTACATGGAAAGAGCACCCATTTTCTCTCTAATTTAGTCAACCTTTAAATATTGAAATCGAAAGTTTTCAGCTCTGAAATTCTATCATCTTATAGGAAACGTTTTCTGCTATAATACGACTTAGTTTACCTTCGCATCAAAGTGTCGAGTAATATTTTTAATGTCAATTTTATCATCTCTATCACCCATGTTACACTTTCATTTTCGATTGGAATTTTTGAAGACACTACACCGCCAAATCCTATTGTTTTCCGCGTTAGCAGACGCCGGAAGTCTTATTGGTCGCTAAAAGTAGCCCAATTCCACTAGATGGAAATCGTATCCGCATCGCAACAAAATTTTTGAAATCCTGCGATGCGAGGCGATTGCTTGCGATAGTTGAAAGATCGCCTGCGCTGCTATTGCATCGCAGAACCTCTCACACTGAACGATCTCCTGCGATGCGACGCGATATCGCAGGTAATCGCACAGTGTGAGGCGGGCTTTACATACGTGATCGATATGTGTTTGTTTACTCATTGCACCGTGTCCGATGCTCTAGCCTTTCAATATCAAGACATTTGCTAAACGTTCGCATATCTACATAGGCTTAAGGGGAAAATAAAATCAACCTCATTGCCTTTATAATTTTCTTAAATTTTCAACAGGAATTGTGAAAAGAATATAAGAGCCTGCATGAATTTAATCTATAAATTACTTATATTTTAAAAATTATTTCGGGGGATCTGCTAATAAGGCTAGCCCGAAAGGGAATGTCCCTGATTCGTCTGAAACATCACAAAAGCGGAAGAAAATGTGGTTAATACAGATTTCGTCAAATGCTAGAAGAACATCAACAAAGCTTATTCCTCGTGCCATCTCCGGAGCCTTTAGGGCATTATTGAATCCTGTTTTTGAGAGAAATAACATCAAGATGGCTGCAGAGGGTGAACAAAGGTGGAACTCGGATACGGCAGCCCTCCGCGAGGAAATTTTGAAGGCGAAACATATCGTTTTCATGACTGGAGCTGGAGCCAGCGCCGAGAGTGGAGTTCCCACTTTCCGAGGAGCGGGAGGGTTCTGGCGGAAGTGGCAGGCACAGGTCCGTATTTAATAATATGAGGTCTCCTTCAACTTAGGCTTCACTTTCAGCTGTCTACCTTCATACTATAGCTACAAACGCATACAATTGCGCTTTTGTTGAATTGGGGTTGCTCTACTACTACTAGCTAGCTGAACTGTTATTAGACTCGCTAATTATTCTCTTAGTTTGGCTTTGATTTTGAAATAATATAGATCTATTAATTATTATTTAATTCTAACATGTCTGAATGGAAAAAAAAACTGATGCCTTGATGGATATGCAATTGCAAAGTGAATTCCTTTTTTTATTTCAATTACAGCAACTGGCTACTCCAGAGGCATTTGCGGCCAACCCTTCGCTGGTTTGGGAGTTCTACCATTACAGACGGGAAGTGATGATAACTAAACATCCAAACAAAGGTCACACTGTGAGTAAGACTGTTGCTAGAGCTATAGTACTAGTAGAGGTGCTAGTGTTACTGAAAGAAGACTCCACGGTTTGATTGTGGTTAGTGATGACTGGTAATGATGATGATGATGATGAGGAGGAAGATGAGAGTAATGATGGTGATGATTACAATGAGGATGATGATGATTACCATTATTATTTGAAAATATATTCTAAACTACATGGAATAATGACTTAAAGGTGGAGTATATGTAGTGATAAGCCATCAAAATTCAAATACATGTACCAACAAATGGTAACAGCCATAAGAATTCAATACACTTGTTTTCCAGGCAGTTGCCGAGTTTGAGAAGCGACTCAATAAGCAGGGACGTAGAGTTACAGTCATCACCCAGAATATAGACGAGTTGCATCGACAAGCAGGTTCAACTAATGTCATAGAGATGCATGGTGAGTTTGATGAAATTACTTCTTAAGTTCTCATTTCTTTATGCCTATTACATATCTCTAGACTCTTTTGTTTCTGAATTTCTTCCTTTTATTTCCAACTTTTACTTCTCTTTTACCCCTTTTCTTTGTGATGTCTCATATTTCATATTATAGCAAAATCATAGAAATGTTGCCTTCAAATACTCATTTGTTCCATAACCTTAGTATAGAACTTTCATGAGCATTCAGATTCAGATTTCATATGAACGGATGACCACCATTGTTACTGGGTGAGGATGTGATCTTTTGACCCCCGCCCCCTACCCCTTTCACCAAATGTTTTTTATAAGTACTTGAATTAAAATAGCAGTATTTGATGCTTGGTAATACACTACAAGTTCAGAGGATGCCAAGTTTCAATTTTTCAACAAAAAAATATTTTCCTGCTGAGTTGGCTATGTTCTCTTGAAGAATGAAAGGCATATAATTTTAATGCTCGACCATTAGTATTATTGCCCTCTTCCCCCTCTAAAACATTCCTGACCATGCTACTGTGGATGATGCATTGAATTCTTTGCTATGGCATTTTTACAATCTTCAATGCAACTCTAATTATAATTTAGAAAAAAAAAAGGTTTTTACTCAATGTACAAAGTGTATGACAATGCAATATGGTCTGAATTTTTGTCAGGATCCCTCTTTAAAACCCGATGCCTGAAATGCCATCATGTTAAAGAGGACAGGAATAGTCCAATTGTGCCTGCATTGGCTAATAGAGGGTAAGCTTATCCATGTGTAATACATTATTGACATATTATTTTAGGAGTCAAGAAACTTTGGTTCTATCTTAATGTTATTTTCTACAGAAACCGAATGGCTCCTGGAACAAGAGAATGCAGTAGTCATAGGGGTAAAACCCATCTGTAGTTTGATAAGCCTTTAAATATTTTCTTAGATTCTCTTTGTATTGGTTGTTAAATAAGCATGATACAGGCAGCTGTAAGCAGCAGTGATTTACTTTTTTCTCCTCAATCGGAATATGAAAGATTAGAAGTAAAAAGAATAATTTATATCCCTTGCCAGGGTGTAAATTTCATAATGCGACTGGTGCCTAAAACCTAAGGATAAATGTCAAGTGCGCAATTTGTGTGAATCTTTCTATGTTGCTGTGCATGGAGCCTTTTGTAAGATCAAGGTATTGGTTTTTGATGAAGGAATCTATTTTACGGAGTGGTTGTGTAAAAACATCTAGGGTGAATGTAGAATTTGATATTTTCTTCATCTGGGCACTTGACAAGCACAAGTACGATAATACGCCAACGGCGGTCTGTACTCAACTGGAAGAAGAAGAGAAAATGAAATGAGTTTTTTTTAGTACAGAGCAAATGGGAGAAGAGCTTAAAGATCACATCACAGAGTTGCCAATTTGCATTTGATTGATTATTATTAAAGTTATAACTTCCATTTTCCATCAGATTTTCAAAGTTTCACTGATTTGTTCACTCACTTATTTTCTGATTTTATTAAAACAACTTAATATCCCCCTTAATGCAAAAAGTATGTCATTGATATTTGCATCATCAAAAAACTCGATAAATCATTTTTCTGTTCATGTTTTCTTTCAGAGAGCCTGATGTTGATGCAGTTTCATCTGTTATACCAGAAGAGGAGTTACCAAGGTAACTAGCAATCATTTTAGTGTTGATTTTATAGATTTAAGCAATGGAAACTGAAAATCAAAATGTTATTGAGCAGGTCTGGTCAGTAGAGTAAAATGGCTTATACAAATTATCTTATAAATTATCACAGTAATTTATACAACAATTTTAATTGCCCATCAGGAAACGAGTTATCAGTAACAACTTCCATAATACATAACAAATTTGCTCACCGCCATTAAAATACCTCTATATCAGTAGCTTATATCAAGGATTGCAATTTGATATTGATATTTATTTAGGGTGTCAAGAAAAGGGTATCGAATTCAGATGTGAAATGAAAATCAGGGATGAAAACATAGTTTGGTAATGTGTTCCAAATTAGGTTAAATTTCTTTTATGGTTCCTTTTAGGCTAAAAATTTCTATGATGAAGATGTAATCCTCAAATACAATGTAAAATACCATGCAAATATAAAATCGCAGTTAAGGGTATAAATATCAGATGGTAGACGGGTTTCCCTGTTTAGGGTATCAAAACTACTCCTACTGCAATCCCTGTTTTGGGTGCTTTTCAGAAAGTGATTTACGCAGATGATGTACAGGTCTCAATGAGACATCCCCCCCACCAAGGCAGAAATCATAACAGGTTTTATTGAACTTATGAAATATATGTACAAAATCAGCCCAAAAGTTCATGGAAAGCAAGATATTATTGGTTGTAAAAATGGTAATGTGATTTGTATTACCTCTCTAGTTTTGTAGGTATCTATAATTTTAGGTTTACTTGTAAAGTACTGTGGTATAAATCAAATCAGTGCTATTTTTAGATTTTATAATTCTTATTGAAAATGAAACGTTAAGTTTTCTGCTATGAGCCATTAGTTATTTTTGCTAATTTGCTTACACTGCTAAACTTTACGGATGTTTTCCTTTCAATCTATTAAAGCTAAATTAATAAACAATTTAACTACTGTCATGACTATGTCAAAATGATAAAATAAAATTGCATCATACCATTGGAGCTGTCTCCACTTGTAAACCTTTTTAAAATTTGTAATTTCCTTTTATCTTCAAAAGTTTAGGTTTATCATTTTTGGGTTACTTTAGAACCAAAGTACTTGACATCTTGAAACTTGCACTGACTGCCATTTTCACGGTAAGATACATTAGTAAATTATCACAGTATGTCAGTTCTGATTCAGTCATTCCATGGTATGAAACTTTCGCAAATCTGAACCACTTGCAAAATTTGTGAATATTTCATGAATGCACAAGTACTGGGCGATATTTAGGAGAACTTGTACGGAAGTCAGAATGGTGCATACTAAGTATTCAAAATGGATTGAGATGCAATACAGAGTAACTCAGTAATCTCTCTGTTTTTGTTTTTGTTGTTAATGCCTCTTTCTTTATCTACTTTATATAGATGCTCTCAGCCCGGCTGCGTTTCTATGGTGCGCCCTCATGTGGTCTGGTTTGGTGAATCACTAGATCCTGCCAATTTGAAAGCAATCGATGAGGAACTGGATACCTGTGACTTATTCATGGTGGTATGTTTTATAGAGCTTTAATACCAACTCACTATTTTGTGAACGTTAAATGTTACTTTAATCAATGATTAAGGTTCGACAATAATGGGTTAATATACCGGTAATAATAATGATGATGGTGGTGGTAAACTGTAATGGCGATGATAATGATAATGTTGATAATATTGTTGATTATTATTTGTATGATGGTTTTCAGGTGACCAGCAAAGTAAGCGTATCTTATGGTTTGCGCAAAAGTACCCGAATGACCGTGCAGTTCTAAAACAATATCTCATGCTTTGTGTAAAAGTACCCGGATGACAGTGCATTATATTTCCATATCTCATGGTTTGGGGTGCGTGTGACGCGTAAAAAAGTAAATACGTGTTTAAAATGCGCAAAGATTAAGACGATGGATGTATGCACGCAGCCCTTGCAAGATGCTTGGGTAAGGACAAAATAATGGTTTTCTACTTGTGTTTTATGTTGAAGTCAATACTAAAACATAAGGACATGTAATGGTGAAAATTAAAGAACTAGGTTTCATACATTTGATAATAATAATATTGAATGGCTTTTCTTTCGTGGGACACAAGGGTATATCGCACTCGTTTTGAAAATATTTCGCTCGTCGTGCCAACTCATGCATATCACATGAAATGTTTCTAAGCACTTTCTAGTTCGTTTAGTTAATCACTTTAAGGTAAGCAGTCTAAAGAACTACGGATTTTAGTCCTATCTGGGGGACTAAATAATTGAGGATCAATGGTCTAACCATTGGCATGGGTGCACTTATTTTGTTTATTAAAAACTTAGGACATTACAGTTCCAAGACTAATTCTTAAATCATTGAGACAATGCTCTTTACTCATATTGTTGTCATCCCTTTTGCCCCAGTCACACTTCACAAGGTAAAAACAAGAAAATGCTGCTTAAGATTTTCTGTGTAAATAAATGGCAAGATTGAATTGGGGGGGGGGGGGAATAGAATAACATAGATGCTTGCAACAATGGCCCCTATATGTTCCCACCATTTTGTATGCTATAAGCTACAGTAATGTGAAACACACAATGCCTATTTCATCTCGCTGTAGCATTTTTTAAAAAGCATTATACCACCTTTATAGGTCTCTTTGAGGTGGTACCTACTGACTGGTGTGCTAGAAGATACAATAGACGAATGTGAAGTGCACATTATTTATTAGGTGGTCTGTCGAATATCGACAGATCACCTATTAGTTTTGTCAGAATTTTCTTCTTTATTTTTCTTTATTTATTCTTTTTATAACAAATTTTTGTACCCACCAAATCTCAAAATCGGCCAGGTCAATATCATCGAGTTTCATGTCATGTATGAGGTCAATCATGGACATGATCCATTAACATTTTGGAGGTCATCAGGTCATCGTGACGTCATCAAGACGCCATTTTGTAAATTTACAAGATCGATTATATCTTCATAATCGATCTTCAAAAATCAACTATATTCACATCACATGAACTTCCGATGACGGGTCATCAAATCTTGTCCTCACAGGTCATCTAGAGGTCATTTAAAAAAATTTAAAAATGCTCAAAATCACATAGGATCAAGTCTGCACACGTTTCAGGTCATTTTGAGCATTTCAAAAATGTCCGTACGTAAGCGTCCGCGCGCGCGTTTTACGCGCGCACAAGTCGTAAATAACGTTAAAACGCTGTTTTTTCGATTGATTTGCAATCCTGACACTTTTCTTCATCATTTCCATCAACTTGGAATCAATTTCAATCAATAATAAGGTCGTACAGGCGCGTCAAACTTCAAAATCCGTGCGCGCGTCTATGGCGAAAATAACGTAAAAACGTGCAAAAACATGCCTCTACAAAATTAACTCTAGCTCTTTAAATAGCCCATAAACCCCTCAATTTTTTTTCATCATCAGGTAGGGTATGAATCATAGATTTCATTTCATGTATCATTTGACCCTTATAAACATTATGACGTCATCAAAATGGCGCCAGAATTCAAAATTTCCATTTTTCATGTTTTGACGTCATCACATTTATGCAAATTTGGCTCTAGATTCGTACTTATTGGTCGTTTTTCGCCCAGATTTTAATATGTTGTAGCTGAGGCAATTTCCTAAGAAATAAGTCATCACCATTCTTCATTTTGATGACGTCATCACAGTGATATATTCAATTAAAGATGCCATGTCAGAATTTTCCCTATTTGCGTGTTATGTCTATGGAAGATGATTTTTTTTCGAATCATGAATCTACATGACATTGTTCCCTGAGCTGTATCTCAGTTGTTTTTGATCTATTTTCTTCCAGATTTTAATATGTTGTAGCTGAGACTATAAGCTTTTATTAGTAAGCCCTCCAATTTTTGATCAGATGTCGGGATCATGCCCAATTTTGAACTACCAAATGGGATTTGAGAATCCCGTTTTTCGTTTACGTGTTATCTCTATGGGAAATATTTTGGTCTATTGGTCAAAGCACTTGCCTCCCATGCAGGTGACCCAGGTTCGATCCCCGGTGGGTCCATAACAATTTTTTTTTTTTTGCTTTTTTTTGCCTGTCATTTTACCATCCTCTTCGACTATTGTAACATAAAAAATCACAAATCATGTAATAAACTGCCATATTTTCCGTATTATGTCTATTAGAAAGTAGTGTACAGTAGTTTGTGTACAACCCTATGGAAATTGTGATTTCCTGTCCTGTATTAGAGCTATATGGTTAATCTCCCAAGTATCCTGTATCATCATCATTATTATCATCACCATCATGATCATCATCGCTATTATTATATCATCATCATCATCATTCTATCATTATAATCATCATAATCACCATTATAATCATCATAATCACCATTATCATCATCACCATAAACATTTTACAATGACCGTTACACATTTTGCTACATTCCTGTCCTCACGAAACATCTCCATGCATGGTATTCTTGACATCCTATCTTCAGTTTACCATTTCCCCATTATTATGATCATCCTGATTACGATCATGATCGTACAAATTGAAAGACAGATCACCTAATTCGTCCTCATGACGAATTAAATTCTAGTTTTATTTTATTTCTTTTCAGGTTGGCACATCCTCTGTAGTGTACCCAGCTGCAATGTTTGCACCAATGATGGCTGAAAAGAATGTCACCGTCGCTGAATTCAATCCAGAAGAGACTCCCGCTACCGGCATTTCCAAGTAGGTCAAAGGTCATGGTACTTAGACCCAGAATGAATGAATGTAAAGATCTGTTCAAATGTAGTTCTTGTCTTACTACCATGACAGGCCCGTAGCCAGAGGGGGGTCGGAGGGGTCCGACGACCCCCCCCCCCCCCCCTTCTTGGGCTGAGGTCCGCTTTTTCATGAAAAAAAAAACACACACAAAGTTTAATCTTTGTTACCAGAATTACCCACATGCTGTCAGTTGTACAGCATCAAAGCTGGTGTAGTGAGTTGCAGTGTTGCCAACATTTTGGAAAAAGTAATAAGTAGATTTTTAAAAGAGGTGGCCATAGCTTCGGAGCGGCGGAGCGGCAGCACGGGGAGAGCACGAGGGGGGGGGGGGTTGATCCCCTGTCGTCACAGGGTTCTGGGGGTCCTCCCCCAAGAAAATTTTCAAATTTTGATGCTATTTGGTGCGTTTTAATAGGGCCATTTTTGAAGAAAAAATTGCCAACACAATAACACCTCTTGATAGACTCTATCTGCTAGTGGTCTAGCTGTTACACGTGAATGCAACACACACTCTAATAAATATTTTGTTTCGGCGACTTCAAAAATGTTTGTTCAAAATCATCTGCGTTCAATAATTATTTTACTATTGGTCCTAGCTTAGCATCAAAAATAGTTACAAACGAAAATGATTTTTCCAAATACTTAACAAATTACGCTAACCATTCTTTATTTTTAAGCCCAACAAATTATTACGAGATAATAGAAATTATTAGATCATTAAGATCCACCAAATCTTGTGGTCATGATGGATTAAGCGTACATTTTAAAGAAAATAATTCACCCCATAGCTCCCCGCTATCACACATATTCAATCTTTCTCTTTGTCAGGGGATTTTTTCCGGAAGCACTTAAACTTGCCAAAATAATTCCCATATATAAAAAAGATGACCCTTGTCAAATCACCAACTACGGACCTATATCTTCATTACCAAGTATTTCGAAAATTTTAGAAAAAATAGTTTATAAAAGATTATATTCCTTTTTGAATGCTAATAATCTGCTTAATCCTTATCAGTATGGTTTTAGACAAAATCACTCAACTGATTACGCAATATTGCAATTATATGACAAAATAACAAATTCTCTCTCTAAAAAGGAGCACAATGTTGGGGTTTTTATGGATTTGTCGAAGGCTTTCGACACTATGGACCATCGTATATTACTTTATAAATTAAGGATGTATGGGATCAGAGGAGTTGTTTTCTCCTGGTTTGAAAACTACCTGAAAAATAGACGTCAATATGTTTCTTTTAAATCAAAATCATCTCGCATTAGTACAGTGAAATATGGAGTACCACAGGGATCAATCTTAGGCCCCCTATTGTTTTTGATTTATATGAATGATATAGTAAACGCATCCCCACTTTTAACTTATGTTTTGTTTGCAGATGACACTAATATATTCTTTTCACACAAAAACTTAAACACACTTACCACAACACTAAACCTTGAATTAAAAAAATTATCGATATGGTTCAAATTAAATAAACTATCTTTGAATATCAACAAAACTAACTTCATGTATTTTAAACACTTGCACTCCAAACAGGCATTTGAAGATAACATTTTCATAGATGAACTGCCTATCATTGAAAAGCAAGAAACGAAATTCTTAGGCATATTGATAGATTCAAATATTACTTGGAATAGTCACATTAATAATATATGCATGTTAGTGTCTAGAGGTATAGGAATTTTACACAACCTGAAATATTATCTTTCACAAAAATCATTATTCATGCTTTATAATTCTTTTGTCCTATCGCATATATCCTACTGTAACATAGTATGGGGAAATAGTAATACGACGATAATAGAAACAATTTTACGCCTCCAAAAGAAAGCACTGCGTATCTGCACTCATTCACGTTTTATAGCCCATACGGATCCTATAATCTACAATTTGAAGACCTTGAAAATTCCTGATATTCATACCTTTCAAACTGCAATATTTATGTACAAATTTTCTGCAAACACTATACCACAGTTTTTTCGAAATATGTTTATGTACAATAAAGACCTACATACTTATCCTACACGCCATTCATCCGATCTCCACTTAACAAATCCTATATTACTCCTAGCACATAAAACGATAAGACACCACGGCCCAGATGTATGGAATGATTTACCTGACGATATTAAACACTCCTCATCTCTTTGTTCTTTTAAAGCTTCGCTTAAAAAATATCTCCTATCTAAATATTCATAATTCCCGCACTTTCACTCACACACGTGCACGCACTCGCATTTCACCTAAAAAAAAAAAAGATATTCTGTAGAACACGTTGTTTCTCTTTGTGACATCCCTTTCTGCAGACTCCAACTGGTGTCATGTTACTACTTTCTCCTGGCTGCTATCGCTTCAAGCTACTTAGCTTATGTTGGCTGGCCCCTGCATTTACTTAATTTCGATATTATATTTCAAGTTTTAAGATTTCAGAATATATTTGTATATATATATTTATATTTTTATTTATTTTCATTGCAATTTAAGTATATTAACTGTCGCAATTCTTGTTTATCATTCGCCTTATAAATTGTATGATGAAGAAGAAAATAAATGTTAATACTTGTTTCATCAATAAATGCAGAAACAACTGAAAACAAAAAAAAAAATCTTTCACAACCCCTAAATTTCCTAGATTTTAAAATTTTCCGGGGTCCGTATTGATTATGACAAAAAGGTCCACTTTTGCCAAAAACGACCCACCCCTTCAGAAACCCTGGCTACGGGCCTGCATGATGAGTGGTATATTTCTGTAGCATAAGACTGATTGATTGTAGAGATATGATTGATTTTAGGAACATAGACTGTATGTACAATTAATTTTGGGGAGATACATGAGCAGATACATCTATTGTATCTGTTCATAACAATTCAGAACAATTGTCGCTAGATCATAAACTAGAAACGTTCGCGACATGAAGCTTTCACAGATTGTAAACAACGGCCATTTTCACGGCAAGAAATTTTTGTGACTTACAAAAATTTAGTGTTCTATTATGATTCAATAATTTTGCGGCATGAAACTTTCACGAATCTGAACCATGCATGAACATTAAATGTTCGCGAAAGCTGTTGGTTTTACAGTATGCCAGAGCACCTTCTTGCTGCCCGTAATCTGGTTGAAGATGTTATGTTTGAAAATTGTCCATGTTTTTGTCCATCTAGGTACCACTTTCATGGACCTTCAGGTGACTTCCTACCAGAGATCCTTGCCAGACATCCAAGCGAACCGGCAGAATGAAAGAGGAATGTGAGAGACTGGTACCAATGTTTATACTCTATATACAGATTTATTAGTGTGTAAGCTACTGTAAATAGGATGTAGGATTGTGATAGACTGGTATGGAATAAAGGAAGAGTGTAAGAGATTAGACTGGTACCAATTCTTATACTCTTATACACAGTTTGTATAGTCTTTAGGCTATTGGAAAAAGAAACTGCAAAAAGGATGTACATGTACATCGGGAAAGTGCACTTAATACACTTATGGGGGTGTTGCAAGAAATTTGCAATCAATTGCAAATTGTACAGCAAATTAGAACAACCATTCTGAATGGTTCAGGGTCTGCCCATTCAAAAAGATGCGCTTGCAACGATGATTTTGATTGGTCAGTACCGATCAGTTGCAACTTGCAATCAATCGCAACTTTCTTGCAACACCCCATTAGATTAGTGAAATATAAATTCAAGAAATCTGGAATTACTGAAGTATGCAGTAATTGAACTTTAGGTTTGTTAAACAAAATAATTAGCACTGTTTGTTATATTGAGTGCACAATAATCGATTCTCTTTATGACAAGTTCTTCATGAACACAGTCATAGGTCAATGGCTACATTGTTTTATGGGCATGCAACAAATTACTTCTGCTCTAGTTAAAAAAATGAAACAAATCAATGTGAAATATAATTTGGATTGACTTTACTGCCTTGATAAAACAGGGATGTAAGAGTTCCGGATTTTTCCGGAATTCCGGATTTTTTTTAAATTTAAGAAACATTTCCGAGTTTTTTCTGTGACATGTTATGTGTTGAAGGCATTATCGTACTTTCGTGTGCATTAACCTAGTGGCGGAAAAAAAATCTCGCAAATGAAATATAGTCTCGTACGCACAGCACAGCACAAATTTTGTATAAAAATCTTGGTAACGAGTATGTGTGGACAAGTGCTATGGACTGTAAAACCATTGCACTTTACTAAAATTTGCGTAACAGTCACGTAATGATTTTGTATTTTGAACGTGCGGCAACAGGAAAAGTGGACTGATGTATGAGATTATACGTTCTGGATCATGCATTGTCAGGACGACCGCATTGCGAAGCTCGCGCTAGCACACGTGCACAGTACAGCGATATTGCTGTACAACGGAGTGCTGTTGACGTCGCGTATCTCATGCATATCACGCAGCTGCACAGGTACTTAGAAGTTTATGACTTTGTGATAGCGTTTCGACGTCTTTTCCTGATTTTCTTTTGCCTCTTATTGGAATAAAAAATCAAAATGGAAGTGGACAGGACTGCAAATATAGCGAAAATCGACATAGGAATCAAGAATACCGGTAAGTGGAATTGGAAATGGACAGAGGCATGCGAACGGAGTATTCTTGAGCGATTACGTTCGGACACCTACACTTGACTGAATCACTGCACTGGGATCGTCAAATATTTTCCGGATTTTTTTTTTGCTACCCACTTACATCTCCGATAAAAGATCTGCTACAAAATTTTGCTTTTCATAACCCACTTGTTCCCAATCCTTTTACATGTCCTTTTACATTCTTATTATGTACTTGTCTCTTGCCTTGTTGTATTGTACCTGTGCTTATTTTTACGAATGGTCGAATAAATAATTATAATAATAATAAAAATCAAGCATTCAAATGGTCCATTTTTCCTTCCTAATGTATAATGTGCATGTATATTAAAGGCCTTTTTGGATGTAAAAGTACTGGTGGGAGGGGCACATTTTGGGGACAGATTTTTTTTTTAGTATGTGGAGTTAAACAGGCCAGATTTAGTTTTCCAGGTGAGGAGGGGTGGGGGGGCATGACCCCAAGGATTTGCTTATGCCCATTCTGTGGCATAAAGAGGACATTATGCACAGAAAAAAGGGTTTATAATGTGGGAAATATGAAGTAGACATGTATTTCTATCTCTGTTTGCACTACCACAGTAATATGGCTGGACAAATTATACACATAAAATGCGTAATGTTTTCAAATTGCTATATTTAAAAAAAATATATATATATATGTATATTTTCCTTTGCAACATTTTGTGTACACTTACAGATTGGTAGTAGATGTATATTTGTGTAAGACATTTTTAATGAAGTGAACACGATATATTCTGTGTTTCTTATTTTTTTTATTTTTTTTAAATGGTTTAATGTATAATAAGCAATCTATGTATAATAAGCATGGACCTACTGATCTGAAATAAATGTGAATTTACACTGTAGATGTAATGTTTTAATCAGCAAAAGAAATCCTTATGGTATTTGATCATATTTCTTCCAAATAGTTCCAAATTGTAGAAAGAATTTGTTCCAAATTGTAGAAATACTGGATATGTGCTCATGAAAGTTATGTAATCATTGTTCCATTTATATACAACAGTGCTTTCAGTGATGTCAGGTGAGAGGATTTTTTCCAAAAGGGATATTTATTAAATTGAATTCAATTCACAGCCGGTTGTTAAAGCAGTTTATTACGTCGTGCCGGAAGAGACATGGACTTTCCAAAAATGTAATATCCAACACAAAAGAGTACAAAACAATCCTTTTTATTTCAAACTCTGCAAAGAATGTATAAAGCAGCTCATTGATTCTCATATCAACATATTTTTTACTAACAAATGCATACTGGTTACCTGTATATGATTGTCTATGAAAGATCAAATTCCCTGTATCAGAATTCACACACAAACTACTTGAAATTGAACTAACTATGAACAGAGCAAGGTGAACATTATGTACAAAGAATAAAAACACCAAAACAAAACAAATTGAGGATAAAATACAAACAGACCTCAGAAAAACACTAACATTCATGCAAAGAGGGAAACTTTATAAGAACACAAGCAGGAGTTAACTCTGCCTCAATAATATTCTGCCCTGCATAGAAGACATAATCATTTTTTGTTAATGCTACGCTTCCTGCTTTCTGTGGTATATGTATATTAGTGTATTTTCTTTCACTAAAATAATACACCCATAGCATTTTCCAGTCCTAAATACATGTTAAAATTAATTAATTTGCACTTAAGATTGCATAGAGGAAATTCTCTCACATAAGCCTCCTGAGTCAGTCGGAGGTAATATTGCAGACAAGGTATATGTACCTGTACATATATACATTTCTATCTCCAGCAATTATAAAAATGTAAATGTAAATATAAACATTGACTTGAAAGAGGATGTAAGAAAAGCAATTCACATATCATAATTACAAATTCTGCAACTTGTATCATGATACAGTGGAACCTCGTTATAACAAACTCCTTGGGACCAAGATAATTACCTCTTTATATCAAAACCTTGTTATATCAGGGCTAAAAAACAATAGATTACAAAGAAGTGGGACCAACAAAATTACTTTGTTATAAAGAGGGTTTGTTATAACGAGATTCCACTGTACTGCATGACAATAGCAAGGTTACATTAACTTTCAATGTAAATGCAGAGATACCAAATTGCTTTCAAGAACTCAAACAATAATGTCTACCATAGCTGGCAGCCAACAAAAGATGATTCAATGCAATATGTAATAAGTCGGGTTTAGAACTATAACAGGGCTTGAATTATTGTTTTGTTCATCATCCCCACAGCCTCCAGCTATGACAAACATGAAGAGTGAAATAGCTAAACCGAATAGGTGTGTAAATCCCATCTTTTGAGTTCATGTATTACAAAGATTTTAATAACTGGTGTATGGCTTAATTGCCTCCATAGGCTCGATTAGCACAGGTAAATGATGCAATCGAAATGACGCCTCGTGTGAGCCGAGCTTAGCCGTCTAATTAATTTCATTAGAGAGCATCAGTGATTTGTTTGTTAATATACCAACAATAATTAATTCAGAACTATAATCTAGCTCATAACTTTGGTTCATACTTTATTAGGTAATATAATGCAGATCTTTAGGATCCACTTGGAATGTAAGTTTGAATAACTAGGCAAGAAAATACAATCAATCAGTCTTCTTGGACCCTTTAAAAAAACTACTGGGCAATGGTGAGTAATCTAGTTGGGATCAGCAGACGTGTAGGTCTGAAAATTATGTGGGACTGGTATAAGGTACATGTACCTATAACTTGGTAAGGCAGAAAGTTTACGTTTTTATTCCAGATAGTGTACAAATTTATTACCAGCATCAACAAATGAAAGCAACATATACATTTGCATATATATTATATGTATGAAAAACCCATGCCTGAATGTGAACTTGTATGTGTACTAGTAAGTACCAAAATCTCTTTGTCAGATGTCTTTGGTTTTAGTTAGATAGTGAAGATACCCGCAATTTCTTTTGACCTTCGTTTATCTCAAGAGTGGAAAAGGATAACCAGTGGGTACCATGTCAGCATCTGGATATCTCTCTCAAGTCTCTATTCATGAAGTGCTGGCAAAGCATGAAAATGGCCTCTTCACAATCCTAGAGAATCCACTATTTCTTAAAGTTAGTATCCCCAGACAATACAATACAATACAGCCCCAAAATGACTTCATCATTTACATGCAATTGTACATGTACAAAAAGACCGGTATTCTTGAAAGCAGCCGTGGGGGGCAAATCCCGCCCAAAAATTTGAGTGTTGAACATTTTGTTTAGGCTCAGAATGTCTTGAAAATTCTTCCTCATACAGAAACCTGTGCCCTCAATATGTTTATTCCTATGCAATTATATCTTTGCCCAGTTTGCTCAAGAAAAAACACATTGGCTCGTATTCTGAACTCCGGTTTCACTTAAAGGGAGCGACAAGTCGCAATCTATGGGCGGTTTTACAGTTGGCTGCTCCTTTCTCTGGATCAAAGTTCAAAGCGACTTCAATTTATCGCGCACAGCTAATAAAAGGTCGCACATTGACCCAAATTTGAGTAAACAAGATCGCACGTTCTTTATTCCAGTATTTGAATCTCATTGGTCGGTTACGTATATAGGGATTCGAGTTAACGATCACGCGAGGAATTCGGCAATAACATTCCTTCGGTAGCGCACGATTGGTCCTGATTGTATCCGAATTTCCCCGAGTCAGGCCAACTGGTCAGGCCCATGGATTACGACTTGCCACTCCCTTTAAACCACGGTCTAAGTGTGGTTTAAACCCAGTCTAAAACTGCCCTTTGAACCAGAGTGTTTGAAAATCACATTCTGAAATCCGGTTTAGTGTAAACTCCAGTCTAGTATGGCTTAACTTTGTACAGAGATTTAAGTCAGTTTTGATTAAAAATAAACTTAGACTGGAGTTTAAGTTAAACCGGAGTTCAGAATACGGGCCATTGAAATTTAATACTGAACTCTTGAAAGTTCATTTTTGACAACTGATCAAAAATCTGGTGGCAGGGAAGGGGTTAATCAACTTATACCCCAGTCAGATCACTGAGACAGACACCAAACAGACAACAGACCAAACAAATTACATTACTGTGAATGGCCAAGAATTGGTCAATTTGGATTCGGTATGGAATCGGTGTGGAGTCCATTGGGCAGTGAGATCGACTGAGGTACATGTATGTATACTGAATTATGGAAGGCAAAGGGTCGACCCCATAGTCCCGTATAATTTACTCTAATCCTATAACAAAATAAAGAAAGAAACTAAATGATTTTAGTTATGAAATGAAAATGAGAAAGTAATTTCATAGAGACAAGATTTTGTAATTTCTGTTAGTTAAAGAGCTATGAAACTTTGTACATGGTGATGAGGTTGACATTTTGTACTCTATAGATCAATGGACTAAATCTGTGCATTAAGGCACGACTGACACCTGACCTAAAGTTAGGCCACTTTGAGAGTACAGGCCATAGTGTCTGAAAGCACTTTCCTGATGAAAATAAAATCCATAGATCTACCTTGACAAACATCTAATAGCACACTGTGTATTTGTGCAGGCCAAGACCATCCATTGGAGATGAAATCATACTTATAACCCAGCTTGCCTTGATTATTCTTGATGTGATAGACTAAAATCCTTTGGTAACTAGGCTCTGTTGCTGTGTACATGCAGTCATCATGGGTGGCTTGGGTGCATAATATGTGTTATATGGCCCTGGAAATGAAAATGGAAATACATGTACATAAAAAATGAAAGCATAATACATCAAAATTCAATTTTGGGGCAAAACAAGAAATATCTCGCAGAAAATCTAAAAGTAACTTCTTGTGAACAAGTGCGAACATAGTCTAGTTCTGGACGTTTTTAAATTATTTTGTCCGTAAAACCATGAAGCTATACAAACCCCATGTGTGTGCACCCAGCGTATAACGGTGCGAAGTCCACAAATTCACTCTCCCCACAAATTCACCTTCCCCACTTGGATCGATCTTTCAGCTGGATGAAGATTGAATATTCATGAGAGGATTGCGTAACATGTGGAGTGAACTTTTGAACCCTTTGCAAGGACTACTGGAAAATCCTGGACGTTTTTCTCGGGGAAGGTGAATTTGTGGGGAGAGTGAATCAGTGGACTTTGCACCGTTCTACGCTGGGTGCACACACATGGGGTTTGTATAGCTTCATGGTTTTACAGACAAAATAATTAAAAACGTCCAGAACTAGACTAGTGCGAACAGAGAATATATATACACAATTGTAATAATCATGATACATGAACAGAAAAAAAAAGATGTAGAGAGAAGAAACATGATGAAACATCACTTTGTCAAGTAAGGAGGGTATACAAAAACAAAGGGAATGTAATACATGTAAGTATTAGAGAGAGATATATATAGAGAGAGAGAGAGAGAGAAGGAAAAAAAAAGAGAGATAGAGAGAGTGAGCATATGATTCTGAAGAAGGGGGGGGGGAGAAAGATAGAGGACACAGTTAGACATCAATTGCCAAATACTTGCAATAAAATATTACAGTGCAACAATGATGAACAAAAATATAAAACCAGAGAAATTTCAAATGAACACAACATATACAAGACAGAGAGTGGAATGGATAGGTTAACAAGCATGGAAAAGAAAAGGGAGCAGAACATAGTACCGATATACTTGTACCCAAATCAGCACTAAATCTCCACCAAATCAGATCTATAATGCACAAAACAAAACATGACCCAGGTGGCTTATATTTTTGATAATGTTGAAGAAAACAATGTCTTCACGGAAATATATCTTATTGACATTTGAATTTTTATCTAATAACCTAAAATCAAGCTGGTTCAACTCCCATAGGGGATGAAGATTGATATCAAACTTGAAATTCATACCTCATTAGGTTCTTGAGCTATTGACATTTATAAATTTACACAGTGTAAAGACATAACACTAACTGGGGCCCAGTGCAAATGGGCCTTCAACTTTTTACAAGGGACCCCCCCCCCCCCCCATATTTTAACATTTAAACTGGGGACCAATGCACACAAACCCTAAATATTTAATCTGGACCTCCTTTGCAATAAGTAGGTGTGGACTCTGTGGAGCCATGTACATGTATGATGCATTTGTTTATATTTCAAGTCATTTCCTAAATATCAGGTACTTACTGGTTCCCCTGCACTGCATCTTAAACAGACTCTTCTCTCCTTGGGCTGTAAATATAACAAACACATAACATGTGCATCATGTTACCATCATAACGACAATATATTACAGCATATTATCATTATGACATCATCACAGTTCTAACAATGCAAATTATGCGCATCCATACTCCAATAAAAATGAGAACTAAGATTTGTCTGATAACACAGAGATTTTTCTCAAATCTAAAACAGTAACTGTCAATAATGTTTACCCTTCCCCATCATTACAGTAGAAAACCCTAGAACTCACCTCAATACATGAGGATGGTCCATTGATTGCATACTCTGCCCCTGTATCCATAGAGTCCTCCTCAATATCAATGCCTGCATGCTCGTAATGTGCTATGTAACCATAGTAACCATTGGATATTACAGGAGCAGCTGGCTCGCCACCTCCTTTCAAATCAGTCTGCTGCCCTCCCGGGTGATGATAGAAGTTGTTATCTTGATGACTGAGTTCAAAGCCATTAGCTGTGATTGCACAGTTCAATCGCTCAGTGGAAAGGTCCATCTGAGTATCAGGAAGGCCCGTTTGCATATCGGGAAGACACTGTGGTTCCTGATCTTGCAGATGTTGATGATACCCATTCAACGCGACATCTGGTGCTTTGTTCCATTCAGCGAATGGTGTAGGCTCTAGGCACCGTCGTTTCTGAATAGGACGGGAGAATAATAAATATGACGGTTATCAAACTACAGATATCTGAGGTAGTAGAATTACGAGATCCTGAAAGAAAATAATTATGCAAGTGAGCAAAGCGACCAAGCTTTAGAAAATTTTCGCATTTTAAACCCTCAAAAAAAAAAAATGCATTTACCCTGTGGATCGGGGGCGCATAATCCTTAAAGCCCATGTGTAGTTTTGATAGCAAAAAGGAAATTGCAAAGAAACATGTTAAACATAGTCTCATGTTATTTTCCATGTATCAAAAGATGTTTGTAAGCGATCATTTGGTATTCATGATTTCCGGTGAATTTTTCTGCCCTACACTAGGACCTCTGGGTCATTCCATGTCAAATCACCCAAATTTTTTTAAAGTTTAAACCCTACCCCCTTCAAAGTGGCCCAAATTTGGTATATGTGGTAATCGACTCTTCCCAAGCTGAAATTTAAAGTTACAGCCTCATTGGTCAAACGGTTTTTGCGCTGTGGCACACATTCCGCAGGCAAGCTGGATTGTCGGCCAAAAATGGCCAAAAATGGACACTTTTTTAAAATTTTGAAATGATCATACTCTGTAAGTGTACCTACTGGGTCAATTTTGCTGATATTGACATATATTTAGAAAGGTAATTACACAAGCTATCTAAATATGCCATCATTTTCCATTTTCTGAACAACATAAAGTTCAATGACTCTTGATCTTTGCTTTAACCTAATTTACCTGGAATGTTACTAGAATCTAAGATCTAATATGGAAATGAAATTTGGTGCATTTAGACATCAACATTTTTTCTACATCATATAAAAAAATTGGAGGAGTAATATTTTTTGTATTCTTTCCAGCTTCTTTTAAAGTTGGCAAAAAGCTAATTTTTCACTGTTTGACCTAATCAGTAATTTATTCACAACAGTATACCAGACCTACCAAGTCTCAAGCATTAGGCATGACAGTCACGCATTAGGGCTCTTTCTCACGCCTGGCCTCACAACCTATCTCCATATACATACCGCGCGGCGAGTACACGGATCCCGCCCCCTACCTGGCGCTGATGCCCATAATCTCACGCACTGCTGGTTTTTTACCTTGGCGTCTTTGGTATACGGTACTCTACCCCTGCGGGGCCATGCCCATGGCATTGGCACTGTGATTGTGCATGACATCTGCCACTGAATAGCCCGACCAGACGGCATTAAACTTCCAATTTTATGTTATACTCACATGAAATTGATTGCTTGGGTGGATTTGTCATGTTTGTTGAGGTTCAATCACCAGCAAGCCATCAGGCAATGTCCACAGGGTATAAAATTTCAACTTTTGACTGCCAAAACCTGTCCATCACGGTACCGCTTCGCAACAGCGCTGTGTATAGTTGCGCATGAGTGTGACCTTTAAAAAAGTGCAGCGCGATTACATTCTGCCATT
Source organism: Heliocidaris erythrogramma (assembly GCA_025617745.1). Taxonomy (NCBI): domain Eukaryota; kingdom Metazoa; phylum Echinodermata; class Echinoidea; order Camarodonta; family Echinometridae; genus Heliocidaris; species Heliocidaris erythrogramma. Next base: position 22,185,632 of record CM046868.1, on the reverse strand, counting down.
CGACTGTGGGCAGATGACGGCATGACGCAATAAATCATCGTTTTGGGTAAGTTGTAAGTTGGTTAACTAAATTTAACTTATGATGAATGCAATCAATTAGGGGCCTAATAGTTTAAGTTTCATTTAGTTTAAGTTTTAGATGAAAAATATATGTAATTTCAGCGAAAAGCATGTAGGCCTAGGTTTTATTCGCACTTTTGTATTTGCAGCGCGCAACGCTAGACATGCTAGAGTAGAGAATGTGAATGTCATGAATGTGCAGCTCGTACAGCACTGTCGCAAATTAGTTAGCCATTGAACAACATCAAGTTACATCATCATCATGATCATGAATAATTATTGTCAGAATAACAGTTGTGACACACAAGCATGACAAGGAGTGTCCCTACTTACAGCTTCAGCAACGATGACTGGGACATCTTTTCCGTTTTGGTAGAAATCACCTGCACTGCCATTGAGGTATCCAATCTCATCAAAGTCCTGGCAATCTCCACGCCGCTTTCCCCGGGGAAGTTGCACGGCCATGGTTCTCTTACCAACAGTGCGTAGCATACCACCAGTACCGGTACCACTCGACTCGCGTTGAAATCGAACTGAAGTCTGAAGAAAACAGAGAAGTCCTCAAAATGAGAACGTACACATACAGTCGTACACAATGATAATTTCAATCAAATAAGTGACAGGTTACCAAAAACATGACAGAATATGAATGCTGAGTCAAGGTAAGATCTGAATAATTGACGATAGAGATCTTTCAGGAAGTTTTCGATTTAAATTTCAGGCGGCATGTTAATAACAATTCGAATGAATTTAACGAACATAATTTAACTCGAAAAAAAATGAATCATTTGCCAATTTGGAGATTAAAAAAAATCATTGAAATAATCACATGCATCCAGTCATGATTTTCTTTCTCATTTACAATTTACTTTAAATACCGAAGGTTCTTCATAATTTTTCCATGCAATTTCTTTAATATTTTAGATCTGCACATTTTTGCCACTAAGCAGAAATTACGCTTTCACAAATGAATGATGTAAATTCACATCAAAGGCGCCTACACATGAGTGATGTACCTTCTTCTAGAGGAAGAAAATGTAGATGTAGGATTTTTGCATACCGCCCATGCTATGCATATCACTGTTTCATGAAATAATGCAAAACTTCAAAATGCCATAACTTTTTTATTTTACATCCGATTTCAGTGAAATTTTTACTGTTATGCTTGTTTAATTTTACTCTGTTTATTCAAATCAACTTGATATTGAGGTGGACTTGGCCTTTAAACATAACTATTCATTTGACATGGAACTTCAGAAGGCATTTACTTAGCCCCCCCCCCCCCCCCCCCCCCCGCCTGTATTTAAAATAGGTTTATGCTTGATGAAAGGGGCGTTCGCTCAAATAGGTATACATTGGTGGCCAAACAACCTCAATCATTGTTCTAATAACACTCATCAAATTGACAACAAATTATGCTTCCCTTCCTAGGAAATAGGTGGTTTCTTCAGAAATTCTTCAAAAGCGTTGTCAATTTAATGATGGCATATTAGTTTAATGGTTTGTGCATCTTTTAACCTTCACTCCACTTCTTCTTCGTCGTCGTCTTCTTCTTCTTCTTCCTTCTCCTCTTCCTCCTCCTCCTCCTCCTCCTTCTTCTTCTTCTTATCCTTCTTCTTCTATAGCTTCTTCGTCATTCTCTCCTCCTCCGTCTTCATTCTTCTTCTTCTTCTTCTTCTTCTTCTTCCTCACCTCCTCCTCCTCTTCTTCTTCTTCTTTTTCTTCATCTTCTTCCTTTTCTTCTTCTTCTCCTGATGCCTATCATTCCTACTCTTGTGGTATTTTGCATATGCCTTCAAGTATGCATTCATAAATCTTTCATCTTTTTCAGAAAGGGGTTAGGGGTTGAATATTCATCAGAGGGTAAAGGCCTATAAATAAGTTTATCAAAATGTTTCTGCTTAAATTAATATTGCATAGCTGTACAACTTGCACATTGGGCAAAATATATATGGAAATAAAGAAAATAAACTGGAAGGAAAAAGTGTTAAAATGCAATATACAATGATAGGCCAATAGAGGTACAATTTTGTCAGGGACTAACGTTTCTTTACCGAATATCAGCGAATAAAAATGACACCTTATACAGTAGTAAATGTACTTTTTGACATGAAATATTGTTTTAAAAATACTAATACTCTCTGCCCATATATTATGAAGTGATGGTTGCTGTAATAAATGAGATGACAACTGCCCAAATACTAGTATTTTCAAATTTCTCGAGCTCGAAGGGCTTGTCCCCCCCCCCCCCCCCCACCCCTCGCCTCATAATATTTTAAGGTATGACATCACAGCCTCATGAACGAGTTGCCAATTTGTTTGCATTAGATATCATAATTATTAACATAATGTTAATGTCTTAAATGTCTTAATAATTATCGTCATTATGACCAATTCAGATCTCGAGAGAAATTAACAAAGAATTACTACCCAAAAAGTGTCGGCGAGAAATAGAAAAAGAAATTGGACAAAAGCAATATTTCAAATTACGTATCTTTCCAAAATAATAGAGCACTAATCTCACCCCCAATACAAGAAAACTGATAATTGAAGTACCAAGGGTGGAAGCAAAGAGTTTGTATTGTATTTTCAGACGACGAACGGTCAAATTGTTTGAAATAGTTTGAGATGGGCTCTTCAAATTGTGAAGCACTCGATCGCTTCTTGAGTTTATCACTCAAGTATCTCAAAGTATCCTAGATCCTCCACCCTTCTTTGGCATGCACTCTCAGTTCCATTTGGAGCTAGTAATGACGAGTAGAGCCCCCGAGTAGAGCCCCACCCCCTACCTCCCCCTTTACAGGACATCACTGCATGAAAGGAAGGTGGATCGAATGATTGTCAGGTTCAAGTCTTGGCTCCTAAGAGGGATGTCATCTTTATATACGTCCATCAATCAATAAGCAAAAGGTGACCTCTTGAAAAAAAGAGAACGGGTGTCTTCTCTCAGTCCATTAAGAGCTCCACGGATAATTATGACTACAGTCTGAGTGTCTTTGTTTGGTTCATTGCTTCAGTCGTGATTTTCTAGTAATTTTTGTTTTTGCATATACAAAATAATAAAATTAAAACACGCGAGTGAGCAATCTGTCGCCTACATCAAAATATGGGAGTGCATAGGACAGCCCCCCCCCCCCCCCTCTCCATTTCCTTTCCTATTATTTATTTATTCATTTATTTTTCAAGGCCCATGGCGCATCTACCTATATAGGCCTATATGCTACTGACGCCTCTGTGGAGTAAAAGTAATATCTTTAAGGTTGTAATTCCGACCAAAGTCAAGACTTACTGTACAATGCACTTTTATACCAAGCTGTACACCCTTCAAATGCCACACTGGCAGCACCTTTTTGGGTGCAACTTTGCACTCTAAGAAGCTTTTTGCACCTTTAAGGTGCAGTTAGCTACATTTTGTACCTTTTAGAAAAGGTACAAATTTGCACCCTTTGGATGCAAAAATTTCTGCACCCTTAAAGGTGCAAAGTTGCACCTTTTAGGGTGCAAACGGGCATTAAAGGGTGCAAACAAGAACAAAAAGGTGCAAAAAGGTGCATTTTTGCACCCTTTTCATGTAGGGTGCAAGATTGCACCCAAAAAGGTGCTGCCAGTGTTGCATTTAGGGTGCAAATCTGAACCTTTTTTTCGAAGGTGTATACACTATGAACACGATGACAAAGAGAGCGGACAAAATATACAGCTCCTCATTGTACCCTCCACAGTTGCTCTGGTAGACAAAAGAACATCCCTTCCTTACTATTATGTGAAATAAGTAGACCAGGTGAATATGCAAGTGACACCTGTTCTACATATTTTTACATAATAGAAATGAAGGGATGTTCTTTTGTCTACCAGGGCAATTGTGGAAGGTACAATGAGGAGATGTATATTTTGTCCGCTTCTTTGTTCGCCATGTTCATAGTGATACTTTCTATACGATATGCATATATTCAGCGAAATTTTGGGCATGCACGCATTCCTACTCGAATGAAAAACGAACTATCTTGATAAACTTCATTAACCCCCTGTTCAGACGCTATTCAGTTTATACCGAAACTCGATAAAGAAACGACGTATAAAGAATCATCGTATAGCTAACGGGTCGTTCACAGGGTGTTCAGACGCTAAAAATCTATACCAAAACGGTATAGCTATACTAGAACGGTATAGCTATACGATGAAATTTTGCGTCTGAACGCTGACTAACGAAACGACGTATAGCGAAACGACGTATAGCGAAACGAGGGTCAGAGCATCGTTTCGAACTAGAACTCGATAAAGAATCACTGTTCCGTGTCCGTCTGAACGTATGGCGACCATAGAACGGTATAACTGGGCGGGGCGTAACGGGAGCGCGCGTGAAAGGTGACCTTTTAGGTGTTCATAGTGTCATTGCACTGCATGGGTTCTTTCTCATTCCAGCTTTGATGCCGTCAAACAACATTGGGCGATTTCACGCTCGGTGTTGGTGTTTGGTCTTGGTGTTTAGAGCGAAGATTCTCCTAAAATCGAGCTCAAACACCGCTGTTCAGATTAAGGAGCCGATACCGATATCCTAACAAAGCGCATCGATATAGCTTAACCCTACTAAAAAAAAAAAAAAGAAAGAAAACTGGCAATGGCGTCAGCACCCCGGACCGGGGTCAGCACCATTTTTAACGAAGGAGAAAAATCTGTTAAATTATTAGTCTAGAATATCGTTAAATTGCACGAGTAGTCCAGTAATTCTAAAAGAAATAATTATTTGATCTAGAGTGCGGTAAGAAACTTCACAGAAATGGATAGTCTTGACTGGAACAGTAAGTTTAATTTTTAGATAAGATTTCTTTTTTTGCTTGTCAGAGAATTATGGAGGGAAACTGGACCCCATAACCCATTACTGAGCGATTTTTTGATGGTTTGGCGATGGTTTTGAAGCTACCCCCCCCCCCCCCCCCCACCCCCCTTTTCGAGAAGCTGGCGAGACCAAAAAAATACGGGTCAACCTTTTGACAAACTTTCATTTTTGTGCCCCCTCTTTTACTCAATCCTGGATCCGCCCCTGCCTATATGTACATATTACCTCTTAACACCCGTGAAATTACACTTCGAATGACGCCTACTGTCTTTATTTCTCATGACTAATCAACAAAATTTCCCATAGCTAGAAACACCAACACCAACACCGACCATGAAATCGGTATTTCTTAATCCTTAGGGTATAGTGTTAGTGGATGAGAACCGACGGCCGAGCTCGGTTCGGCAGACGATAAAATTAAAATATTATTCGATTCCAACGAAACATTACAAAAGTATCATTGTGGTGATGTTTCATGGCTTGCTTAAACCATTCTCTAGCTTCATAAAACAATCCCAATAAGCTTGGTAAAATCACCGAATTCTAGACTTCAATGGATAAAAATTGTTCTATTTTGACTCCTTATTTCTAGCAGTGACAAGGAGGAAGGTGATGGAGTCGTCGAACTTCAAGACAGCTTGGGCGCCCTCTCTTGTTAAATTGTCTCATTTGATTGACAGTTCCGCAGTGTGACTCTAAGCCAATCCCATTGAAGTTGTTCAATAGTCAGTACTTACGAGCAATTCAGACACGAGAGCCAGCTCGTAATCTTCACTTACCAGCACAATGGCAAAGTTGTGAGAAACCTCGACTTATCTCAAACAAAACCCCTTCGTTAAGAGGAGGCATTACCGGTAAGACTCCCCGTCGAGAGAGCCAGACCACCTATTCTGTTGGGGGTTTGTTTGTGGGACCACAAGCAAGGAATGTTATTTGGGAAAAAATCCTAATAACCAATACATTTCCATGAGACAATGGCGTGCATATAACTGCAATCCTTGTTGCAGACGACAAAATCAGAATTTAATGATTTTGCATGCAGGTATTATCAGTTCTCACAATAGACTCACAATAATAGTCATAATGTACCACATTATATAAGTAACTAGACATGAACCACCCTGGCCTGGGATAATTCAATTGTTTATTTTGTATTTATTTATTTATTTTTATTTTTTTTTGTTTTACAAAGAGTTGCCAATAAATTAAGTGAAATCAAAACTCATGAAGCAATCTCGTCATTCAAACAAAAACATTGCAGGACATGGCGCTGGCAAATGATGATAACAATGTTAATTATATTTTAAAGGGTAATCAAAATACTGCAATATGTTAAACAAGGACCTGCATGTTTATAACATATTAACAGGGTAAATGCAGATGTTTTTGGTTTGGGACAAGTCTGAAAGAAAACTGATGAAAACTCTGTTAACATTTTTCAAAATTTGTCTTGTCGTTGAAAAAAAAAATACCTCGACATAATGTTTTGAAAATTAGTATTGCAGTTTTGAAAAACAAAAGTACTTCAACATAATGTCCATGTTTTAAAAATCTAATTTTAATCCGTCATTTCAAACGACAAATCCCGAAAATGATGACTTTTTTTTCTTTCTCTACCGCTCTCACCTCATCAATCCCTATTGAGGTTGTCAATCAAATCAAACGTGTGATACTCCAACGTTAGACGCCGAGTGCTTAGTAGATGGAAGAGGATGATAGGAGGGGGTCTAATCTCTCGAGTATTGACCTGTAGTTTAGGGTGTGAACACCCCGCTGCGCTACCCACCACATTTACACGATCCGACGGTGTGAGGTGGAACAAGATTAGAGCCCGTTCACATGGGAAGATTTGGTTAATATATAATATGCCGCAAAAATCAATTCGAATGAATGTATTTTTATATTTATCATTTGAATATATTTATATTTTCTTTATTTAATCCAGGAACATAATATAAAACAATGTCTTGACAATGTTGGTAACAAAAACAACAACCAATGCCTATAGGAATTGCCCCAAAGGATATAATATCAGTTTTCCACTTTGATTGCTGTTTGAAGAAGGAAACCAAAAAAAACCCACTATACAATACAAATAGATATACAAAAAATAATTCAAAAAAATAATACAGCACATTTTACTGTCCTTTTTCGTTATTTTGATGTGTTTTAGTATCCATTATTGATAAATCCTACACCAGACTTCGTCTTTTTACTGAGTGTGCCATTCTATATTTCTTTCTTTCTTATTTTCCTGCATTTCACTTTTCATCTTTCTCCATTATTTTATGTTTAAGCGTTGGGCAGGTTCTTTCTTCGCTCTCATCAGAATAATGCAACTTCCGTTCGTTTCTCGCGTGTGAAACGAAGATTTTGAGGGGCAACCTCGGACAACATTCGTCCATTCGAGCCGCCCTAGACACACCAATTAGTGGGTATTATCCCTCCTCGTTTGGCGTTAGCGTTCATCACTAAAGAAACTCGAGCTGAAAGGATGTCACCAATGGTTCTTATCACCCCTACTTGGGGTGCTATTGTGCCCCCATTGTGCCTGCATCTCAGCGTGACAGTAGGATGACAGCCCGTCCATTGTTGTGGAAGTGTCATCTACTTCTGACATCCCAATAAAGACAGAAGACATAACAATTCTTCACCCTATAGCTCTTCATCTCCGTACACTGAACATCGTCCTGTATCAAGCTTTCTATTATCTTCCAACGAAGACCTGATTATCGTGTCATTCTATTAACCACTAAGTCGAAATAAATGAAATATTGTTCTGTCCTCCTAATACTGAATGAAGGTGTTAAGATGTGATGTGAGAATGTGAGAAATTAAGAATAACCAGATCAACTGAGAGAAATGAATGTAATTACGAGTCCCATTGTTAAATCAAGTTGGATAAAGTTTTGTCGCACCGTACCTATTGTGGGCAATGCTTGAAGATTCCGCTTTGCATTGCAATTAAATTGTCATGAAAACGTATACATTAGACGGCATTCTGCAATCAGGAGTGTTATGTTTTTATTGTAGTTGATGTCACATATTTAGTCAGAGGCAGCACTCGCAGTGTGAGAGATCAATATATATTGGAAATCCTTATCCATTAAATTGTTAACGTTTGTGACAAGTGTTACTGTTAACTTGGATTGTAATCAACAAACTACAGCGTAGGCTGTTATGATTACATGCAATACGAATTAAGTTAATATATTTCAAAAGATTGAGCTCATCTGGCCTGGACAGCAATTTGACATTATACACCAACCACATCACTGTGATTATGGACAACATTGTCAATGTTTGCAATATGGATCTCATATTTTTAGGAGTTAGGTTGTATGTTATTCTATACCGTAACCCCAGATGAAGATGTGATTGACCTCTCAAACTAAATTATATTTAGCCAATCATCTAATATAGATGAGCTGGAGGCTTGTTTGCACATGGTCCTTCGGGAATAATTATATTAAATATAGTTGGATTCTAAAGCATATTTTGATAAAGTATGATTCTAAAGAGGTATGACGGATTTCATCCTAAAGGGAACGGTGCTTTATTAATATTAGACCCACATGGAGTAACATTCAAATAAACTGAATAATGTTAATTGACACATTTCTGTTCAAGAAAAAAAAATGAACAGGTCTACTTTTGCACAAATTAACACCATTACATGACAACCTCTTTAATGATTTACTGTTTCACTAATTTGGGAAACTTAAGCGGGCTTTATCGTGGGTGGGGTTCTTCCACGTTTATACTAGTAATTTGGGGGATTGGAGATTCAATAATTAGGCTATACAGCTCACGAGACCGACAATCCATGATGAGACCAAACTTTGCTCTCATGGGCCTTCTGACAACTTTGGTGAGGGTTCATGAGACTGACATTGTGAGCCTATTACGTGTGGTGGGCTGTCCATGCATCTAGGATATAGTCATTGAAGACTATTGTCGAACTAAAATGACGGGAAAAGACGGAATGAGATTTAAGTAAAAATAATAATCAAAATAATTTTGATACGCATCACTGAGAAGAAATGATGCGAGGTGGAGAAAATTGTGAGTAGTGGCTAGCTGTAGGAAGGTACACACCTCCCGCTGGTGGCTGGTCAGACGACAGTTGTGATGAAAGTGATCTTTGATGGGCGGGAATTCTCGCGTCTTGGCCAGGCCAGCAGGATACCTGCAGAAAATCAATGCTTGGGTTTATTATCTCATGCCAATCATTAATGAAGAAATCAAGATCTATGATCCCCTCATGCACGATGTCAACAACAACGTGGCTCAGCAGGGAGGATACTGACTTCCATTGTGAAACTGGTTCCCTCCTCCGATATAGTTCTATAATTCGATTCTCTGAAGTTCTAGCTATAGGCTTGACAGGATGTATGTAGGAGGAGATGAGTAAGATGGCCATTACACAACCCAGGGCTCCCTTTCATCATAATTATACACGAGAAAATTGGCACTCGCATAATTATTTTGTTTCGTTCATTAATTTGTGTGTTGAAAATGGTGAACATGAGAATACTTGAAAATTAATGCTTTATGACTCGTGGTATGCAAATTATTGAAATGTGTCATAACTATCACTCATTTGGAGCACACCTTCCCCCCCCCCCCCCCCTCTCTCTCTCTCTCTCTCTCTCTCTCTCTCTCATACACACACACACACACACACACACACTTTTTTGTCTTTTCATAATTTTTTCATTCCTTGATTCAGATTTTCAAAATGAACATTACAAATTAAGCATTGATTACACAATATAATTCAACATGGCAATAGACATTTCAAATAATATAATTCCATAGCATGCCATTCATAAATGAACCAAAGTACAACTAACTGAACAAGGTATAGATTAAAATCATAGGTGACGAATTAAAGTATATAGGGCAATTGTAACAATGATTTTTTTTTAAGCCGTTTGTAATATTATCTTGTATGTCCTCCTTCCGGCCAACATTCAAAATAAGTCCATTTTCTATCGTTCTTGCTCTTTCTCCCTTTAATCTCCCCCTCTCTCTACCCCCCCCCCCCCCCCCTCTCTCTCACTCTCTCTCTCTCTCTCTCTCCCTCTCTTCCCTACCCCCTCCCTCTCTCACGGCTAGCCTCCAACCAATGCGGTTGTGCTGCTCTGTCGATCTCCTGGTCGGTCCTCGAAACGCGCGGAAAGTCGACACACGCGTGCAGCTAGCAAGACTTCCTGCGCAATAATCACATGATGATTCCGCGCGTTTCGAGGATCGACCATGGGATCGACAGAGCAGCACAATCGCCTTGATTAGAGACTAACTCTCACCCTCTCTCACCCTCTTCCTCTCTCCCTTCCCTCTTTCTCTCCCTTCACTCCCTCGATATCCCAGTACTACCTCTCTCTCTTCCGTCTTGAAGATGGACATGAACCCGTCAATAATGTTTTGAGGTTAAACGGTTAGCTCTCTTACAAAAACCCGTTAATAATGATAGATGTCAAGTCTTACTTGCTCGCCCAAGGGGGGTTGACTCTCAAGTCGGGCTTTTAGCCGCGTGCTGAGTGAGAACTTCAGACCAATAAAATTTCCCCCCAAGCTTCAGGGGTGTTCTGCTAATATTTTCGCATATTTGGCCTTCCCGTGCCCAGTGCATGACGGGCAAACTGACAGTACCGCCCTTGTAGAACTTGGAATTTACCACCAAAACCAACAACAAACACTCATTTTCCAGAAGTGCTGATGAAATGACCGATGTGGGCGTTGTATCAGGAGGGGGCGTTCTTTAGGTCCTTTCCACTTATGTTTAATTTTACATCTTTTTTTTTTGTCTTCCTATCCTTACTACATAAACGATAAAAGTTCACGATTTATTTTTATCTAATCTGAAAAATTCCAGTACAAACAGTAATTTCATCCAGACTACATAAATTTAAGAGGTTTTTTTTAATGAAAGTTCAAAAACTAAATGGTAAACTTTGTGCCTAAACGGTATAATCGCAACTCCCCTAAAATGTGTTGCAGTTTTATAATGTGCATCATTTGAATCTTTAGTTCTTGGTGTATAAGCCTTTCGTTATTACATCTCCTCTGTTTCCTATGCATATATGCTAAATATAAAACATCGTTAGTATGGTGAGAAATTTCATTAAAATGTACATAAAAAAACAAAATAAAAGTTGTCTTCATTAACACAATATCAACAATCTGCCTAAAAGGTCATAATAATGATACGGTTTTATCAATGTCTCTATATGCGCTTCCAAAGAACTTTTGGATTATAATTCCTGCTCAGCCTAGCTGCGCTGAAGGAATTTCTACCGGTACCCATTTACTTCACCTGGGTCGAGAGCATAGACGGCGAGAGTGGCAAATGTAGATTAATTTCTTGCCAAAGGAAGTGTCGGGCTAGGATTCGAACCCCGTACCTTGTGATCTACAGTCCGGTGACTTATCCACTAGGCCACAACATCTCTACCTCTACCAGTCATAAAGAAAACGGTACTAAACGGAGAATACATTTTCGGAGACACCATTTTTAAATCGAGGCTGAACATGCCCAAATTATATCACGTGATCATTCTGGGTAAAATTCCTTGAATGCTTAAACTGGCTTTATTTCCACATTGTAATCCGATTTCACATTTCAAATGGACTTTTTTACTCTTTGTACATAAAAGATCTTTAAACTATGACATGTTTTCTTTAGCTGGTTTTCATACACATTTAGTTTGCCAATATTTGTTTTTAGGGGGAACAACGAATGAATGTCCTGTTGCGAATAAAAAAGAAGAAAAAAGACGTTCAAGAAGGCTTAGTTTTCCAGGTGGAAACGGTCGTCAAAAAATGTCTTCATCTGGTACTGTCACGCATCTTATCCCCCTCTAGCAGACAGTCGGACTAGATTACCTGGTTATAAACATTCATACAATGTCACTAGAAAGAAACGTGAAGGTGCAGGTCTGATCTCCTTTATCACCTGCGCAAATAGATGAAGACAAGACGGGGACTTAGCCGCGAGATGCCGAAGGAGGCCGGTAATGCAGTCTTGAGCGTGCGCTATTCATACCTGGCTTATAGGGACTATCAGGGCCCAAGAAACATAAACAGAGGTTCGAGGCTCCCAACGCCCGCCGCCTTTCGTCTGAGCGATTGCAGCGATGTGAGTGGCAGGCTTTGGGTGGATGCATTAGAATACTCATCCCCTCTCCCTCCCTCCCCCTCCTCTCTTTCACTATCTCTCTCTCTCCTTTTATTCTCATTTTAGCCGTTCGAATGGGGGAATACGTGCCCCCTGTAGTTACCCCAGTGTCTCCTAATTCTCCTAACTCTCCACATCCAGATTCCGCAAGGAACCAATAATGCAAATATCAAACGGGAATGGGCAAAGGGATAATATTGTTTTCTCATAAAAAACCTAATCCCTAATTCGTCATTCTATATAAGCATGAATTTTTTGTGCCTTTATGGAATATTTTCAGCAGATCATTCTTATGTCACGACTGTGCTTATTATTGCCTACGTTGTTTTATTCTACAACATGGAATAATGATCTCCAACCCCCCCCCCCCCTCCACCTCTAAAAAAAGAGCGAGAAAATAATTAATAAATCGTTACCAGTCCCTGTAAATAAGCATCAATCAAAACAAACAAATCGACCCTAATTTACTTGAATAGCAGATTATCCCAATCATCCTTTGCATACACTAATGCCCTGATGCACTGGCGTATCCATCGTGGATGAAGTCGGAATTTGCCGCCACCCCCCCCCCCCCCGTTTAAAGACACGAAGCAAAATCCATACAACTTGGCAGTGGGTCTACATGGGCTGCAAGATACACCCCTCCAACCATCCTCGTCCCCCGCTAATTCGGCAAGGATTCTTTTAGATTTCGCCCATGCATGTTTATGATCTTTATCAATTCCTGGATACGCCACTTTGGAGGAACCTTCTGTTCCAAAAATTATTGAAGTAAAATTTTCCTTCGAGATCAGCTAAAGCACACCGTGATGACGTGACAACACGATGTAATGCGTCAATCATGAGATGAAGAGGTGATATATCGAGATGAGAGAGTGAACTCATTATTTAGTCCGCCATCATCAATCCTCGAAGAAGTCTCCTGATCCCACTCTCTCATTTAGCTTGACCCCGCCTCATCCTCCAAATCAGAGAGGTTTATTCCCTGGCTCGAAGGCGACGTCTTATCAAAGCAACTCGCTTACCATCTTCTTCTTTCGCGCTTCTATTATTCCAGCGGATGGCACCTAATGCGCAACTTGTCATCCATCCCTTGTCTTGTTTTTCAACTGTACATCAAGCATCTCGGCCCCAAAGGCAAGACCCACCAACACAATCATGTTGGGGATTAATTCAGGACCAAATACCATCACTTCAGTGATTCCTTCTTCCAAAACAGTTTATTCAATTCACATTCTATTTTATTCCGTATTGACAGAGGGTTGAAGCTCGTAGCCCCGCTTCAAGAGCATCGTATTTGGAGATGGCTTTTTGACAACAATGTCTGGGAGCGAAGTGAAATACTTGGGTAAGGGAGGCTAAATATTATCACAACTCGGTTTCTTCTTGTTTCCCATCAGTAGGACTTGAGTGGTCCTCTGTTTTGGCAGAGATTCGAGCCCATGCAAGGGGGCCATCCCAAGGAGTCCCTTGAAGGAGCTGTTTATCAAACCTTAACTGACCTCCTTCCATCTTCGCATGCCCGGAAGAACCGAAGAATTTCGCGTGTTACTTTGCCTACAACATCTCCGTTATTACCCCAGTCACACCGACGAGACCAACGCCAGACGGACAACAGACCGAACAAAAAATGACATTATACAGCGAATGGAGAATATTTTTGTCGGTTATTGGTCGATTTAGAATCAGTCTGGCGGTGTGACCAACATGAGTTAACAATACAGTATACTGAGGATCGGAAGCTTCATGGACATCATATGAATCTCGTCAACCACACAACGGATTATGTTGACGAAAAAACACCTTTATATTATTGGAGGCTAAATTATTCCAAATAAGAATGATCATGAATATGTCCTTAATCCATCAACATTTTCCAAGCATTGGGACAATTATATGCATGCTAACATTTTATTCAAAGATGATGTTAAGGTCTAATTTAGTTTCGAAAAGTAGTTTGAATGAAACTTGCTAAATAATTTTCTCGTATATTTCCAATGCTGTAAAGAATGCAGGTATTTCGATGTTTAGTTCATATTTTGCGATGGATTTTAGTACAAACATGGAAGGAACTCTATATAGAGGCAACAGGTCATCTGTGCCTGCATCGAAAAGCACCACATTGCAATCTCAGAGGTTAGATAAAAATCCATGCACACACGGCTGTCCGTTTGCTTTATCACACAACGTCAAGCCGTTCTGGCCTAGGATATAAATTATTTCACCTCCTATTTGTGTTTGTATTCAACTTAAAGAAGAAGAAAAAACTTCTCAGCAGCTTAGAATTGTTAGTATCTTGCTTATCAAATAAAATATTTTATCTAAGGAAAAATATAAAATTGGCTTTTAAATTATATCATTTCACTAACCGTGTCGTCTCTCTATATGCTCTTTTCATAAAACTGGTATGTATGTTACCGTTATACAATTTTGATAACTGCCTCATTACAAGCTGTCTCTTGTACTATATTTTCACACAGTTTGATGACAGCGTTGACACTTATTTACTATAATGAATATTTTTCAGTTGTACTTTTATAGACGTGAAAAGTGCAACCAAGTTTACGGAGATGATAATAGAGCGCGGGATGAATTTGTGCAAAAATTGTGACGAAAGTGAGCAAGAGCCCTGCGGTGTCGTCTGCTACGGGTGATGACAGGACTGTATGACGGGTTGCCGTGACTCGTTTGACCACAGCCCATTAGCGATGTGTACTCAAACTCAACTCTTATGAACCGGGGAGGTCTCTACAACTTACCTGTCGTGGTCATGACGGGGGCACCGACAGAGGTGTCGTAGTTGACTGGAGGTGCGAAGGTCACGGGTTCGATCCCCAGCACACGGCACTTGTGTCCTTATAATAGCCCGGAGCATTATGTCGCCAGAGCATTTATCTACATTGCCTTTCTCCACTTCGGTGATAATGGGTACCCGGTATGCGAAAGTCATTGTAACTCGTTCAGCATTGTGAGCCCGGTGTGAGCCTCTGTAGAAAGGCGCCTTGTGAGAATGCTCCCCAGAAATTGAAGAGGGTGCATACATTGTGTAGCTTGAATCCGATGACCGGGTAATATATCTATCAAGTGCTTAAAGACATGGTAGATGTATTAGGCGTATATATAAATCCAAAATATCTCCTTTCTACGACAGCTCCTGCGAAAAATGTTCCGGGTTCATTAACAGAATTTCTATCTTCAACCCTATATACATATACCTTGTATTCTACATTTCTGAGAAATAAACCCAGAGCTAAATGTCGCCGGAGGAAATGTCTGGGGAGCGTTTCATCAAGTGTTTTGTCAGTGATTCTTACCGACAACTGTTATAAGCTACTGAAATCGTTGCATCTGATTGGCTGAGAGCAAATTTGTCGGTAAAAATCACTGACAAAACACTTGATGAAACGCTCCCCAGATCATCATCGCATGCCAATTAAATCCCTGCTGTCACACTTCAAGCATTGTGATGCATTGTAATGGGGATATGACAAATTCACCGCTGCTTGCACCAGGGCATGTTCGGCGTTTCAAGAGGGAACGAATACCATCCTGCTATTATTCGGAGGGCTTTTCAATTTGAAAGTGGGGTTTATTTCATTGATCATTGACCCTTCTCCTATGTATTTACAATCAAACGGTTTTAGCTATCAGAAACAGTTTCACTTTCCCTTTATAATGGTGTGAAATAAGGTCATGTTTAAATACACGAAACTCTTTATAATTTGATAAATAATTGCATTGCAATTACGTTCATTCATTATAGGACGTCGTCTGCTTAAGCAGGATCGATCCCGAGTGTGACGACATCAAAATATCGCTATATTTCTGGCGAATCCTCGGATATTCCAGATGCTGAGAAGAGATTTTATTTGTGTTGTTTTTATAATCACCAGATACGCAGTTGACATAAAACTTATAAGATTGCCATCTGTAAGCTTCCCGGTTTCTAGTGATACATTAATTGCCATATTTGTGATTTTCTTTGAATGTCTACTTTAAAAAAAAAGATCAAATAAGTATGATTTTCTGGTTTCATAGTCACTTGAAAGACATCCACCAAATATGGTAGATAAATATACTCGTCCCATCCTCTGCCATTTACCAGGAGGTTTTGACGACCTAAAATTAGGAGAAATTATTGCCTATAAGTCACAGGGCCACCCCGAAGAAAAAAGGGTGTCTAATTGTTTACGTTCGACTTTCCAGCCACTTTTCTCGAGATCAAATTATGGCGGTTCTAAGCCGAGCAGACGATAAAGTTTGTTGGTCCAGGCGAACCAATATAACAAGTGCCCATAAATCATATATAGATAAAAAAAATGAAGAATCGGGTGATTGAGTCAAGAAACTTTACAAACTTTGTATCCATCGAATCATTCTGAAATAACAGCAAATGATTACGAGCTGTGACGAATGTGAAATGTGTACACTAGTATGTAAAAAAGAGTAGTTAATAATAATTTTTAAAAATAACGATGAAAGATAATCTATCGGTACCGTATAAGCGTACTAATCATGAGGATAAAAAAGATAAAACAACAAATGAAAACGTGTAAAAAGTAAAGGCACCGGGACAAGATTACAATGATAATTTTCAAAACGTATGTAAAACAAAATTCTCATTGGATTTTTATTCTCTAACAAAGCTTATTCGAATTTCTCAGGTGGTTTTGCCAATTATGAAATCATCAGTATCTTCTGTCGGTTAACGAATGGGCAGAAGATCGTATATTGCGTTGAGGGCAAACTCATGCATGGACGTACATATATGTAGGTACTGTATCCATTCTCCAAGATATTTCTTTTGAACAATACAGACTGTTTATATATTACTGTCCATCAAATAGATAAATAATAATGATGCAAGGGAAAATGGCTGCGTGTACCCTCCTCATAGCATAAGGAGTCTGAAAAGGCGAAGGATAATGTTTGAGCTTTGTTACATCATATCAATTATTTTAAAAGAGAATGGAAAATAATTTATTTGAATTATAGGACCTGAACCAGATAAACTCGAGCAATGACCGCAAATATCATTGCTGCATTCGAGAAAAAAAAATATGGCTATAGGGTCTGACAACCTTTGATGAGCGTCTCAAAGCAACGAATTTACGAGATGATTCTTGGTATAGAAAAAACTGTAAACTTTTTAATGACCAAATTTAAGTGCATTCCATCAGTTTGATGTATGAGCTATTACAATTTATGGATCTCTTGTTTTGACTTTGCTCGGTTTGTTGAGTTGCTCCTGAAAGGGGCCAAGGTGAGGGAGAAGGCATCTAATGAAAATATACAAAACCTTGTCTAATAATCTTCAACTATCATTCTGTTCTTGGTCTAAACAACTCCGGTCCTTTGAAAGAGCCCGCCAAAAGCACGCATCTCAGTTTTACGAATTACCGTATTAATGGTATAAAAACATATTGGTACAATACCTTAAAATAGGGTGGTATTCTGAGATTTATTTTATCTTGATTTTAGTGAAAGGATTTTAATTGTCATAACAAATTTGAAATTGCAACATTTCATTGGTGTTTGCGCAGATGAACTCCGCGTACGCAGCCACTTTAAATTTTGTGCAGGCACAATGATGCGCCAAAAGCGTACATTTTGTTATGACAATTAAATTTATTTCACTAAAATCAAGATAAAATCAATCTCAGAATATACCACCCCAGTTATTTAAAGTGTTTTGAAATGAAGTTGTTATTACTTTAAATGTGCAAAAGACCTCGAATGGAGCATGGTAATAAATAAAAAATTGTTTCAAGATGTGGTCGTATATTTTCTTCATCAATTCTGTAAAATGACTTTGTTTATTCGCTTTTCAGAAAGGTCAACTGGTTATAATATTTGTTTTGAATAAAATCTGACTCATTGCCTTTCAATTTTTAAAATTCTATTCTTCAAACTCTATTCCAGTGTATACTTCATTATGAGTTATCAATTTGAATAATGATAACTTAAGCCTCGTTCAAAAAAAAAATTGGGTTAAATCAGATTCAATATTTAATTTTGTTGCTTCTACCACACAAATAATGTATTCTCTTTGTCAAATTAGACAGTATTTCTAAATTTCATATAAATTTCTACACATTCTATACTCATTATATAGGGGATATTGATATCATGATTAGTTCTATAAAATGAATGCTATGTTATTTACATTTAAAATGTACATTTTAATGATATTACTTAGGGAGGAAATACTCTTGATAAGTTTACAAATAGATCCATTTAAAATAAAAGACGATGCTTCTCAAGATAAATACAAAATGATTTGGAAATAATTATTTTGGATGGTATTCCACATGTAGTGATCTGTACTTCAAGAAACCGTGAGCGAAACCAAGAACTCCAGGGTTGATTCAAGGTGGGTCAAAAGAACTCTCTGTACCTTCATCCCTTTAAGTAGCGTATATATAGGCCCAAATTTTGGTACAAACCTGCTCCAGCGACAACCTGTATAGAAAGACCACCTGTCTATTAAGATCATAATTTTTGTTTCCCTTGAAAAGTGTTTCTCATTGAAACATGTATTACAGGAACCTGTACACAAAGACCACCTGCTCATAAAGACCGCTTTTCTCGTCTCCCTTGAGAGGTCTTTATAGACAGGTTTCACTGTATTATATTTTATAGTCACAAATATAGTTTATAGCAGTTGTCATACAGATAATCTAATGTTCAATAAAATTATTTAAAATACTTATCTTGTAGTCATTTTTCAATAATTGTTACCTCATTATCAGAGACACTACCTTTAAAATTCATTTAGAGGATGAACTTTCGGTTCGCCTCTCTCGCTTTCCTATCAGTCATGTCGAGTTCTGCACCGTTACATCCCGGTAGCCAAGCTCACGAGGGTGACCCCGGGCCGATTCGCAGGTGGTGGCGGCGCAAACATGTCAAATTTTGGCGGAGTTTATGGGCCTCAAAACTGGAACTTTGTTTGGATTATCGGCCCATCACTGCAAGGTGTTCTCAGACACGAAACACTCACCATCTTCTCAACTTCCTCCTACCATGCCAAACTACTTTATTGAGGATGCGTTCACACTTAAATTAATCCATGTTTCCCGTAATCGTTTTAATAAAATTACCATAGTCGTCAACATCATCTCCATCGTAATAATAAAATCGTCACCACCACTTTTGTCACACACCGGCAACACAATCATGTCACATGACCCTTCTGATAAGTTAAATTGCTTTTTATTGAAGATTGCTTCATAATGGATAGATAAGTTTGAACTTATCTTTTGTATACTCCTCATTTTCTTAGACATTCAAATATTCTTTCTCGCTCCTCTCTGGCAAACAATATGATAAAACTTTTGGATGATGTGACAGATTTCTTTGATAAATCTGGAGGAACTATTAGTGAAAAATATTGGTCTATATATTTGAGCAGTGCAATAAGGGATATGGATGCATAAAACAAAATATATTCGCTTTCGCGGACATTATCTAAACATAGGCCTACCTTATTTCTAAAGAGTCTTTTTACATATTTTCATCCTACTTCGCTTTATTTAAATCTCAAACTTACTGAAACTCCGTAGTCGAACAATGTGTATAACTTTTTTCATAATTCAGGCAGGATTATCAAACCATTTTTCTGAATGGGGGTGGGCACATTAATGGGAAGCTAACACTTCATGATACACGGTTAATCCCGTAATCATTGGAATGGGGGTTATCCCCTGCCCATCGGATTGGAGAAATTATTTTCATAAAAAAACATTATAACGTACACGGCTATCCTTCCTCTGTTCTTGTTTATTTATTAACATTCATTTAGAATTGGAATAAATTTAATTATCTTTAATGATTTCAAATCAGGTTTCGTTGGACGAGATAACAATCCATACACAATGTCTTCGAACATAGTCCCACACTGTCATATTCATGTAGTGTGAAGTGTGAACACGTGACAGACCCTAACGTCATCTTGAACGATAAGAGAGGAAGAATGTTGAGGGTTCCCTTTCTTTGTATCTCCAGTGTTTTATGAAGAGTTTGGCCCACACCTGTAGTATTTTGTTTTCGATGAAGGATGTTTATCGCTAACGAGACCCTCTTGTAGTAAAAACAACGATGAGAGATGGAGGAGAGTGACTTGTGGTGTCAATTTGGGAGATTAATGGTCCGGGAGATATTGGACAGGACTCCCTCCCACTTCAACACCCAGCCCCCCCCCCCCCCCCAAGTCCTACCCTCTGTCATATCCATCTTGAGTTCTTTTTATTCTTCGTCGTTGCTGTTTCTTTATTAATTTGTTTTAAGTTTTCTTGCAGATTTGAAGTGATACAACTCATATCCTAAGTGATTGTGGCTACATCCCACAAAATTCTTAATTTAGAATGAAATATTTTTCTTTGGATCACATTGTACTGTTCATTGATTTTGTTAATCTCAAGTTGATTTCATATCTTATTGTCTAAATAGTGTTATCTGTCATCATGTTATGACAGAGCCCTGCTTCAAGACTATACCATCAAGTATTCTGGAGGACCACTTGACATAACTTGGACAACTTGGAAGCACTTTCTATTCCTCGCTAAATCTGTCATCTTTCAGAGCGAACTCTTATTCCTAACTACAAAGCAATGTATATCATTGTATATACGGCACTTGAATGACTGATGTCGACTCTCACGTCCAGTGGAGTAGCTGTGGGGGCACGGAGGGGCTCGTGTCTTCCTATCGAATGGTGTGGGAAAAAGAGAGAGAGAGAGAGAGAAAGAGAGAGCGAGAGAGAGATAGAAAGAAAGAAAGAAAGAAAGGGATAGGGAAAAAAGAAAGTGAAAACAGACGATGGGATCCGTCCCTCACTCTTTTCCTACTCGAAGGACTCGTTTATTCAGGGGCGGATCCAGGATTTAGTATAAGGGGGAGCACACAAATGCATATTTGTCAACTTTTGGAAAAGGTAGACCCGTATTTTTTGGTCTTGCCAGCTTCTCGAAAATTCGCTCAGTGGAGGGGGGGGGGGGTTATGGGGGTCCAGTTTCCCTCCATAATTCTCTCACAAACAAAAAATAAAGAAAAAAAACAACAGTTTTCATTCTAAAAGGGGGGGGGGGCATAATTGACAAAAGGGCGGATCCTTTATGGTCAAAATGCATACTTTTCTTCCAAAGGGGGGGGGGACGGGCCGGAAGTGCCCCCCTGGATCCGCCAATGCGTTCATTTACATTTCAGCCACACAGAGAGACCGAATTTTTGCCCCCCTCCCCCATAATTCCAGTGCCCCCACAATTCCTGGACACGAGCTACACCATAAACATAATTATACTTATGTTGTGGAAATGCCTTGGATATTCATACAAATACAAGAACATGCCAAGTTAGTGTATTTTGAACATAGAGTTTGGGTGGAAATGTCTCTGTCTAATGAAGATGTAGAAAAACTATCAAAACTATCGAGCTTTTAAAACTATAAAAAGTCATACTATTATGTAAAGGCTATGTATTCAGATTCTCGCATTTTGAATGTCGCATTTCGAACCATGCATAATATTCAGATTCTCGTATTTCCCTCGATTGTGATCGTGTGATCCTTTTTATTCAGCTCTGTGGACGCCTTTGTCTTTGGTTGCAATGACAATGATTTTTTTCTTTGACTGCCTCCAAAAATTGTGAAAGTCTTCAAAGTACCTTTACGGACGACCTATTTATAGGCAGAGAAGTCAAGTAACAATATATTTAGAACATAGTCCTACTTTTATCCAATTATTGCAGTGAGAGAAAAAAACACGACAATAATGATAGCCTTCGCAGCATGTACGTAGCGGCACCATTATTTTAAGAGGGCAAGGGAAATTGTTTTGGGACGCCAAATTGAATACTAAAGTCACTATAGGCATACTTCTTTATGGAAGCTATACCTGGGGAGCGTTTCATGAAAGGAGGTTGTCAGATATTTTATCCGACAACTGTTATAAGCTACTGAAATCCTTGCATCTGATTGGCTGAGAGCAAATTTGTCGGATGAAATATCTGACAAGTCCTTTCATGAAAAGCTCCCCTGGAGGCAAATTGGGGGAGGGGTAGAGGATCGAACGAGGGGGCGGGAGTGCTACCACGTACGTAATCGAAACGTGTCCAATGGTATGGTTTAATGGTTCAAGTTCAATGTGTTTTAGATTGCCATATTTCATAACCACGAAACGTCCACTCCCTTCTTCGTCTGACCGCAAATATATTTTTCTTGAACAAAACCACCTCTGCAGATTTTTTTTAAAGCAACATGCTTACGCTGAATGGAAAACCAAGACTGGAAGTAAGAGACTAATAGCAAGACTGCTCAAGCTCAAATCAGAGCGATTATAAAGTTGACAGGGAGGGCGGGTAATTAACGTGTCACGATGGGCCAATCGAACAACCATCTCAATATACATATACGCCAGAGAGAGATGGAAAGACAAAAACTTGACTCCCACTCTCCCTATCTAGCCTTGTCATACAAGCCCCGTGTTAATATATCTCTGTTTATATTTGTTTAGAGGAGCTAGAGAATATGGGAAGGCAAAGAAAATAACCAGACTGTCGTGAGGTCGCGTTTAGTGGCTCGCCACCTCCCAAGACAAGAGGCGAAAGGACAGAGGGGCAGAGAGCTTTGTGTATATGTACATGGAGGGCGAACAGTCGAAAGATGACGAGGTATTTTGTGACGTTAAGAGACCCAGCCACTTGTGATAACAAACGAGCCCATCCCGAAACGATGGCTACACAAGTTTTCATATTTCCAAGATGGGAATAAAGAGGGGAGGTCGAGTTGAGGGGGGGGGGGCTACTAGTATCTGTAGTCCCTAAAGAAGGACCTCGCGTCATGCTGCAGAGCTATGCTGGTAATGGTCTATAAAACTAGAAAGGGCGCGGCAATTAGTCAGAGTGTTGATCCGAGAAGCGCTGACAATTGAAAATATATGATTGGTAGACAGTTACATCTGGGGCGAGAGGCTTGGAGACTAGTCTAAACTATCAGACCTCCCATAATAATCTCCAGAGGGAAACATCACTGATAGGCTACGTCAAACAGGATCGTGTGCTCATGACTCATTTATGTGCTTTATACCATGTACTTCATTGAAATATTGTTATCTTGATGATGATGAACACTAATTTTTCCCCTGTATCCGTCCGAAGATGCGGGTGAAATAAAGGGCTTCATACACAAAAGGTTTTCCAACTTTAATAATATCACATTCATCATTTCTAAAGAAATATATACATTTATTTTTTTAATATCTTTCTTTTAAGAAAAGCTTTTTCGATGCCAAATAAATATCATTATTGATCAATCATTATGTAGACCGGGGCTGGGATGGGATTAGGGGTGGGCGTAGAGCAGACCTACCTGGGGCGGTATTCTGAAAAACTATGTTATCTTTTAAGTTAAGGAAAAGTATGTTAATTGTCATAACAAATTGAAATTGCGCGCAATAAACACAAATCATTGGTGCTTGCGCAGATGTCTCTGTTAACTTTAAGTGGGCACAGCCATCTTTGCGGCTAAAGCCGGGGTAATAGTATGATTGCAGGACCCTCAGGGAGAACAATACTGATGAGGCTATCCTGGGTAAACAAGACATATTATTATTATTATTATTATTATTATTAACCAATGACTTGTTCTGATTTTGATTTGTTATGACAATTAACATCGTTTTACTAACATAAAAGTTAAGTTTTCAGAATACGGCCCCTGCTGGCCGTCAAAATAATCTCAAATATCTTGGATAGCTTTTTGCTTGTATGCTATTGGACTTCATCGAAACAGGAGGGCCTTATATGACCCCCCCCCCCCCCCTCTTTAGGTCCAAGTAGAGCAGCGGTCTCGTAACCGGGAGGTCCATGGTTCGAAACCAAGTCGATGCACTAATGCCCTCGGATCTACGGCAGTAGGGGATCTATATAGCACATACTTGCGCTCTCATTGAGGTAAAATAAATCATCAGCATCGCCATGAAGGAAAGTTCTTTTTTGCCCTTTTTTATAATTAATTCAAATTCGGGCCCTGTGCAACGTTATGAATTGCTTACTACTCCATTCTGGGACTTCAAGTTAAATCTTCTCTTATATGACTTTGAACAAAGAAAGAATTGCTTAAAAGTTTGAATAGTTTGAAAAGGTATGAAGCGCTAATGCAATAACTGTATTGTATTATTTTTATCATTACCTTTTTCGAACCAGAGTACGATCTAAATGAAGACCCTTCATAAAGTGATGGCAGCAGTGGGATAAGGAAATTATAATATCCTTTAGTAGAGAGACGCTTGGAATCCAGCAGCTTACATGAACTATATTACCATACTTTTGTAAAGAACGGTTGTTTAGTAAAACTGTCATGACAGAAGTTTATGTTATCAATATCAAATATCACAAAACTGACTATGTTTACTTTTTTTGTCCAACATGACATTAACTACCAAATCAAAAGAATATCTCCTCTTTCATAATAAGCATTATTTTTTAAATATTTTTTTTTTATTCAGTATTCTGTTGAGTTCAGTTCTCCTATGTGTCGTCTTTGGAGAATGACTTTTAGGAAGAGACGAGAAGCGGGTGGAGATAATTGAAATGAAAATGAAATGACATTTAATTTTAGAGTGTTTTCAAGAATATAAATATTGGCATGTTAACATAATGAAAACATTAACAACTTTATTGATATAAGTTTCGTTATCAGCAATGCATTCGAAGTAATAATGGCGTCTTTATGTTCCGGGTATTTTTATTTCTGTTTACGTTTCTCTTTCTTTGTGCAAGTCTCCTCGTTATTCCTTCCCCGTCAAGATAAAAACTCTTATGATTTGCATTGGACACGACAAATAATTTCTTTGTTCATTTTCAGTGTGACAGCCATCATTACACACTCTAATAATGAATTCGAATTCTTTTCCGCAATTTGCGGTTCGTCAGTATCAAGAAACGAATCCATTCATGAAGAGATTCATTTATCTCATATAACGACTTCTTGTATCAATCAATCTAAATACCTTAGTAAATCGTATATGTAAGCACATGTGGCCGTTATCAAAATTAATCAAAGTCATTGTTTACTTTGCCGAGTCTCTATAGCTCTTCAAACATCAACATTTGGCCGAATTTCTTAGCTTTATGGAATGGGATTGCCCTTAATTGAAGTGTACGGTTGAGAAACTCTTTATGAATTTATGTTTTAAAAAAAATGATTTTCAGTTTTGGGTAAACGGTATCAACACATTTTTGTTATCCCCTGCCAATATCCCCACCGAGCACACCTAGATTACAGTTCCACTCTCTTACATTTGGGAAGACCTACATTGCTCTGAAATTTTATTCCAAGTATAAGTTTCCTTTGATAAAGTGCAATGTAATTTTTTCAGTTTCAAGGCTACCTTGCTCAAAATTACCATAAACTAGGTAAGAATAATGATAACTTAAGTTTTTGAAATGTTTTAGACCATAATTATGAATAAATCCATTATGATACTCGAACATCACTGTAAATTACGAAGATACCATGAAAATGATCTGTAAGACATTCATTTTTATAGGGGGAAGTATTGTTGCAAATATGAAAGAAGAATGTGTCAAATTATTTCAAATTCAATTCGTAACAATGTTGTTTTCATTTATTTCTCATGAATATAAAGATTCCAAGCAACTGGAAGCATTTTAAACTGTATTACGACTTTAAATTTCCTTTCTTCCATTCTGCCTTTTGCGTTATGAATGCCCGTGACCTCAACTTCCATCATTAGACTAAGTATGTGCAGATGGCTTGTTATGTGGTAAGAGACAAAGAAAGACCAATATGGGAGTCATGGAGGTTTGTGTGTCTTTCATCTCACGAAGACACTACCAAGCGGAAACGCATCACCGGATGATAGTCCAGAACCATACCCCCAACTTTGGCATCATCAGCATGATCATCATCATGATCTTCTTCTTCTTCCACAGTCCCATCCTCCTCCTGTTTGAACAAATGGACCAGAGTGTGACTTGACAGAGCCCAGAAAAAGATGACAACAATTATCATACAAGGAAAAAAATTGATAAAAGCTCAGATATGACATGTGTTGATTTTTTAAAGATGGTGAGAATACAGGAGAGGGAAAAACTGGCTGGGTGAAAATGAGAAAGAGAGGAAAAACAAACGAGGTGCTTGCTTGGAGCTAGCTGGTCGAGATTGAGACGGGCCCACCCTCGTAGCGAGTAGGAGGATGGTCTGGGTGTTGAGATCACTACAGTATTTGAAGGGGGCAAGGGGGCACTTGGCCCCCTGAAAAAAAATCCAACGGAGAATAAAATAATGAGTTCTTCTGTTAATTGAAAAAGTTATTGCAAGTACATAGTCATCAAATTGTTCGTAAACCCTCATTGACTACGGGCATTTTCTAATTATCTATACAAAATAGAAAATCTTCTCGGTTGCAATGCGAACTCGCATAAGGTAAGATAAGATGGGCAAACATATATCTTATGATAAAGGCATAATAGAGCAAAGTGAGTGCCACTCTCATGATTGTATTACTTGCATTAAATCTGAAATATCCTGAAAGTTACAAATGTACAAATTAATAGATTATACAGGCATCATAGCATGTTAGATGCATCTGTTCAAAAAAGTTTTACAAATGTTTGTCTCCCCCCCCCCCCCACCCACAAACACATACACCGTGAAACTTTATTGTATCGGTGGGAATAAATTATGAAACATCCTCAAACATGAAAATTAATAGTTTATTCATGCATCTGTTACGAAACTGTCCAAAAAATAAAAAATAAGGAGTGTTTGTACTCACCCCCCCCCCCCCGACGCCAAGGACCGGATACGCCACTGGGTGAGATGCAGGGAGAAGAGGGGTCTATGGAGATCTCCTCAGCATAGCTCAGTGCAAGCATTGTTCAAGAGAAAATATACAAATGGGTTGTGATGACTCCCACCTGAGAGACTCGATTGACACTCGGCTACCAGAGAAAGGAAGAAAGGAGGGTCAGAGATATGAGGAGTGACTGAGAGAGAGAGAGAGAGAGAGAGAGAGTGTGTGTGTGTGTGGGTGTGCGTTTGTTTAGCATTATGTCCGAGGACATTTTCGGACAGAGAACAAAAAAAAAATCATGACAACAATGGTCCTCGGAAGGCGGACAATAGTCCTCGAACGTCGAACAATGAATTTATGCCTTATTCCGTCGACTGTCCGAGGACGAGTAACAATAGAGGAACAATAGTTGTCCTCGGAAGTAAAGCCATGTAAACGTGTGTGTGTGTGTGTGTGTGTGTGTGAGAGAGAGGGGGGATGGGGAAGGGAGATAGAGAGAGAGAGGAGATTAAGGAAGAAAGGTAGACAGACAGACAGAGAGACAGGGAGAGAGAGAGAAAGAAAGAAAGACAGAAATAGAGAGAGAGAGAGAGAGATTATAGAAAGTGGCAAAACGAAAAGTCACTGAAGACATTGTTCACCACCAAAAAACGTGTTGCTATAAAGTATTATCACAAAGTCAAAATGAAATGAAATGGAATGGAATCCTTAGTTATTAAGACTACAACATTATTGAACAATATTTTACAGTTTAGTTCAATGTTTAGGTTTGTAGAGAGGGAAAGATGGAAAGAGAAGGAGAGAGAAAGAAAGACAGAAATAGAGAGAGAGAGAGAGAGAGATTATAGAAAGTGGCAAAACGAAAAGTCACAAACACTGAAGACATTATTCACCACCAAAAAACGTGTTGCTATAAAGTATTATCACAAAGTCAAAATGAAATGAAATGGAATGGAATCCTTAGTTATTAAGACTACAACATTATTGAACAATATTTTAAAGTTTAGTTCAATGTTTAAGTTTGTAGAGAGGGAAAGATGGAAAGAGAGAGAGAGAGAGGGGGGATACTTGGAGACAAAAAACAACATAAAAACGATAAGGACAGTACAGAAAGAAACGGAGAATAATACATAAAAGTACCCTTTGTTATAAAGATATATTGTTTTATAAATATTTTTAAATACCATTCAGGTTTGGTTTAACTTATTGTTTTATAAATATGAATACTATATTTCGACTTCCAAGATATTAAATTCCCTCCAAACTAAACTACCAATCATTTAGCACATTTAGCACAATTATATTCATAATATTTTAGTCGTATAATGTTACAAGGATCGCATATTTGTGATAAAAGATGACAAAGTGGCCTCGGGTTGGGGCTACAGTTATATGGTCAAGAATGGAGCGCCAAGTGTAAAAGCTGTAAAAAAATTATGTGACAAAACGAATTTATATCAGTAATTATCAATAATTGGTTTCATATGAAATTAATGGCATAAGGGATTTTTTGAACTTCAATATAAAGCACCCTTTTTTCAATTTTTACCAAAGGGAACACGGCTCACACAGAATTAAAACACGCTATTATACATATTTGATCTAAGCTAAATTAGATATGTAATGGACATTACTTTCAGCGCACATAATCTCTCGAAACAATTATCCATCAACTAACGGAATTCGAAACAGTCGTTTCTATGGAACGTTCATAATGGCGTAATCACTAAATGCGACACCGTTATCAAGTGATTATTTTGAGATGGCAAGCCTACAGTCATATATTGCACTCTCTATTTCTATATCTTCTTCTGATATCAATGGCGTATTCAGAGATTAATAAACATAAGGGGTGTGCCCTTCGTTGCAACACTAGCGCTGTGAGCGGTGAGTGGGTCTAATTCTTGTACGTTCTTCTAGAATATTTGTAAAAACTGTTTGAGTTATGTCTAAGCAATCTGTAAGGCACCCAGTTAAAAAGTACATGTATATAAAAGTTGCACTGATATATTTGATAAAATCAGCGTGCGTACGGAGATGAGGGGGCGCCGCCCTATGATGGATACGACATTGGACTGCACGGCAATGCTCTCTCACTCCCAGATATCAATTAGCGTTGGGTGATATACGAGCTGCCTTATCTCAGCTGTTATAATATGATATCTCCTCAAAAGTGTTTTTCCAGTGCGAATCAAGAATGTACCAAGCAATAATCAAACCATATAACTAATCATCAAACAATCACACAACCATGGGAATAATAACATCACCCCAGCCAGGCCCAGGGACGTATTTACTTCGTATCAGTCGAGTTAAATAAACCGAATGTCATGAAGAAACAAGGGGAAAGTAAAGGATTCTAAATGACTAGGGAAGGATAAATCATTACTAATCATCTAAGGTTCAAGGCATACAAACAGCGAGTACCATAACAGTCATACAGCAGTGATAAGCACCTGAATTAATTGCATGATGGTCGAGAAGAAAGGACGTCATATCTTGACCTTTTGACATATCTCGAGCAGTTCGACTCCGGGCGAGAAGGTGATAGAAGAGTCTGGTTTCTAAAGAAACAGTGAAGTAAATAAGACACAGAGAAGTAAATGGTTGTATTTGCAGATCTTGAATTATTTTCATGGATTTGCCATGGTTGTTTACTTGAAATTGAGACGCATTATCACACGCAGGGGCGGATTCATGTTTTTATAAAGGGGATGGGGGCACACTAGCCGAATATTTTATGACAAGAAAGAAAAGGTGTGCATATTTTAACCTGATAATAAATAATTATACACGAAAATCTCTCACAGACCCCCTCCCCCCCCAAAAAAAAAAATAATAATAATTTAAAAAAAATAAATAAATAAATAAACATAAAGATGATAATAATAAATAAAATAGAAATGAATCATACAAAATAAATAGATAAATAAATTGATTAAAAAACTAATCTTTCAGTTGCCTTTTGGGTCATCAATTTGAAAATAGGGGCACATTTACTTTGGAGTACATCAACTCATTTTCCCTCGGGTTCAAATGTCTTTCCACCGTCACTTTTCACATTTCAATCCTCATATATCTTTATCATGCATGTTTTGCCTAACTGAATTTAAATGTGATGAATAATCTATCAATGTATTAATGCAATATACTTCTATTTCTTTGACATATAAGAGATGACTCCTTTTTCTTATCATTCACATTATCTATTTAATTTCATGAGCTCTATTTTCCTCATCATCTATCTATTCGTCATATTCAAAGATTTTCCTTTTTGTTCTCGCCATTTGCTTTCCCTCTATATTTTTTTATGGTTTTCAATATCAGCTTACTTCTTGTCCATCTTTTACTACCTCTCTATCCCATCATGTTATTGACGTAATTCTTGCCCACGTTCCTGTCCTTTTTTGTTACTCTTTAAATTCGCCCCGCAATATCTTTTTAATTTTGCATCTCATTTTGGCTTTAATGTCATCCACAAGATTCTTGACCGATTTTTTTTTTCCGATTCTAGGACCATTTAAAACTTATAATTCAAACGAAATTACTATCTGCCTCTTAGTGGAGCCTGGCAACCCATCGGTCGCTACAAGTCCCCGCTGCGGCCACCAACCCATTGGCATCTCTTCGACTTCCCGATGTACTCTACTATAAGCCCCCAACAGCAAACACATTAGGCTTCTCAAATATTTATTGTTCAATCCTGTCGCGAGCCAAGCGTGCGCCGAGGACTAGTCCACAAATTTGCTAATTGAGAGCTAAATTAATATGCCTCATCAAGAATTAATCCCAAAAAACATTTAAAGCGTCGCAAGTACCTTTTCGAGATTTTAACGTGTGGAGAGTGAAATAAAAATCCTCTTTATGCGGTTTGATTGATTTGGCAAACATCCATTTTTCTTTCTTTGCTTTAAGGCTTGCCGCTTGCGCACCTGAAGTCGGATTTTTGGGTTGGTCTGTACTTTCTAAAAATTCGAGGCCTATGTATGCGCTTGTTATAGAGTGATGTAATCATGTAATAAAGCTATAGTTATCCGCAATCAAAGCAAAGGAATTAATCAGTTCTTTTATGCCGACAAAAACATTATTCGGGGGGCTAGGTATTCAATATTGATTCTAACAACCACATACCACAGAAAGAAAGGTGCTAAGATATCACAATGTCCCCTTCTTTCTCTATTTTGTACATCTCTCAATCTCATTAAGAGTTTAAACAAATCGATAATGGTATGTCGGTATATCAAGACGTTAAAAGAACAACAAAGGTATTATACCGCACTCGCGCAGTTGTTAATTATGTTAATCAAGCTATTAAACAAGGAAAGTTTAAGATTGGCTATGAATTATTAATGAGACAATCAGGAGTTCAATAGTCTGGATGAGACTATTCGCTTTCTACAAAGAACTGGGATTTAGTTGGACTTTTAAAAACAGCTAAGAAAAATGAAAGTGAAATTTCAAGTTTCATTTAAGTGTGAAGACGGCTTGAAGCAAACAGTCATAATTATAATGTATGCTATCGAATCATTGCTTGAACTGTACTTTCGTTATCAGCTTCCTGATACCCCTAGAAATTACACTTTTCTGACACACGTCCAATAATGAGAAACAAAATTGGGACAGATGTACGGTACTTTGGATGATTATACTATAATATAAAGTCTGTTTTGTTTGCTTTTGTTTCGTTTGAAAAATCAGTTTTTGAGCAAAACAGAGACTTGAAAAGCGGTCTCAATAGATGTAAGGCACTTAGACAAGAAAAAGAATTAGAAGAAAAAGCGAAAATGTTCAATATTAATCCACGCCTGATGAAAAAAAACAAAGTGAAGTTGGCTTTTAAAAACTTCAATAACAACAACAATAATAATTTTGTACGCATAATTCGTTGAATTCTCTTCCATTTTGAAGGAAACGATATTGTTCAGAGAAAAAAACAAAATATTGGAATATGAAACCATCTCTTTTTCAACATCACTTCCAAGATATCTCTGCTATTCAACGACTTGATATATTACCGCTTACTTTTTCTAAGCAGGGTACGATTTCATTTGGTTTACGTGTCAGCCATGTAATTCGACATCCCTCTTAGCTGAGTGAATGAAAATAAATGAAGGAAACTTTGGAATTGGAGTTGAAATAAACACAACCAGAATTTGTCACCATTAATCACCCGCCAAAATTTAAGGATCCCTTCTTAAACGAATCGTCTGCCGACACATTATACCCCGTTAAGTAGCGTATCCAGAAATTTATGAACAAGGGGGGGGGGTGCTCATCAGTCCTGCCAGAGCTTGGTGGTCCAGGGTTATACTACCTCAGAAAAATTGAAATATATAAGCCATTTTCGGCAAGGCCAAGAAATACTGAATCATAAGTTTCTTGTCCGGATTTTTTGTTTTTGTTTAATGGGAGAATGGATTCCATATTTTTGATATTTTTGCATTTTCTCGCACACACAAATTTATAAGGTTTATTTTAAACACAGATTTGCTTAATTAATTTTTAATTGTCCATGTACAACAGCTAAAACTGCACTGACTGAAAAAAAAATGTTATTTCATTGCAAATATTTGATCAGATTCTTCGTTTCATATCAGTGACAAATAAAGTGACGTAATGGGGTGGAGGCGAGAAACTTTGAATTGATTTTACTTAGCCGCATCTGAAGCACCCACTGATAATGCAGATGTATCATTTCATAAGTTTATAAAAAAAGAATTTTAAGATTTACTGTAAATGGGAGCTGGCAGCATAGGGGGAGACCAGTTCCGCTCCATGGCTGGCTACGCCACGACCGCGTCGTCTGACATTCCAAGTGCGTTACATGATCGCCGTTTTGTCACCGTGGTCGCAGCTCACGATCTCGTCTTTTTCTCGAGGTCATCACGTTAGATAAATAATCCGATTTCGGGTGGATAAACCATGTCTTCAAGCTGCTGATGGGATATATATTACAAGCTCATCAAATTTGGAGGGAACATCACGCGTTGTTGCGTCGTGTTTACAAACAAACGACAAATCGGAGAGGATGATTTTTTCGATCCCCCATGTGCCCGGCGAGGTAACAATATGGCGGTTTAAATCCCATCTTTAAAACAACAAAAAATCACGCCTGGGCATTTTACACGTCTCCATATCAATTTCACATTGTTATTGGGTTTGTTTTGAAGATAATACACATGTATAACTGATATTTCTAGTAGTACCGGTAACGTCATGTACTTTTGATGCATCAATAGAATGTTGTAAGGAATGATAATGGTTCTTGTATTTTGTTTTACTGTTTTTCATTCTGGAAGCCTTGTGTTTAAATCAAGGCGTAGCTGCTATACATACAACTTAATACAGACAGGACATTCTGCCTAGAATTGTCTCTCTCGACCCAGGTGTTGTAAATTGGTACCTGGTTATTCATTGCATAACTTGAGCACTCTTATGCAGCCAAGCTAAATAAGATTGTCAATGCGCATGCGTGGACCTAAAACACATTTATAGTATTACAATTTTCAAGTAAACTCTGATTCATCATCAGCACGCTAGACGGGATCATACTACACCTGGTTGGGAGTGCGTTGATGTTTTACCACAGCAAAGGGCATGAGTACAGGGCTGGTATTCGAACATTCAACCTTTCGATTGAAAGTCAAGTGAATGACCCCCCAAAAAGCTACACTACTGAAGGCTTGAATATTTTATTTTTGATCATGTTTATACCTTCATGTTTTTCATACTTAACTTACCTTCCATTTGACATAGGATATACTTCTATTATAAGCTCTAAATGTCTGTCTATATTTTATTTAATATGTTTATGAACAGAATATCGATGTAATGTTTAATAAAGTTCGAGTCAATTCAATTCAATTCATGTTATATGGTGTAATACCAGAGATAAAAATTATGAGTGGATAAACTGTCTTGAGTCACTGTCAATGATCTGATAAGTCAAGCACCCCTTACTACCTTTTATTAATACTTTTATAAAACGATATTCCTCTTCTTTCGAACAATAAAAATATGAACAACAGAATTATTATAATATGTGAATATCCATGCACTTGTTCGCAATAAAAGAAGAGGGTAATAAGAAGTTGGTGAAATAGTAATGTTATTGTAGCAAGTTTCGTTTGAATTTTCATCGAAGGTTTGACATGAAATATGCGACTTTAGAAAATGGCTTACCGGTCAGTAATGTGGAGAACAAAATATCAAAATAACAGGGTTACTGTAGCAAGCTTTGTGTCATTTCTATCCAAAGTTTAACATGAAAGATTGATCATGTGACTGAATACGGGTAAGTGATGTGAAGAACAAAATATGACGTGAAAAGGGAGGCAAAATGGGAAAGAAAACAGATTTCGATGGCTGTCAAGACAGTATTTCATCACCCCGTCAGTAGTACGGTATTCGACTCGAGAGAGACCCGAGCGTAACCCGAGTCTTGGAGAGAACATGGTTAGGATAACACTGCTTTTTGGGAGAAGTATGGTGGAGTTAAAGTGTCTCACTCATTATATGAGCATCATTTGGAAAACTGCTCGGGAAAAGGTTGGGAGGGAAGATGGAGAGTCGTGGCGTGGCTGGGGGGGGGGGGGGGGGGGGGGGCTGCATTGGCAAAGGGGCAACATCCAGTCTGGCATAACTTCATTGCACATTTCATTTGAATAGGTGCCCCCTAATTTTTGCTTGCTTGCCACAGATTCTTCTTATTTTCATCGGATTTTCCTCAAGCTAGTACTGATCTGCTTCTCTCATTTTCTCCTTTTGATAAACCAACTTATTTTCTGGGTATATAGAATTGCCCTTTAAGGGTAACTGGTGGTTGGGGTAGGTGTAAAGAGCATAGTGACACCTCTGAGCCGATATTAAGTTACTGCTCGGAGTAAGGTACAATCTGTGGGAAACAATGCTCGATATGTTATGGTAATGGCGATCAGGAGAAGAAACACAAGCTGCGTTCATACTGTAAGAAATATTCCTACGGAATCTCGACACTTTTCATAAAACGTAAGCGCTCTTACTTTAACAGTCTACAACTCGGTCTCGTTGCCCTTCTGACAACCTTTCTGAGGTTTTACCAGCCCCGCTTTCACACAGGGGTAAAATTCTGTAAAGCTGATTAGTTTAAAGAGCTTTAAACTAATAAGCTTTCCATACGATGAATTTTACCCTCGTGTGAAAAGGCTGTTGAACGACATTGTCGGTCTCGTGGACTAACTTGTATACTGGGATGTCCCGCTTTAGGCTATCTAAATGATAGGCCTACTCAACTTAACCATGGGGAGAATGACGAACACACCCCCTCGTAAATCATTAATGAATTTAATAATTCATAATAATAATTTATTTATATGTACAGTGTATTTGTACACTTATCAAGAAAAAATGAATATGTACATATATTTTTTCATGTCTTCTGTAATAATACCTGTAATGCCATTGTCTTTTCTTTCTGTTGGAAATGAAATAAATACGAATTTGAATTTGAATAATATAAAACGAAAGGGTAACTCGACTTTCACCCTTTATATACTATGAATTGGAACCATAGACTGTAACATTATTTGGAGTACAGTGTATGTTGCAGACGCTAAATTACACGTGATATAAGTCGACTGTGACAGTGCACCGTTTGTTCCTAATAATAGTCGACCAACGTTGGCAAAGGGTTAATTCAATCATAAAAAGAAGTCACTTTGTATTCGGGTGACTTTTACATAATCAAAAACATAAAATGTTCAAACTATAATATCTAATCTTCTCAAGAAAAGGACTATGGGAAGCTGAAGCAAATATTGCCCATCATTAAAAAAAGGGGGTTTAAAGTGAAATTTATTATATTCCGTATTGTAAAAAAAGCCCATTTCCCTTTCCTTTAATTTAGGAAGTCAATTTTGTTTTTCTTTGTATTTTACGACTTCCTAATTTCAAATGTGAACTCAGGAGTATGGATGTAAACTTGAAGTGACACTGACGGCGTCACGATGTGTGTGCTCAGTGTTTGGTCGTGATCGAGCCAAGTCGAAGACAGATGAGGTGGTATGATGAGGGACCTTTATGCATCCTAAACCAAGGAGGGGAGGGAAACTGAAGTTCTAGAATACCTGCATGACCCCCGTTTTCCAATCTACCCAAATACCATGAATACACTCTCACACTTTGTCTCCTTTTTCATGTTCTTGGGTCTTTTATTATGTTCATTAATAGTTGCTATTTGGAATACAGAAGTCTAAGCAATATATCTGGCCACATCCTGATTATACACTAAGGTCCACGATGATATTCACTCTTCTCCTTACTTCTATACTGCCTTGCTTTCTCTCTTAATTGTGAATATGAAAATATACAGACAGAATACATTGTCATGACTATATCCTTCAAGTCTTTCATGTATACACTCCCCCGTCTCTCCCACCCCCCCCCCCGTCTCCCTCTCTCGCTCCCCCCCCCTCTCTCTCTCACACACACACACCTCTCTCTCTCTCTCTCTTCCTCTAATAATCTCTTTTTCTTCCCTTCTTTCCCTCTCATGTTACTTTCTCTTCATCTTCTATCTCTCCCCTCTCTCTCTCTTTCTTTTTTTCTCTCTCTCTCGCTCTCTCCCTCTCTCTCTCTCCTTTCTTTTTCTCTCTCCCCCTCTCTCTCACACTCTGCATTGCTGTCCCACATCTATATTACGTAATAACACCATGTGTTTCTCTTGAGAGCTAAAAGGGTTTTGAGTTAACGCCATTCTGACTCTCAACAGTATTTTCATTAGAAACGTGAGATAGAATATCACGAATTAAGGTCCATTCCAAGTGTAAAACAGCGAAAATATGCACTTGCCTTTATCATAATAATAAAAAAAGACATCTGAAAATACATGAAATCATAGAAAAAGACCAATTTGGAAAGAGTTATACAATTTCCAAAACCATAATCAAATGCGACAGCAAAGAAATGAGGAAAACAATCAAATACATGTATAATAAACTTTATCACTGGCAACTAAACAATTTATTTTTTCCGCATGAAAAGTATGTACAGACAACTCTGAAAACGCGCAATCTTTAGGATCTATTTCGTCTGTGGAATTATATATACAAGGACTTTTTGTATAACATATAATTTATATACCACGGGGGAATTCCATGACACTCAAAAAATTCATCCTTATTTACATTAAATCCTCCAAATTTCCAATGTCGGACGGTATATTGCTACAACATAAATATACAAGAAAAGTCGTTCAGTATACGCAGAACAAAATGACATCATAATACACTGCAAGGTAAAACAACAAACAGCCGATGTTCTTGTACACAGCATAAATTTAGTGGGCTGCAATCACTTTGATTTGTATTTCTGATGCAGAAAATTATGTTAACATTACTTTATCGGTAAAAAAACACAAACAGGTTTCATCAGTTCTTATCATAAAAATGAAAATCGCAAACTTCATTTACTTGTTCCGGAGAAAGAAACCAACAGAGGTTTCTGCAGTACTTGGTATCGGAGGAAAAAAAATAGACGGCCATCAAAGTTTAGAACTGAACTGGATTTTTAAAAAGAGTGAAATTGTAAATAATAATAAAAATAATGAGGGGTAATCTAATCACTTTGACATGTGAGGAGAAAAATAAGCGTAAATCTGAAGGCCTAACTTTTATGAAACATAATCTGGTAAAAATATCTTTAATGCAAACCACCAAAAAAAATCAAGCCTTTTCTAAGGTTAATCACCAAATCTTTGATACTTTGTCGAACCATAATCATGAAAAATTCACCAAAAGTTTGGTTATATGATGACAAATAATCCACGATATAGTGCCTCCAGGAAAATAGAAGGAATTCGAAGTCTTGGTTGTGTACGCGTATTACGTATTTTATGAAATATTCAATCCGATGATTTACAAGATATCATTTTGAATACATTATAATATACACAAGAATATCAACCAACAAATTAAAGTGCATGTGCTTTCGCTTTACTTAAAAAGGTGACATCATTGTGTGCCATACTACCACTATCCTCAAACTTTTGGGCCAAACTTTCCGAACTTTCTTTTCTACAAAGCAAAGACAAATCAAACTTTGATTTATTGGGTTGAACAACATTGTTCTCTATCAAGCTACGGTACCTAACGTCAAAGCTGATATATACAGACCGAATTTTTTCTTCTTCCAACCCCAAATATGCAAGAAAAACTGCATTTATGATTTATGATGATATTTTCATAGAAATAAACAAACCGCAAGTAGCGTCTTTAACCTCAGAGTGCGTCGGTACTCAAGCATTATTTTCTTTCTCTCATGTCTTCGGAAGAAGAGCAGAGTTTATGACTGACAAGTCTTGAGGTATAGGAAAAAGGTCTTTTGGGAAAACATAACAAAGAGATAAAACAAAGGAATTTAACAAAATATGTTATTACGTTAATATGGGATGTTTTTTTGAATTGTTGTTTATCATGGGAAGTGGTTTTATATTTTTCTTGATAATGTTGACGTAGAAATTCCTTTTATGCAAAGAAGAGGAGGATGCATGAGGAGCAAATATAAATGTCTAAACATTATGAGAACAAATATTCCAAAAATTCATTTTCCGAATTTTTTAAAAGGAAAATGCTAACACTCTTTCGTGATAACCATTTTGTTAGTAAACAAATTAATCAAAGTGAGAAAAGCTTACAAAGAACTGTCATCAATTCCGTATTTTTCGATTATATTCATGGGCTCAAAATCGATTTTGATGGAATATTCTGATTTCCACCACATCTTCATATCAAAATGTGTTTTTAAAACTTCGGACATTTAACACTTTTTGAAAGTCCTCTTATTGTCAAACTATTCTTTTTTTAATAATCTTTTTTAAAAATGCACTTCTTATACTGAGAGTTGACTACAGCGTGATGAGTGTGTACTGTGTTATTGTCTATTATCAACAACAACAATTCATCAAATAGCATACTTTAAGACTTTAAGACCGAAACTTCAACATCAAAGATTTAAGAATTAATTCGTAACTCAGTGTTTAAGAGTCGATAATTTTTCATTCCACTTTTTGCAACGAATCTAAATAAACAGAATAGGTAAACAATTTCTTATGATTAAAAGTTGCTTTCATAATTATATGCTTTGGCTGAAACCAGACTTTTACAGCACAGCACAATGTCATATTCATAGTGTTTGATAATGGGTTTCCAGTACCTAATAAATACAATTCGTTAACACTGTGTCTTCAAAAAAAAACATTTCAAATGAATTGAAAAATACATATTTTTAGAAAGCTCTTAATTTCTTAGCAATGTGAATTCTATGCTGTGTACTTTGATTTGCTTTGTTTTTCAATGCTTGTTCCTTTGATTTACAATACCTCAATATTCTGAGAAAGTAATCATCATTAATTATTATGATGCAATCTGGGGAGATCCAAAGATCTAATAATATTATAGAAGGAGTTCTTTCACAAGATTAGTGTACTTGCTTGTATAGCTCAGTGCCCATACAGAACACCATGTAGCGCACTAGAGTAGTGATACAACGGGTTGGCTGAGTGATGATACGCGGCGAGCTGCGGGTAAAGATGAGCGATGGAGGCCGGTAGAAGATGCTCAATGCCCGCTGAAGTAAAACCCACTGGATGATGCGGATGGGGAATCGGTAGATGATGACTATCCTTGAAGAGGACTTTGACAGCGACTTTCTTGGCAGGTAACGGCGACATCATCTCCGCCGCCATCTGCTTTCTCTTCGTCTTATAGCGGCGGTTCTGAAACCAGATCTTCACTTGCTGCTCGGTGAGTTTGAGAGCAGCGGCGAGGTCTGCTCGCTCGGGACCGGACAGGTAGCGCTGGTGGCTGAACCTCCGTTCGAGCTCGAAGACCTGCGCGTGTGAGAAGGCAGCCCGTGATCGCTTCTTTCTCGTCTTGGACGATGATGTCTGAAGGTCGTCCTCAAATCTTGAATCCTGGTCGATTCCTAATAATGAAATCACAAAAACCGAATGATGAAAGTTTGAGCAAAACACAGTGTTTCTTTTTCTTTCTTATTATTCTTCTTTTTTATACACATACATTTATGAACAGTAATTTGACATTTTGAAAAGAAAAGGAAATGGATAGATTAGGCTTAATATGCTGCACTGGGCCATCATACATAACAGTTGCGTTTAAACGCAAGTCAAAATATTAAACGCAACTTGATTTTCAACCAATCAGAATCGCGTATGTGGGACTTACGACTTGCGTTTAATTCTTGGAGTTGCGATTAAACGCAACTTTTTATGCAAGAGGGCTCACATCAAATGGAATGAATTTGATCATATCAAATTCCCCTTGACATTGTATCAATGCACCATTTTTAGACTCTGTACCTACTCTGATGGTCTATCATTAAATAAAGATAATTATGTTATGAATTGTGTTCATGGTGATAGGATATGTATAGTAGGAAACTTCTCGTTATAGTTTCGGGTAACTACACGTAATATTTGTTGTTAATTTTAAATCAATCATATTCGCACATTATGATAGGAATTTCATGCTCGACATACATTTTTTTGTTGTTGCTAATATAGGCCATAGACATTCTATTCAGGAGTTAGCGATTCAACATTACCGACGGATCTTGAAATTACCTTTTTGTTTCTTTTTCATGATGTCGAGTTTCAACTATAATCTTCATTGCTATAGCATAAAAAAGCAATACCATGCTATATTCATATCCATACCCTCTTATTTTTTTAACCAAATTTATCATTTCTTCCACATCATGATGTACATGTATATAAATCTCGATTCATGAACGGTCATACTTCGATTCGAGTAGGAGGGATATCTAAACAAATTCTGCGTCGCGCCGTGTCGGACCCGGTGACGCCATCTTGGTGCGCCTCACGTGAATTCACTTGAACCCTCGCGACGTGATATTTGTTCTATCTGTAGGGGTACCCCGACCAGATCGTGTCCAAGCAATTAATATCAAACCATTCACTGTCAAGGTGACCACGAAAAGAATAAAGGAACTTGGGAATAAAAAAGAGCTACGGATGGCCGCGGAGAACGTGACCAATTGCTCTTCCACTTGATTTTCGTGTTCATTACTTGAGAAAATGAAAGTTAAATGGTTTGTAAACAAAAAAATTGTCATGTAGATGAATGACTTCTGTCTGCATGGTCTAGTCACATTTCGATATTGTGTTGTCACGTCGCTAACTGGATGGAAAGTTGTCTGGAATATCTCAATTAGAACATTGCCCCTTAAATACCTACGTTTTATATCAGATATGAATTACATTTACAAATTATCATTCGTTTGTAAGACATTTCCGCCTTCATTTCCAACATTCGAGGTTCACCTGATCACACGCATCATGTGCATTGGCAAAAGTTCTAGTCATGTTGATGGATCATTTGTGGATCGGGGAAGATGAATTGTTAATTTTGTAAATATTAGCCTACTTCAAAATTACAAGTTAACTAAAGTCTCATAATATTTATACGTTCAAAAGATAAATGCTCGCGAGCCGAGGTTATAAACAAATACAGAAAGGAATATGTTCTTTTTTACTTACCTGATGAGACTGGAGATGGACAATGGGATGGAGATTGCCGATTTCTCGTCACCTCTTCGTCATCCTCCTCAATTATGCCGTTGCCATGGATACTCTGAGAGTCAACATCTACTTTTAAGGATGGCATTGTTCTTCCATCACGAAATGATTCTCGTTTGATGGTAAATAGGTCATCGACCGGATCAATATGATCGCCGTGGTCGTCCACGTCATTGTCATGATTGTTGTCGAGGGATTCGAGTTGACGACGTAGATGGCTAGGAGGATGAGGAGGTGATTGAAGACGTAAGGCAAGTTTTTGTTTCTCTGCGATCATCAAATCGCCTGGACATGCTGGATGAGAATGATCCAAAGGTTCCTCTTTCGTCAATAATTTCGTCTGCGACGATGGACGGTACGGATGATGATGATGGTGAAGATGATGATGTCGCATGAGATGGTGGTGTGAGATCGGATGACGATGAAGGTATTCCCCTTTATGATGAGGATGATGATTGTGACGATGCTTGTGGTGAAAAGGATACGCAACATTTAGATGCAAGTTTGAAGGTGCCGATGCCGACTCTGACGTTGGATTGGGCGATGATGAGGCGACTGGGGCCTTGCAGGTTCCACCGTTTTCTTTGGATTTGCCAAGAATATCCAAAATTGAAAATGAGGTGAGTTTCAATGACTGATCATCCTGTTCCATCTCCTCATTTAAACGGTCGCTCAAGACGCCTAGCTCAATCTTGTCTTCTTTCATGTCTTTGAGAATATCATGAGTCTCATTCATGTTGGTCTGAAATGGTGCGATCCAAATGGATTCCAACTTCAAAATAAGAAATTAAGACCTATAGGATAGGATGCTGTTTCGAGAATCGAGAACTTTAGTGATGATGTCCGCTTCTATAATACGAGTGACAATTGAGTACAGGTCATGAGGCATTATATCCACCGAACTTATCCAACAAAAGCAACTTTATCGTCCAGTGAAACACGAGCAAACTTTACTTGGGCACCTTCACTGTCCAAGATGCGACGTTATTACTGACCGAAGAGAAGGAATGTGTTGACCATTATAGAACAGAGCTGGAGTCTCTTGACCCTGTGGTTCAGCGGAGAGGAGATATGATGATGGTGGTCTTCCTAAGGCTCCTGTCAATCATAGCATTAATCTGCCCTTATCGCGTTATTCCTCTTTCTCTGGATCTACTCCAACCCTCCCCCTCTCACTCTATCTCATCTTTCAAGTTCGCTACCAATATCACATCCACTTTTACTGTCTCCCAACGTACCAGCTCCACGGCTCTTCAAGCATAGGAGCACGCACGAGTACGTGTAGGGGTGGGCTTATTGGACAATATCCATTATTCTTGTTCGGATAATCACAACTTAAACTG
Source organism: Heliocidaris erythrogramma (assembly GCA_025617745.1). Lineage (NCBI taxonomy): Eukaryota > Metazoa > Echinodermata > Echinoidea > Camarodonta > Echinometridae > Heliocidaris > Heliocidaris erythrogramma. Next base: position 22,142,803 of record CM046868.1, on the reverse strand, counting down.
ACAGGCGGCCAGGAGATTGACAGCTCTGCAACCAGCGATTAGGATAACAACCCCCTGAGGGGGTGGAGAGATACCCCCGTGACGTCCCATCAACGCATGCTATTGGTTCACGCGGCGGGGCGGATGCTAGTTCAAACAAAAGATGTAGGGAGTCGAGTTTCGCTGCTCGACACCCGATGGAGGCTCGGGCCTGCGTGGAGTGGCAGGGGTTCCAGGAAGCAGCGAAGTGGATGGTTCATATCGAGAAGGATCTAATTGGTGCTTTACTTGAGGTGATTACCCAATATCCAACACCTTGCAATAAGATCTGACGTGAGGGAAGTTATTGACACTCGCTCAACCGATTGGGTTTGGAGTTTCATCACTCTGATGAAAAGCGATTGCCCGATTATCGTCTGATTTCTTGTTTCACCTCTCTCTTTCTCTCGCTTTCTTCCTCCCTCTTCCTAATTATATATATCTCTTCTTCCATTCTCTTTCTATCTCTCTATTTAATGACGTTACATTGATACTTTGATATTCTTTTAGAAACGATTTATATTTTATAAATTTCACTTCGAGTCTGTCACAACCCCCCCCCCCCCCCGAAGAAAAAAAATCACATTACCACATATAATTTCATATTAATCTCGTATGATAATGATAATAATAATGATAATGATAATGACGATGATGACGATAACAATAATAATGATAATGCTAACAGCAAAAACAACAACAATAATAATAATAATGATAACAATAATAATAATCATAATAATAATAATAATAATAATAATAATGATGGAGATAATGATATCAATGATAATAATGATGATAATAATAATGATAATAATAATAATTATTATTTTAAAAATAGTTATATTATTAACAATAATAATGATGTTAATACAATAATGATAGGATAGCATATTGTTAGTGGTTGTATCGTTATTTCAATGTCCAAACTTTTTTAATGAGGGCGTGTGACCTTTTTTTGCATACGAAATTCAGCCTCATTAAAGTTGATAAGTATGAAACTTGACACTGAAAACACGCCCATAAGTGCTTTGAATTTGTTTTCAAACCTATTTCTATTTCTGGATAATACCTTTCCTTAGAATGGAACCAGTATGTCTCGAATATCTTTGCTCCAAACCAATTCAATATGTCTTAATTGGAATGTAGAACGTCGCCAATACTCGCATCGTCATATGGGTTTAATAACTGCAGAAGTACGAAGTACTCCTCAAGCACATTTGTGTGTAATTCAGCATATATATTTCATATATTTGATCTGTTTTTCTTATGTTGGTGCTTGTTTCCTTCTTTCGTTTAAGGGAGTGGGGGCTATGACGCAACTTCAAGCCAGGAGGTTACAAGAAACCCAAAGCAAGAATACAAACACCATGTAAGATAATCTAAAAAAAGAAAATTTTGTAAAATATTTTCTCCTAACTACACGAACTATGTTTGGGAAACGGACAAAGAAAACGGAGAAGGCAATTGAAAAAGAAAACAAACTTTACAATTAGAGTTTGACTTGAAACTTTTTCAAACTTTTTTTTCCCTTTCTTCTACTTTCTTTCTTTGTTTAATTTCCTCTCACTTTTTTAAATTAACAAAAAAAGTTGGCACAATATAGAAGCAATAACAGTATATATAGTATTTGGGAAATTTTAACGACCTGGCTTTTTCAGCGCCTCATTATGTGTAAGATTATGATATTTTGTATATATTTATCATACATTTAAATATATTCATGATTCTATTTTGCATCCGTTTCTGCATCTGTTGAGAGCCAGAAGGGCCTCAGTTCTATAATTAACGCCTTTCTGACTCTCGGCAGACGATTGATCTTCTTTTATTCGTTCCTCAATTGTTGTTGTTTTTCTGTGCCTATAATGATTACACTGATCGAATTCTAATACTGTCACAATAAAATAAAATGCACAGGGCCTATGCCATCAGGAAGAAGAATATTTTTGTCACATACATAGGCCTATACATATAAAATGATTTTTATTTTCACTCAGCCTGAAAATTTGTAACTTAATCAAAAGAGAAGCAATTCAAATCATATTCATAAATGTACCGGACAGTAATTTGAAAATACAAAAGTTCATATAAATCGTCTGAATTCTCTCCAATTATGAAAATACGCAAGCAATCGGAACCATACCAACAACCATACGTAAACCCAGACAGCATCCCATGTTCATCCAACGACCCCAGACACTCGGCGCAAATCTTTGATTGATTATAGCAGAAATGTGATACAGATAAAGAGGTTAATTTCCCTTTAAATTTGTTTGTTTGGTGGAAAATTGTGATTAGAAATGACATGATGATGAGGAGAGGATTCCGGCAAGCCAAGGTTGGGGTTGGTAATTGGTACTTAGTTCTTGTATTGCTCAGCTGGTGGTTCTTGTGCAAGTCACGCGCGCATTCCGCATGGTCTCCAGGACGAGACCACTTTACCAGTTGGACAATGCCGCCTAATGTCTGTTGCCCCCGATGCGTCATTCAAATTGCCTGGACGTAGTACATGTACTTAGGACTGCGTCACCTACTGACGCGACTTTTGACACACGCATCATGTGCAACGGGCATAAAGCCCGGCTCACAGTCATGAAGCGTCATTCGCTGGTTTTTTTGTGCAAGACCATGAAAGAGTGATATCGTTTAAAAAGTGACTGCAAAATGAACAGTGCAAAAAATAACTGGGGTATGGGTTTAATAATTGCCTTCATAGGCTCGATTAGCGTAGGTAGTGACGTATCGACATGACACCTCGTGTGAGCATAGTAGGTCCATGTGTGAGCCGGGCTTATACATAAACACAGATTAAAAGTTTTTAGTGAAGTATCAGCGATACTTTTCATGGTAATGATGGTGGAGAAAACTAAATTGTAGCTTAGGTTTTCATGGTTACACCATGTTATTACATCATAGAAAATTACATAGTCTTACCCTGAAAACCTAAGCTATACAATTCAGATTTAAAGTTGTTTCTAACCTTTCTGAAACTGCATATTTTGTGCAAAAATGCCTATAAATGCAACAGAAGATTATATTTCGAAAACTTCATTTGTCGTATGCGATGTACGTGCCAGTTCATTACGATGGCATTTGGGCTATTACGCTTTGGAGAATGATAAAAACTCAAAATGATATCGAGGTTCGCTAAACTCTAAAAACTACAATATTCATTGCTACGAAAATTACAGGGAATTTTTAAAACTACATATCAAAATACTCATTTATATAATAACCCCATTGTGAACATGGTAAAAAGATAAAAAGTGTAGATATCATGATCATATACCTTGATTTGTCTGTGTGATCAAAAGTGCTCTAAAATGCAAAGTTCTGAACTGCAAAATGCACAATTTTCTTCCTTGGTCGCTAAGCATCCTCGCAGTTTAACAAATATGATTTACAATGGAAAAAAAAATCGCAAAATCTTCTTATTTGGCGGAGAGGGGTCGGGGTGTATCCTCAGACTCTTCCCCATTCTTCCTCGAATACCCCTCCCCCACCCCGCCGCTCCCAATCATGGCAAGAGAAATTGCCGCCCCTGGTCAAAAGTTAACTTTTGATCTTAAGACAATTGGAATGAGGCAGGGGCAATGTTTTCGAACAAGCAAATTTGAAAAAGAAGGGTTTTCACATTTGAAGAAAAAAATCCTCCGCCGACACGTTAACTTTTACTCTGCCAAGGGGTTTAGCTCTCTTCAAAATTTTACCAAAATGTGATCAATGCTTACTTTTCAAATGTTTGAACCTCATTAACCATCTATTATTTCACAAAATATTGTGTACAAAACTTGTAGGAAATCTATTACCATTTCTTATGATACCAAACATTATTACTTTACCCAACTGTATGCATAAGAATTATTGAAAATTAAAGTTGTTCCTTTCTTGTCACTTATTTTTGGTTTCTCATTTGTTTACTATTGTTTAATGTTGAAGTAAGTTAATTTCTGTTTAAAAATCTACAATTTTCTCTGAAAATTTCTATGGTAGCATATGATTATAATTATATATCATATAATTATAATTATATATTTAGAATGCTTGATTTATGGGTTTGGAGTTTCATCGCTTTGATAAAAAGCAAAAGCCCGACAAAAAAGAATTTCGCCAGACCTTCAAAATTCGCTCAGTGGGGGGGGGGGGGGGTATGGGGGTCCAGTCCCCCTCCATAATTCCCTGACAAGCAAAAAAAAAAAAGTCTTCATTCTAAAAGGGGGGGGACAATCGAGAAAATGGCGGATCGTCTATGGTCAAAATGCATACTTTTCTTCCAAGGGGGGGGGGGGGCACGGGCCGGAAATGCCCCCCCCCCCGGAACCGCCAATGATTGTAGGGTGTACCTGTATTTCAAATCTCGTTCGTTAACGTTAACGGTCTGATCCGCTCTTTACTGTTTCCGTTGGCTAGCCTTTATAAGCATGTTTTACTATTATTATTACTCAGGATTTGCAATTATACCATAAGGCTCTGGAAGCATTCAAGGAAAAACTTGGTACCCATTTACTACACCTGGGTGGAGACTGGCAAATGTAGATCAATGTCTTGACAAAGAACGTTAGTGCCGCGACTGGGACTCGAATGGCGAACCATACGATGTAAAAATGCATTTACTGTTATACCTTAGAGACCAAGTGAAGACGTACTCGAAGAAAAGATAACGGGTCTGCTATCCCAGACAACACATACTCTGGCTCAGATGGATGCAATCTTGAGTGTGTAGGAGAAAAAAGTTCGATGATTTTATTTGCAGCTTGTTTATAGGATAACATTCCTATGCTTCACGGAATATTAATACACATATCACTGGAAGTTATTACACTTGACATTAATCGAAGGACGATTGGAGAGGAAGGGGGAATGAAATTGAAGAAATTATGGAAAACAAATGGATATAGGGAATGATCATAAGAAGGCAATCACGACAAAAACGACAAAACTAATGTAAGCAGTGGCGACATGGAAAAGTGGAATGGGAAAGAGAGAGAGAGAGAGAGAGGGGGGGGGGGGGGGAAAGCTGAAGGCAAGAAAATGTTAGAAGATGGGCATTATGGGAGAGTTTTTTTTCGTGAGCAATAACGAGTGGGGACTATAGGGGCAAAGGTCTGTATAGTGGGGTCCGAGAGTCGAAGCTTTCGGAAGCTTTGAGTTTTCGTCTTAATGTTTGTAGGTGAAAATCAAAACTCAATAAACAGATAAAAGAATATGCTTGTTTGGTTTATAAGGGAACGTGCACTTTTAAGCCCTTTAATATTATGTGTTACTTCGTTGTGAAAAGATACGTTTACGCGACTGTATCGATGGAAGAATTATATTACAATGACAGGTGAATAAATGAAATTAAAATTATAGTCAGGATAGTAATCTTATCTTCATAAAAACTTTTGATTTAACTTAACATACAAATATGGTCGACTGGGGTAGGGTGAATGCTGTGACATTGGAGGTGTCACTGGAAGAGCCCCCCCCCCCCCCCCCCCACACCCACACACACACACACACACACCACACACACACACACGTTTACATGGCTTTACTTCCGAGGACAACTATTGTTCCTCTATTGTTACTCGTCCTCGGACAGTCGACGGAATAAGGCATAAATTCATTGTTCGACGTTCGAGGACTATTGTCCGGCTTCCGAGGACCATTGTTGTCATGATTTTTTTTTTGTTCTCTGTCCGAAAATGTCCTCGGACATAATGCTAAACAAACGCACACACACACGTACACTAATCGATGCTGGCAATGTTAAACAGGATGAATAACATTAGGTGTAATATCAGCTTTAATCTATTATCGATAGTAATTATCTAATTATAAATCTGCTTTTATCATGAGTATGAAGAGAGAGTTATTTGTACTCTCTGGTTGTCCCCATCTCCTATATACTTATGAACTAAAATTAATTCAATGTCCACGGTTAGTATTTACATGTGTACAGTTAACATGATTGAAGGATTTTCATGAAGGTAAAGATCAACATTGGTCAGCAATTTTCTGGTTGTCGAAATATTTCGAGAAGTTCACCAAAAGTGAATTCATATTCAAAGTGAATCTGACATTTTCAATTTATTGAAATGTGAAAACTTTCAGGGTGATCATTATACCTTACATCAAATTCCACACATTTTGTGAATAGCGAAAGAACAGAAAATATGACGAGCGATGTCATGCGTGTTATATTTTTCTTTTCGTTTCTTTTTATTTTCAGCTTTAAAAAACGAGAAGGAGTAGTAATATCATTTTTTGAGACATCAATTCACTGTGTCGAGTAAATCTCATTGTGTATTTGCAGTTTTCACTGAAAATTTCCCCCGGTGTAAACTGTAAATGTTTTTTTTTCGATTGGTTTCTCGTCCTTTTATAAGTAAATGTTATTGGGGCGAATATATCCTGAGGTCTCCGGTTATCATTGTAAATCGTCTGGAAGCAATAAAACCGTACAGAAATTGAGATTATCGTTATTGTCTTGTCGTTATTTTTGTTAACATTTTGGGCATAATTATTATCAGTATTGCAGTTGTCGTTTTTGTTTTTGTTTAATGTGTTATCATTATCCTTAATAGCGTATTTGAAGAATGCAAGGAATTTAACAGGCAATTTGCCCTTCCCTTTGAAATTTCCAAATAAGAAATTATTTTTTTTTCCTTTACACAGGATTAATACATCCCTTGAAACACATTAACTAATCTGAACATTATTGTAAAAAATACCCTTCTCAATGTATTCTCGGCAACTCCTGGACAAAGTAAAGGCCCGGTCACACCGCCAGAACCTTGCTGGAGCGTTCCTGGAGCGGTGAAAAAAATTCATCACCGCTCGTAACCGTTCACCACCGTTTAACAGAAGTTGGCCCCCGTTAAGGCAACGCCGTATACGCTCGGCCACCGCTGATGGTCCCTCCTACCGCTCCGAAAGTTTTGAGCTGCACAAAATATTGCGAGCGGTGAGGAGCGGGCAATTTTCCGCTCCGGCAAAGTTCACCTTCGCTCCAACAACGCCCAGTCAAAGTTTGGCACCGCTAGACGCAAGTTCGTGGACGCTTGGGTCCGCTAGGCCAACTCAGAAATCTTGAACACTGGACCACCGCTGCTTCGCCAGCTTTGCCCGGGCGGTGATTAAACGTTGCACAAACTTTGGTGGAGCGGTTGTAAACGTTTTACGAGCGGACACGGGATTGCTGGAACGGTGTCGGGCGTTGAAGCAGCGATCCATTGCGGTGATGAACTTTGGTTTGGCGTTGGTATGGAGGTGTCGGAGCGGGACCAACGCTAAAGCAACGCCGGCTTCAGCGGTGCACCGCTAAGGCAACGCCCGTCTTTTCGATTTTTTTCCCCATTTTGTGCGCGGTGACGAGCGTTGTCGAAATTCGGCCCCCTCTCCCTACCGTTCAAGGAACGCTCCAACAAAGTTCTGGTGGTGTGAACGGGCCTTTACTGGGGAAACAAGAAGTCGAGCAAAATCAATCCGATAAAAATTCATCGCAGAATGTGAACCGTATTATATCCCAAAGCATATCCTCATATCTGGTACAGTTTTGTGGTGTAGTCACTATCTTGGGCAATGTGCATAACTTTCTAGGATATGTTATATGCATTTCTTTTCGATTTTATGCAATTTGTTATGTAAATTCCTTTTCAAATTTATGCATACAAAACCTTTATTTAAAAAAATATATATTTTTGGGGTCTGTTTAACTTGATTGTTCTTGGCGTACAAGGGCTGCTAGCGTTACCAGATTGAATGAAATTTATCTGTTGATACCTGAGCAATAGTTGGCATTTGCACGATAAATATTTCTAGAAATATTTTCAAAAAGAATGTGCCGATCGAGCCCCACCCTGCTCTGTACCGTCATGGACTACCTTCGATTGAACGATTATTCCATCGCAGAGTGTAAATAAACAAGGCTTTGGATGCTTATAAAACATTTGCAGTGCAGTGCATTTTGTTTTTTCTGCTTATTGTCCATATTAAGGTTGCATGATAATTAATGGAAATTCGAATTTTTACTTTTCATCTTTGCCAGGATGAGGCTGTACTTAAACAAGATTGACTTTTCTGAGTAATTGATTTACTGTTTCCGCAAAAGATAGTAGGCCTAAATATTTGAATGCTAATTGTCCTTTCCAGTTTTCCCGGTTGTAACTGGCAATACAGTATATTTATCTTAATTTCAAAGGCTTGTTGAACTTTTATAAGCGAGTAGTACAAGTGCTTCATAGCTTCTGCATTCACATCAGACTATTTGCAAACGTAACAGTAAAAGATTAGGAACTATTTACAAATACTTACCAAAACACATACACACTGTATTTCGAAAAGAAAATAGAATCATTATTTAAGTCAAGAATGGTTATTATTTTTCCTTATGTTGTTGTTTTACGAAACCCATCGAAAATTGTAGGAGAGAGATTAGAATAAAATACCTCAAAGCAGATGTGATCATAGTGACGGGTCTGTATAGGGGCACGGGGGCACTCCTAGCAAACCCAATCTGGCATACCGTAAATACACATTAATCTTGTGACATAATGTGGCCCTTAATTGGACTCCTGGCAGCCGATTTAGACCAAAAATGCACCTGAAAATTTTGATGACCCATATTTTTGGCCTGTCAGAGAACCTGAAGTTTTTCTGTTTTGTTTGGTTTTGTTTTTGCTTGTTTCGGATTTTTATGGGGTCTATTTTTCCTCCATAATTCTCTGACAAGCAAAAAAAAAATGTATCAGGTCTAAAAGGGAGATTCGTATTTTTTCCTTCTCGCCAGCCCTCCAAAAGTCGCTCAGTGGGGGGGGATATCAGACTTTATGGGGTCCAGAATTCTCTGTCAGAAAAAAAAAGTATCAGTTCTAAAAAGGGGGGATTTTTCTGCCAAAAGTTATCAGGGGGCAGTCTGCCCCCTGCCCCCCCCCCCCCCCCCCCCCCTTGGTATGCTAGTGTTGTTTACCTATTTATATTTGTATTTCATCGCCTGTTTCTTTTTAAAACGACAACCAAGGCGGAGAGCCCTAAAACAGAAATTAATATTTGTTTTGAACAATATGACCAGGCAATGGATGTTGTTCTTGTTATTTGTGTACGAATATTGTCAAGTGACCATTCTTTTTAAAGTTATTATTATTGCTTGTAGATATTGGTGAAAGTTATGCAGACATTTCAATTCTGTCTTTTTATATGTAATTTGACTAAAATCAAGTATCTCACCATTCTTTTCTACATAGAACTAGCTCCCGCATGCTTCTGTACAGAGTCCACGACTCTCCTGTGGTCGAGTCACCGATGAAGTCCATTGCGAGACCAACAAAGCCTGGGCTTGTCACCAGGTAGCCCAAGTAACTTGGAAAGCAGTCATTCCGTCCCATGGTCTCAAGGAGGGATGCTTTCTCAAGGATGTTGTTCATCTGATAAATATAACAAGTTATGAAATGTTAGTTTTCCTGGCAAGTTAGTGCCTCAGAATTTCCTGACAATTACACTACTAGTATATTAATAAATTTCAGTAATTATTGTTAATTGTTTTTGTGTTTTTGTCAAAAACAAATAAGCCAACCTTCATGTGCATCAGGGAGATTGAAAATTTCCACAGCAATGGGCTTGTCGGTGACGCGATGGCGGAACAGGTGGACTGTCGCGCTAACCCCGCTGCCGAGGATGACGTCGCCACCTCCCTGGTGGAATGACTTCAACTCATCCATACTCCAAACCATGGAGGAGGAGGCTGGGCCAGCTACACTGACTGCTCGAGCTCACTGGGGCTTCAGACTCACTCACTGATGGAGATCTAGGGAATGAGAATGGGAAATAAGAATGTAAAGACAGCAAGAAAACAAAGCATATTATTAGGTTTTTGTTTTCAAATATTCAATGAAATATTGTCTTTGCCAACATGATGACAGCTCTCATGTCATAGGTTATCCTGACAAGGTAGTGCTCTGCATTTTCTTCATAGTTATGCATATCTTACACTTTATCATTTTGGAACTACTATTATCATTATTATTATTATTATTAATAAAAAGTATTATTAATATCATTATTATTAATATTACTGTTATTATTATTATTAATATTATTATTGTTATTATTATTAATAATAATAATAATAATACTATTATAATAATAATAATTATTATTATTATTATCAGGGGCTGATCCAGGGGGCCGCTCCACCCCCCCCCCCCTTTTGAAACCCAACTGGCATACCCAATAACAAAAAATGCCTCCTTTTTGTGTACTTTTGCGGCTCCGGCCTCCTCTTTTGCAAAATCCTCGATCCGCTCCTGATTATTATTGTTATTATTTCATTTGATTACAATTTGATCAAGGGTTAGGGTTAGGGTAAATAACAATAACAAAATATTTAAATACATCTTTATTTACAACACTCTTCTGAGTGCAATATACGGTTGGCTGCCATGGAAGGAGAAAGCATAATGAATAAACTGAAATTGAAATATTAAATGTCTCACCGTGGGTTTGGGCTTGGTCTACGATGGCTATCCACTGTGCCTGAGCAAATAGGGGAGCTGTTGAAGGAGGATTGTTGACTTCTGGCACCAGACCACTAGTCGCTGGACAGGAATGTGATAGTCTAGTGAAAACAAAAACATAAATGAAAACATGAAACAAAAGCATAAATGAAAACATGAACATTTCTGTTCACCTTATTGCTGTACAAACTTTAAAATGAACGAGAAGAAAGTACAAGCTAATTATTACAAAGTTATTATTCTTGAAACCTATCACGATTCATTTTTGACATTCTCAATTTCATGGGGAAGGTGGGGGGGGGGGGCTTTATAAAGTTTTATATTAGAACATCTTCTTACCCAAGGGGCAAAGTTATGGGGTCGATGGGTGCTGTGTCTGGGATAGTGGTAGGATATGGTGCTGTTTCTGGTGTAGATGGATTGGAAGGTGTTATCGGTGTAGAGGGAAAGTTGGGTGCTACTCGAGTGTCTAATGGTGTCGAGGAAGGCGTTTGGGGGTTATCCTCGGAAGACCTGAGAGAGAAGACACAAAAACTTTAACCGATGACTTTTCTTTTCATCAATAGGATGTTTGGTTGGTTGTTTGTCTTAAATCTTTGGAGGTGTCAGTGAAAAATAAATATTTTATATCAATCAAAATGAAATGGCTTATATTAGAAATCGACATAATTTTTACTACAAATTCTATGTATCTTATATTCTTCTTTCATTTCTGTTTCACGTTTTTCTTACCAAGTGACAGTAGTAGTCTGACTGGCGGCGGGAGGTGAGAGGAGGGTGGGTTGCCAACTCAAATCCTGAAAATATTTTAGAAAAATATCTCTTAAATATCCAATTAGTGGTTTAAAAAAGAGATCATAATTTTTTTTCAAATACAAAATACAAAATTATCTCTTAATATCTAATTAGTTACCATATGATTGATATCAGTAGTCTTAATATTATTTATTTATTCATTCATTTACTAATGTACTATTTATTTATTAATTTAGCTTCCAATTTACTTATACATTCATTAATTCATTTAAAAGTCTTTATTTGTTAATATCTTTTATTTGTATATTCATTTATATATTCGATTTATTTATTTATTTATTCACTTATGTATGTATTTATCAACCTCAATAACAACTGATATCAAATATCATCCTAGTATCTAATATCAAGGAGCTCTTTTAATCAATCAAGTTTGTTGTGCGCATCATAATTATGTAGGTTAATTATTCGCTGAATAAAACAGAGCTAACAATTATCTACCTGGAGGTCTTTCAGAGTAACATCTCTCTGTTTTCTGGCCTCAGCCAGCTCCATTTCCAGGACTTGGACCTTCATGGCCGAGTCGAGATGTTTCTGCTCGATTGCCCTGGCCCTCTTCTCAGCAGCCTGCCTTTTCTCCTCGGACTCGCGAATTCGACAGCTGATATCGTCCACGAGTACGCTGATGCCTCCGCTCGCCCCAACACCAAGGTCTGATGCCAGACTCTCCCATGATAATGATAATTAGATATTTAGACTTATTATATGATGAGTATAGAATGGGTGGAGGGGATATCTACACATTTAACTTGTATGTCCGGACACACCAGTTTATTCCATGAATATTTTGCCATTTATGCAATTCGTCAATATCCATTTTGATGGATTCAAGAAAAAGTTCATGCCAAATTGTTTGATTTATAATAAAAGATTATTTACCCGGATAACCAACCTGTCCGGGGTAGTGATCTTTTTTCTTGATTGTTATTTTTTATTGTTATTTTTTATTTTTTTATTTATTTTTTGTTGAGAATATAGGATTTTGGTTTGGATGTCAAACAATCTCAATATTTTATGAAGTTGGATTAATTCTCATCTACCATTAGATGATTGCGCTCCATTCATCTATTTTCATAAAGGATAATTTTCATTCAATACTATCTTGAAAACGAATGACAATACTATAAACATTCAACAATCTAAATTGAGATTTAAATAAAAGATGAAGACTTACAAGAAGTCGTTCCTCAAGCTGATGCTTTTCGGAAGAGCTCTCGAGGCATTGCAGCAGTAGCTTTCCTGTGAGATGACCAGCTGATGGGGACGGGTTGGCTGACATGGGGAGAATGCCGGATCCTCGTAAAATCAACACAGCTTCTGTTGAAGTCATCATGTCTCGCAGTAATAATGTTCAGGATGATGATAATATTAACAATAACAAGAATGATGGTTTTGCTGAAAATTTTATAATTTTCTTTTTTTATGAGGGAGCTAGGTGACATGGTTTAATTAAGGTTAAATTTTGTTTCTTGAAGGGTATTCATATCTCAAATTATTATTTTATTTCTATTCGGAAGATTTATGTAGGTAGCATGTTTTCTTACATCCAGGGAGTTAGCCATCGGTGGTTTGATGTCAACAGAAGCTGAACCGATACACGGTAGAGGTCTACCCAGGACCCAGGGGTGTGGGGAGCGTATTCTTCCAACGCAATACAACGCCAAACTTTTGTTTCCCGAGATAGAATTTTAGAAACTATGATCTAAAAAAAAGGCTGGGAGAGTACAGATGAAATGAAAATTATAAAGAAAAGGTTGAAAAGGAAAGATGTAACCATTTTCATTGGTTGATCGAGGAAAAAGGGTGCTCTTTTGTGGTTTTAAGTTTGTGCAAGGGGAGTTTTTATGGGCACTTTTTTTTACACAGGTCAGACTGGATTTTAAAGGGATACTCAACCGCAGATTGTGGACGTTTTAATGCCGCGAGAGGGCACCATGATCGTTACCTGATCATACCGTTGCCCCGCGGGGCGCAAACCTCGGATAGATTGGTCGCCGCACAAACATGCACGCTCCGCCTGAGCTCGAGCTCTCGTGCGAGATTCGGTCGGCTTCGTGCAGTCGAAATGTAATCCCACTTAGTCCAACGGACGCGTTCGACGCACAAACTTTGTGTACGAGTGAATGGGGCTTACGCAATCCTGACTTTCCCAACGGCCGCCCGGTGGCGTATCCCTAATAACGGGAGTAATTGCCCACCACGTCCCCCCCCCCCATCCCTCACTGCTTTGAATGGGAAAAAAATAAGAAACGATATGAAATTGACTGAGACCTGCGTATAAATTTAACGAACTGTTTTGTATTTAAAAAAAACTGATCATATTTTATCATGATCACAGACGGAATATTTTTCCAATCTTCTTCAAACTTGCTCAACTCATGCAATGTTATCTAAATAGAAGAGAATGTAATGTAATGCAAGAGAATGTGGTTTGTTTACAATTTCGTTACCAGGGCCAACAGAATAAAAAAACGCATTAAATTATGCAGGCGCTGCTTCGTGAAAACGCGCTCGCGCTACTCTTACGTAATACCCAAATTACATTATTACCTTGCGCACACCATTTGTAAAGGCGCTTTTTACGCGTTTTAATGCTCCTATGCTATGACCACGCCCTAGATTGCGCAATTACGTCATTGTGTCAATGATATTGCCAATGTCATGACGACTCAGGATTTTCACACAATATTAGACCAATCAGGAGGCCTGGGGCCGTATTCTGAAAACTATGTTAACTTTTATCTTAGTAAAACGATGTTAATTGTCATAGCAAATCAAAATCAGGATAAGTCATTGGTTAATGATTGCGCAAAGATGGCTGCGCGTAATGATTAGTGTTTACTGCGCGCAATTCAATTTGTTATGACAATTAACATAGTTTTCCTTTACATAAAAGATAACATAGTTTTCAGAATACCGCCACTGTATGCCATTTTAAGTATTTAAATAAATAAATTATCAAATTACTAAATTTATAATTATAAATGGATCCGTAATTATTTGTACTGGACATCACTTCTCCCTGAAATACTTTAGATTTATGGTACACAAAATGAAAAGCAGAATCAATAACAAATTTTTAATGTCCAATCACACAACTTCTTATATGCACCGTTATCACTGACATAAACTTTCAACCAATCACGTTGAAGTTGCATAACCTGTACATCGAAGGAAAACAAAGAAGTCGTTTCCGACCAATAATTGGGAGAGCATACCCATAGACTGAATTTTTCGTTTGTTTGTTTATTTGTTTGTTTTTGTTTTGTTTGCTTTTAAAAATTTTACAGGAAATTATTTGATAGTCGATTGATGTATCAGATTGCTCTTATTTACTGTTATGAATCTAATGGGGTGTTGCAAGAAAGTTGCAATCAATTGCAAATCCCCCATTTGCGAATGATTTGGGGGATTTGCAAATGATTGCAACTTTCTTGCAACACCCCCTAAGTTTGCATGTTGTGAATCCGAACATAAGGAAAATGGGAACGGAATGGGCGGGGGGGGGGGGGGGTCCGCTTAAAACAACGAATGGAGCCCACAACCACAGAACAATATCCCCTCAGTTAAGTCAACAGTTAGCACATTGAAAATGAGTTGTAGTTGTATCAGAATATGGGAGCATTTTTTTTCCTTCGGGGGGGGGGGGGATCTTACTTATGCCGCAATGCCAATGGGCAAATTTAATGAAAAGCACTCTTTAGAAAAAGCATGGGGTAAGGAAAACTGCCTGTTTAATGAGTAGTAGTTCTCAAGCTTTCAACACATCCATTCCAATTTATCACACCCTGTCCTTCGGTCATTATAAGGAAATAAATTATGATTTTATTTCATTAACATAAATAAAACTGTATTATAAAATGTCGTTTCATATATGGTCGAATGGGGTATCGTAGAAAACAATTTTTTTAGGCGGAAAGTTATAGTTCGACGCCCGGACTCCTTTTCAATTATTTGGACACAACATTTCACTGTATGAAACAGGGGTGGGTGCAGGGAGAGTTATTTCTCCCTTCCCGCGCAAAGCGCGAAAGTTCTTACGTTTTACAGCAAATTTGAGAAAAAGATAAACGGCTCGGAGCAAACAATTTTTTCAGGCGAAAAGTTATAGTTCGACGCCATGACTGCTTTTCAGTTATTTGGACGTAATACTGCACTGTATGTAACAGGGGTGGGTACAGGGAGAGTTATTTTCCCCTTTCCGCGCGAAGCGCGAAAGCTCTGATGTTTTAGCAAATTTAAGAGAAAGATAAACGGCTCGTAGCAAACCATTTCTTTAGGCGGAAAGTTATAGTTCGACGGCCTGACTGCTTTTCACTTATTTGGACGCAATACTGCACTGAATGTGACAGGGGTTGGTGCAGGGAGGGGGAGTTTCCCTTTTAAGTTTTAACAAATTTTGAGAGAAAGATAACGGCTTGTATAGCGCCTTTTTAGGCTTTTTTCTCTCACTTCCCCTGCTTTTTCGCTCTCGCTTTTTTGTAGGGGCTGAATAGGGGGGCCATGGCCCCCCTTTGCCACCTGGCTACACCATTTTTTACATCATTGCAGGCTTTTCATGAGCGTAAAGAATAAAGATCAGCATTGGTCAGCAATCATTCATTTTCTAGTTGTCGAGATATTTTTTAGAAATTTCACACATTTTGGGGAATGGTTAAAAGAGCAGAAAACATGACAAGCGATGTCATACGTGTAATAGATACCACCAGTATACTCATTGAAATAGCTAGCTGGGTGGTCTTCTTTCAAGACTGTTTAGATAAAGTCTTCATGTTGGTCTAGAGTTCAGCTTTCAATCAATCAAGACTCGAAAATGCTGCGCTCGGAAATAACACTTCATACAGAGTGTTCAGTCGGCATGAAACGCCTTCAACCATTGGTCATTTATATGTTTCATTCCACCAATCATTATATACCTTTGATGTGAAGAGGAGAGAAGTGGCGATAAGTAGTAGTTCTCGCGCAAACCATTCTTCCTTTCGGGAAAAATCAGGGATTTGAAGCTATATGTTTCTACAAAGTTTAAAGTGGCATGGACTGCTGAGCATGCGAACGCAATATGTTCGGTACCAAAATAAAAAATGGGGAGGGCTGCAGCTGCTCACCCCCCCCCTTCCCCTCAGTTTCGCAGTCAAAGAAGAAAGGGCATCATAGATATAAAATTCTTGTCTAATATTTGTAATGAGATTTGTTTGGGCAATTCAAATCGGTACTAAAACATACTTATTCAATTGATGGATATTATTATAACATTTCCGGCAGCTTTTCTTCTTGTTTCTCTTTCTCATCTTTTCCTCAGCGCGTTGAGACCCTTTTCAAAGGTATAATGCGCTATATAAGAACTGTTCTATTATGATGATGATGATGATTATTATTATTATTATTATTATTATTATTATTATTATTATTAACAAGATAAGTTTGTTTAAGTTTGACCAAAGAAAATCGGCTTGATGTGAGAGGAAAGTAAAAAAGAAAATATTGTAAATTATGTAAAAATCTCTCGGGATTTTAAAATGTACGTGCGGGAATACAAATCAAGGAGGACGGCTTTGTTTCAACAATTGCACCACGAACAGAATACCAATTTATACCATGCAGACAAACAGACACCATTGCATAAATTGAAGGAAAGAAAAGTAATGTAAAATGAAAGTGTTGACAACCGGTCACCTTGCTGTCACCATGCTAATTCGATGAGATGTAACATCTCTGATATTTTTTTTTTTTTTTTTTTAGATTGATTTTATTTCTGCGTTCAATAGCATGATACAAAATATAGTAATACATGTGTTACAGATTTAATATATATACATATATATATATATATCAACATATTGTCAGAAGTTAACAATTTACTTCTTGAACACAAATAAAATATGTATACAATATGGAAAGTTAACATTTTACAATTAACAGGATTTGTGAACGCAGGAGACCGTCATCATGAGCGATTTGCTTGATGTCGATGGCGGCCTCAATTACCAATTACCAATGGAAAGAGAAAGACTTACAAGTTTATGGGTAAGGGATTCTTGAAGTATTTCGGAAAGATGTAAAATTTTGCGTGCGATCGTTGAAACGAAATTGACCTGGCAAAGGAAAAACCTCCCCCTAGGTTTTGGTTTGAATTGATATTAGCATAGTTAGATATAGATTTGATATTTACGACAGCTCATATCTGTGACACATATACACGGTTTATTCTCGTGCCCGGAATTTGTACTCGTTGATATTTTGACCATCTTTTCATTTTATGTGTGGTCCATCCGATATCAAATTTTTAGATCGCATTATGTTCATAAGTCAAAACCATTTAGTCGTACCAACTGTAGGCTGGAATTCTTCAGGAGAATGATAATGAATATTATCATATATCATCATTTATCATTCTCCTGAAGAAGACGCCAAGGAGCGTCAAAAATTTGAGAAAATAAATAAGTTTTTTTAGACATTTAGATGAATGAAGCGAGTGTAATGCCTAAAATAGAAGTTTCATATGAATGAATATATTTATTTCCATATATTCACTGATAACAATGCCATCTTATGTTCAACTTACTACTACATTTAATTACAAAGAATGATTGCAGCATAAACGAAACAACTGTGTACGTGAATAATACAGCATAATGGCAAAGAAAAGAATATGTTGAAAATTATGACTACCGAGTATACCGAGCAGACCTAAGCATAAAATGTATTTTTAAGAGATACTCCACGCGTTTTGCTCTGAAGTAAGAATATAAACTTGGTGCAAATTTGCACATTTTGAACAAGGACATAATCCACAAGAGCCTCTTACATAATATTCGGGTCAATATACGGTTTGACCCCTAAAATTTGCAACAAAATGTTATTTGACATTTTTGTGGTTCTTGTTTGTTTGGGGGTAATATTTGACATCTGGGCCCCGTCTTATAAAGAGTTGCGATTGATTCGACTCGATCGCAACTCGAAATTAATCGCAACTATGTACTGAAAAGATAGGAATGACGATTGATTTCAAGTTGCGATCGATTCGAATCAGTCGCAACTTTTTATAAGACGGGGCCCAGGAATAACATACTATAAAATTATAAGAAAATCGGACATCCGTCAAATGGATATTTTTAAAATGGCGTCTGGGATGGCTACCAATACCTACATAGCCATAACATATGTAGCATAAAATTATGGGTGTTTTTAAAATAAAAATCAATTTCAATAAAGCATACATTTAGCAGTGAAACTACCTACGGGATATTTTTTTCACGGCTTTCAAACATACAAGGGTAAGGGTAAGCCTGATTGTGATGTTTTGAATGAGAGAGAGAGAGGGGGGAGAGAGAGGGAGGGAGAGTTATCATACAGCACATAATGGGAATAAATGTCTATTTCCCTTCTCCCTTCTACTCTCGATTAAGATATCAATCTTCTTTTTTATCGACAAAATCTCATAAGTGTCGTGGTCGAGTCGTATGAACAACTGACTGGGGAAAATAGTTTGTGGGTTCGATCTAATTGGCAGTGTAAGCATTTTATTGACATTGCCTCTCTCTATACTCAGGTGTAAAGTTGGTAACCAATAGGAAGCAAACGTCATTGTGGTTTCTTCAGTAATTTATGTGCACAATTTGTAAATGGCGCCTGGGTTGAATGCTTCCTAGGGAGTGGAAAATGTGGGAAAATATTATTTGGGGGCAAGCCTGAACGCAATTACCGGGATAATCCTTACTAATTTGGCTGATGTGTGTCTGTCCTTCCGTTTGTTTGAAAGCGCTTTTCTCCGTGATTTTCCACTCAATCGAGCTGGGTTTTTTTTTAAACGTGGTTAAATTGTTCCCAGATTGTCATGAGGGGGTTGTTTGTGGTATTTTGGTAGTATTATGTAAAGGTTTTTGACAATTCGTAACTTTCTTTGGCAGCCCCCGTGTAAAGCTTCGAAGTTCCCAGTCCTTTCGACCTTTTTCGGGTCAGCGAATTTACATAGGCATACATTTCACGTACGGTACGCTTCCACCGTCTACATGTATTTGGGCTTTGCTAGTATTATGTAAATCGCCTAGAGACATTGTGGATACAGCCAGATAAAAAAAAATCATTCAGGTTTATTTCTTTCATGATATTTTGATCAGGGTTCCTTTTTCAGATACCTCCGAACAATACATGGGCAAATCAAAGTAGGTAGCGCCGATAGATATATCTTATTTTCTAAAAATGAAAAGATACAGTGATAACAATAATGAAAGGCAGAGATAATACTACTGCACATTGGACAAACAGTTCTTGTATTTTTTTTATCATCAACTTGTAAATTGAATAAGTCATCTGTTTGAACAATAAGAGCTACTGAAAATGAAAGTGCACTAACTGTACACTCACTATGGAGATGCGCCATGAACAATAACTTTCTCGGAAACCTAATAGGGCCCTGTTTCATAAAACTGTTATGAATAACACTGCCTCATCACTTTGACAAAGTCGCTCTCAGTAGCTTACAATAATAATTATGGTAACTTGGTATTGATAACAAGTTTTATGAAACGGGGCCCTGGTCCGTGTTTGAATTTCATTATTTATATAGGTGGCGCTCTATCATTACGTCTTCGTTCCCTAATGGGGTCATTCGGCTAGGGTTCAGCTCAGCCTTCCTTCAGCGGTGCATGAAATGATCAGGCATTTTCATTTTGTGATGCCTTGTCAGATGAGGATTGTTCGCTTAATGCTTCTTTCAGTGCTGATGCCAATCCCTTGATACCCTGTCAAATACCAAAGGGAAACATTGATTTTTTAAAAAAATATTTGAAATACATATAACAGTATCGAACCGTAGAGCATAAATTCTTGAGCAGAGAGGTATAATCTGCACATCAGCAACTAAAAGTAATTTGTAACAAATTGCAAAACCACTAAGACCTAAGAAAAATGAAAAATGATGTTATCATCATTATTTAAACAAACGGGGCATTCCACGATAGGCTGTTTAACAAGGTGAAAATATTCTTTATGGAAGGGGGAAAACAAAAGGAAATTATCCTTTACTTTGGAAGTGACTATTCTGAAATTCACAAAGTTGGGCCTTTCCATGTGTAAAAGTTCTGTAAATATTTTGGAACCATGTGCTTACTACAAACTGGTCTATAAGTTAAATAAGGAGGAATTTCACCTAGGTATATACTTTTAAATATGGTAGCCTCGAAGCTCTGAATAAATTTGAGTGTACACCAAGCATTCCCTTATTGACATGTGAGTGTGAGAGAGAAAGAGAGGGAGAGGTAGAGAGAGGGATAGAGAGAGTGAGAGAGGGAGAGAGAGAGAGAGAGAGAGTGGGGGGGGGAGAGAGAGAGAGAGAGAGGGGGGGGGGGGGAGAGGGGGAGATGCCTGAGCATGGGCACTCCTTAGAAGATGGTATCAAAATCAAATACACGCAGCTATGGATTTAGACAACTTCACCGAAATGTATTGAAATATGGCTTACCTCCTCCAGCTCTGACTCCGAAACATTGGAGAAAGCGGCCCGAAGGTAGGGGCAAGGCCCACGCTTCTCCAGAGTAAATGGTCCCCCAGGTACCATCATGAAGCTGTTCTTAATCGCGAAGGAATAAATGAAAGTTTCAGAGTCCCCCTGCAGACATGTCAAGCGTATCCACAGGAACATGCCAGACTGTGGGACAGCCCATGTAGCGAGTCCTGGAAAAAAATGGCTGCATAGATAGGACACGTGCTCTTACGACATTTGCTCTACTGTATATATCCAATACTAACATAATTATTTAAGGGCTGTCACATTGTGTCGAATAACTATGACGATAACGAGATTTTAAATTAAAAAAACACCCTAACTGGGAAAATCTAGGACGGCGTTCAAGTCCACACAATCGAAAGCTCACTATTACCTCTTCCTGCGCGCCCTGCATTGGCATTTATCAAGAGGTTTTGCTTTTAGAGGTGTATCCTCCAACTATGTATGTACCACATGAATGTATATTTTGTCATATTTTTGTATAATGTACACTATTTTGTTCATTTATTAATTTGTACACTTACATTGAAAGTTAAAAAGTTGGAAATAAACGTCATTAAATTAAAATTGAATATTAAAATTTGGATCGAACCAGGGATTTCTCGTGTGAGAGTCTATAGCCTTCACCAATAAACCACAGTGGACTTACTCAGTAACACTTATAATATGTACACCCCGTTCTAAAGACTGTTTTAGTTTACCTGTGAGATGGTTCTTGGCAGCCTGTACCACGATGTCTCGACGATGTTGGTAGAAGTTCCTCAGATCATTTGCTCGATGGATGAATTCTTCCATGCCCCACTGTCTGACAAGCTTATTCAGCACCACCTATAAATCAGTAATTTTCGAATTTATCAAAGAACAAACCATATCTACCCATGAACATAAATGCATCTGAAAATTAATTGTACCAGCAGCCCCCCCCCCCTAACAGTGGGTTTAGTGGAGGGCCACAATCGGTCCGTGCCCCCCCCCCCCACCCCCTTGAAACCCATTTGGCATATCTTATAGTAAAAAGCATAAAATTGTTCTCTTCCTTGTGCTATTTTCTTTTTGGAATTTATTGTACAACCCCTTTCAAAATTCTGGATTGATCCCTGCCCCTGAGGGTGTAAACTTAAATCTTTTAGTGGTTAACTCTTATCCCTTATGAGATACACAGGTACATCTCCTAAAGTTCAGTATTGCATCCTTCTTATGCTTTGGTCACAAATCAGAGCGGCGACCGACCGAAGTTGTAGCCTGTTCGGACGCCGCTTGACTTTAGGCATCGCCCAACGATTTTTGGAGAAGTCGAGCGGGCAATAAAATCCCAGCGATGCCTAGGCGGAGCCCTGTCAATTTCCCGTCGGTCGCCGGTCGATTTTAGGTAAAAACTGGGCGAAATCGGGGGAGATTCTCCGCACGGCGTCCGGGCAGTGACCGACTGATGATCCACCGATTCCTACGCGGCGACCGGGCGGCGACCGCTCGGCAGCCTTTGATCTAGCAGCTTCGATTTTTTACCTAAATCGCTCGACGGCGACCGCTCGATTTCCCGTCGATCGCTGGTCGATTTTTGGTCACCAGTGGGCGAAATCGAGGAAGCTTCTATGCGCGGCTTCCGAGCAGTGACCGACTGATGACCTACTGATTCCCGGGCGGCAACCGCTCGGCAGTCTTTCATCTAGGGGCTTCAATTATTGACCTAAATCGCTCGACGGCGATCGCTCGATTAGGACGGTGCCCGGGAGCTAATTTTTTTTTCCTGTACCTTTGGGGCTATCCAATATGAATATTCATGACTTGGGTCTTAGAGATGAGAGTACGCATGCGCATGACCAGTAATACGGTTTATTCCGCCAAGACTAGTCGGCATGAATATTCATGAAAACGACTGTAGGGATATGATAAAACGAGCAAGGCCATTGAGCAGCTGTTCTGTGTGGCGCAGTCGGATAATCTGGTGCGCTATCGATGAAAGGACCGCAAGTTCGAATCTCGGCAGATGAATATATTACGAAATTTTCTTTTGCTGATTTAAAAATAAGGTGAAACTGAGTAAGAAAATACAAATCCGATACTTGTAGTCTCTTTCATGAATATTCAGATTGGATAGCCCCAAAGGTACAGGGGAAAAAATTTCGCTGCCCGGGAGGCGACAGGGGTGCATGCTGCTACAACAACCCGGCGACGCCCGGTCAACGAGCGTATTTGGGGCGGCGAGCCAAAAGTGGGCAAGCGCCGCCAGAATTTTAACTCCGCACTAAAACTTCAGCGGCGACTGAGCGATGCCCTAAAACCAGAGGTGCACGGGCGGCCGCCGCTCGGTGTCCGGGCGAAATTGGCTAAAAATTCGCCGCCCGGCCGCCGAGCGGGCTATTCCCGCTATTCGGGGTTGTGACCATAGCCATAAATCAGGCTCTGTCCAGGGTGAAAGTTTGCACCTTTTGAGATTCATATTTGCACTGTATTTTAGGAAATTACAGGGGTGCATGCTGCTACAACAACAAAAAACTTAAAACGTCTTCACCATCGCGACATTTTGCCCCAAAATTCATTTTTTAAAGATAATTATACCAAAATATAGTTCAATCCTATTGATTAACAAATTGAATTAAAGAGCTTGTTAAGCTTCCTTGTTTGATAGTAGAAATTTGTCTGCCAGTCAGTTTCTTGGCAAAGATGAGAGTTGACCGAACCGCGAGTCCAAGTCACAATAGATTTCTTGATCGTGCCTTTTTAAGCTCTCTCGTCATCGATTGTGTTTGCCACAAATTTTATGAGGTACGTACCTGTGCAAAAATGCTAGCATGTTGGACCGTATACTGCAACTCGTAGAAGATCCGTGTTACTAATGCGTTAGGGCCAGATACCCAGCCCACTCGGAACCTAATCACAAATCAAATTAATGTTGCTAATTGATATATTTACCGAAAAACACGGCTATGTGACATTATGTTGGCACTGGTTAAAGGTCCACTGCAACCCTAATGCAAGTTGATTTATGTTGATGTGCATGCATACAACTTATATTGTGTTATTCAAACATCTAAATGTTTCCTAGTTTTTTAAATAATTCTTGAAATCATATTCTCATACATGCTATAAGCTCCACCCTAAAAAAATGCTCCAGATCTCATTCCTGCAGTGACATCATCTGTCAATCTTTAGTGAGCTAAGGGGAAACAGTGGTATGTAGCAGAGATGACCATCTGTTTTAATAGACCATACAATGCCTACATATAGTAGTTGCCCTGTAAGACATGATGTCGCATCACCAGGAAAAGAATGGTAATATGAGGAGGTATTGTTCGAAAGCATGCAATTCTAATGTGAGCATGTGCTGAGCTGGGGAAAGTTACATTCCACTGTCTATTGTAGATTGTTAGTGTAGCTGACTGATGATTGACAGATGATGTCATTGCAGGAATGAGATCTGGAGCTTTTTTATAGGGTGGAGCTTAGGAGGTATAGGTTGGAGGTTGGAAGAAATGTTTCAAAAAACATTTAAAAATCTCTGAAACATATCTAGATGTTTGAATAACAGAATATTAGTTGTATGCATACCTGTAAATTAACAGCAAAAACTTGTATTTGGGTTGCGTTTGGTTGGGCCCTTTAAAGTTGTATGATATATTCAACCAAACGAGACTTCGCCGTCTTTTACTTTACGAATAGTCATTCAAGATAAAATATAATTCGGCGAGAACTGTGTAGCGCCTGTGTAGCGCCAACTATAAAACATATTTTATTTGCTTTCTTTTTTATTCCCAATTTTGGTTTGAGCTCATTCATTCACATTTCGCACAATGTATATCATTTTTCGATCTGGCAGAATGGTTATAAGAATATTCGATTTTTACACTTATATGATTGGAGCTGTCTTTTCATCTGGGGCACATGCACTCATCCGGTCAAACTGCATGCCACATACCTGTCACTGAAGAATTCCGTTTTGTTTTGTTAGTTCGTTTTTGTGTTTTTTGTTACTTGTCAGAAATCCAAAAGACATAATTTATGCTTTGCTTTTCTACTATGTAAGCATTTTTTTTTTTTTTTTGGTTTGTTTGTTGTTTTTTATTTTTTATTTTTTATTTTTTTTTTTTTTTTTTTTTTTTTTTTTTTTTTTTTTTTTTTTTTTTTGGGGGGGGGGGGGGGGGGGGGGGGGGGCTTGTCAGTGAATTTCTTTCGTGAGACATAACTGTGTCTGGTGTCCGTTACTTGTAATAGTAATGATTTTGTATGCTTACCCAGATCCTATCACTTTCGAGAAACTATCACATCGAATAACTCTTCCATCTACATCGAGAGATAAGTACGATGGAATTTTCGGCTACAAGGGGAAACAAGAAGAAAAAAGCTTTTAATTCCTTAATTATTATTGCGATGGTTGAGGAGTCCATGAATTCTTCTCAATAGCGGCATGCCATTATAAAATAATTAATAATCATGTATATAGATGAATCGTCACCAGAATATGAAAGTGAAGAAGAAGAAGAAGCAGCAGCAGCAGAAGAAGAAGAAGAAGAAGAAGAAGAAAAGGAGAAGGAGATAGAGAAGGAAAAGAAGGAGAAGTAGAAGAAGAAAAAAAAGAAGAAAGGAAGAAGAAAAAAGGATAAGATGATCAATAAGGAGAAGAAGGAATGGTGGATGAGGAGGAGGGGAGAAAGGGAAAAAGAAAAAGAGTAAACAGAAATAGAAGAAGAACATTTTTAGAATATTAAAGAAGGAATTACGGTTATTATATAAGAAACGTAAAAACAATAACGATATTTGAGAAATTACCTCGTTGAACTGGATGAAATAGTAGGAATCATCTTCGATGATAATGAAATCATATTTCTGTGCAAGGGCGTATATCTTTCGTCTCTTTTCCAAAGATGTTGTTTCTCCGGATGGATTATTGCCATTGGGTACTGCATAAAGCACCCTAGGCCTCTCACTCCTGATTAAGAATAACATTTATAGAATAAGTAAAAGTATAAGAAGATAAGTATCAAACGTTTGAATATGAACATGAATATGAATATGAGTATGAGAATGAGTATATAATTCTAAATATCAGAGTAAGTGTAAAATAAGTATGAGTGTATAAGTGTAAGCTTGAGCACGATTGTATCCAGGTAAGTATAATTATGAGTAATCAGTTCCCTTAATATATTTTAAGAGATCTATACCCCCCCCCCCCTCCTTTAAACATAAGTGTTAGATATTCCGTGCCTAATTCAGTCAGTCAGTAGCCAAAATCCTTGATTCATTATCTGGAGCCAGGGATACTGTCACATCCCCCTACTATTCTTATAGGGGGACATTTTATGATACATTTTATGATACATTATTTAGGTCTTTGGTGGGTCTTAACCACTAACATATTTCATTTTACTACTTATAGTGGGCTTTCAACACCAAGCGAACGTTTCTAGGCCTAAGGTTGGCTCTGAAATGCATAAAAACAATGGCGGGCCACTAAAACATAAAATTTGGGCACTTTGGGCACTTTTTATCAAAAATCAGTCGATGCCATCGTTTTCAGCATTAGATTTTACATAGGGATCCATGTTGAAAAGAAAGTGAACACTATTTCCCATGAGGCCTGCTACCGGAGTGGGGGTCATCGTTACTCCAAATGGAATTGTATCTCACCATTTCTGTTCATCAGCCTGATCATACTGCGAGAGTATCTCCTCTAGCTGTTCAATGTTTGGTCCATCTTCTTCCGATTTAATGGAGACGGTCACTGCCTCACTACGACGTAGCTTCAGATGAATGGGATTTCAAGTAAAAAAGAAAAGTAATAGGCAATTTATAAAAAATGTACATGTAGTAGCATTGTAAACGAAGCGTTCTTCATCCAATTTTCGTCCCCCCCCCCGTAGAGGCGTTGTTGTCGAGGGGTTTAAACACTTGACTTGATATGCGAATGTCGTGAGTTCTATCCCCGGCACGACCTTGCACAAGCATTTCATCTTAATTGCTTCTATCCACCCAGGTGTTAGATGGGTACGTTACCCGGCAGCTTCGCTCCCCATCTACATCCCTTTTTAAAATCACATTTTCCATCATGGTTTGCTAAGATTCTTTCCCAACCAGTACAACAAACCCGCACTGCAGTATTGTATTGGACAAAATAAGAGAATCCATGGTGGAACCCCCTGTAGAGCCCACAAATGTAAAAATCAACCACAAATGTAAAAATTACCACAAATGTAAAAACATTGCACCCGCAAATGTCAAAATAACGACAAATGTCATAACATGTCAACCACAAGTGTAAAAAAAACACAAATGTAAAAAAAAATAGTCCACAAATGTAAAAATCTGTTTATAACCACAAATGTAAATCTGTTTAACCACAAATGTAAAAACATTTCGCCTACAAATGTAAAATTTCCATTTTTACCACAAATGTCATAACATGTCGACCGTAAATGTAAAAACTCATTGTTTGCATAAAAGCACCCATGTAAGATAAGTTATTATGATATGTATGTGTGTGTGTATGTATGCGTGTGTGTGAGGTTTTCCTGACCATTAAAATCCCTAAAATATTGAAACACCCTTTACCAGAAATGTCAAAACATGTTAATCGCAAATTTGGGGGGGGGGGGGGGGGGGTCGAGCAGCTGATCATAAACTTCAATGGCAAAATTTACATAATCCATCGATCTCTACATAGAACAGCAATTTATTTTATCACTCTCAAAAGTCCAGCAAGATTGGTGCTGAAAATCGAAGGAATTGTGAACTTTTTCATAAAAGCATAACATTTGGCATATAGGTAGAGATTTTGATGCTGAATAATTCTGAAACCTAAAATTTGAGCCCTGGGGCCATTTGTTCCCATTGAAAAAAAACATGGCTATCTCAGGGTATTTTTCCTTCATAACTGATTTATTCATATCTAGTTCTGATATACTAAAATTTTGTAGAATATATAAGTGCTTTAGGTGGTCATTTTTTTCAAATGATGGTGCTATCCCATATATCAAAATATTACAAACTCACTGATTTATTAAATATAAGTAAAATGCTTCTAACTGTGGTCAGTCAGATATTATGTCCTTGAAATTAACAAGATACGTGGTTTAGATGCCCATTGTGACCCATTAAGGCCCAAATGAATCTATGTGCAACATAAGAGGGTTTTTTCGTCTTTTGTTTAATTTTTTTTAATGATAGACGGCAATTTTGAAATCAAGGTCATATGAAAAGCCCACTTCAGGGGCATCTTTCTTTAAATTTGATTAATTCTCTCACAAGAGGATGGCCAGGTTAAAACTGGCTGCTGAAGTTTTAAAATATGCCTACTTGCATATAACTTTGAGTTTGAACGTTCATTGGAAAGGCGGGCAAGCTTAAAAAACCTGTAGCATATATAGGGTCACTTCATTTCACCAAGATGGCCGTCATATTTGAAATGTCCGCTGGTCTGTTTCACTGAGATGTGGCTTTGTCTTGAAACTTATAACTTGACATGAGGCAGAACTTTGTGTATAACTATAGAAATTACTGGATATTGCAATTGTTCATCTAAACAGACATAAAGCAAATTTATTACAGCGTTTTGGGTATACTCCCTTATACTGATAGCTCAATCCTCAGAGCACCAAGTTACGACGAGGCGATGCACCGTGCTGTGGTGGTGATTCACAAACACAATAACCCCCCCCCCCCCGTGACCTGACAAGAAAGCACACACACACACTCACACACGTTTACATGGCTTTACTTCCGAGGACAACTATTGTTCCTCTATTGTTACTCGTCCTCGGACAGTCGACGGAATAAGGCATAAATTCATTGTTCGACGTTCGAGGACTATTGTCCGGCTTCCGAGGACCATTGTTGTCATGATTTTTTTTTTGTTCTCTGTCCGAAAATGTCCTCGGACATAATGCTAAACAAACGCACCCTCACACCCACACACACAGTCTTGTATGTACAGGTACTGTTCCTCTATTGTTCCTCCGTCTTCGGACAGTCGACGGAATAAGGCACAAATTCATTCTTCGACGTTCGAGGACTAATGTCCGGCTTCCGAGGACCATTGTTCTCATGATTTTATTTTTGTTCTCTGTCCGAAAATGTCCTCGGACATACGGCTAAACGCGCCCACACACACACACACACACATACTCACCCTGGTATACTTGTGTGTCTTTCCCTTTGTTCTCTCTATTGTTCAAATAGCCACACAAGCAGCAAAAAAAGCCACACAAGCCTGACGGAATAAAGGAATCTATTGTGTTTGACTGTCCATTTAGTCACACAAGTATACCTCTGTTGGTACACACACACACACACACACACACACTCACACACGTTTACATGGCTTTACTTCCGAGGACAACTATTGTTCCTCTATTGTTACTCGTCCTCGGACAGTCGACGGAATAAGGCATAAATTCATTGTTCGACGTTCGAGGACTATTGTCCGCCTTCCGAGGACCATTGTTGTCATGATTTTTTTTTTGTTCTCTGTCCGAAAATGTCCTCGGACGTAATGCTAAACAAACGCATGTGTACATGACATCGAACAAAGAGAACAATGGGCCATCGGTAGTAATTCAATAGGTCATCGGTTGTCAACAATTGGTGAGGTTTATTCCGTCAATGAATTTTGTGACGCAATTCAATAGTGGAGTCATCGGTTGAAATTCGAACAATAGAAAACATAGATGAGTGAGCGTGTATGTGGACCCACCCTCACACACACACACACACACACACACACACATTAACGTTTACATGGCTTTACTTCCGAGGACAACTATTGTTCCTCTATTGTTACTCGTCCTCGGACAGTCGACGGAATAAGGCATAAATTCATTGTTCGACGTTCGAGGACTATTGTCCGCCTTCCGAGGACCATTGTTGTCATGATTTTTTTTTTGTTCTCTGTCCGAAAATGTCCTCGGACATAATGCTAAACAAACGCCAATCATCTGTCACATTATCATCTCAAAATGTTAAAATTAAGTTTTGCAAAAAGCATCAACATTTGAAACATTAGGGAGTCATATTTTCAGACCAAAAAACATCAAGTCATTTTTTCAGACCAACCCTTGCATAAGCCCTATAGATCTATACATGTCTAAATCACCAAGACACAAATAATCCAAGAGATTCAAGCCGTTGTCATAATAATTTTTATTTCTAGTTTATGCAACACTCATTTACATGTAATTGCTGATACAGATATTTATAAGACACGCTGTCATAGATCTCCATATGTCTTAATTGTTTGGTACTGCAACTAAATATACCATTATATAGTTATTTCATACATCTTGTTGTGTAGTTTGAAATAAATGTTCTTTAAGATACTTAGCCACTGTTAATAACATTCACTGTTTTACTTTTGTATGTGTAGTTTTCATATGATTAAAGACACCTGTTCAACAATTAAATACGATTGAGTTGTGTTCACAGGCGTAGCCAGGATTTTTTAATAGGGGGGCCACAGGGGTGTCGATCCGTGTTCATGATCGGGGGGGGGGGGGGGGGGGGGGGGGGGTTGACCGGCAAGGGAGCGAAGCCAGTGGCGTATCTAGGGATTATGGCACCCGGGGCAAAAAATGAAGCCCCCCCCCCCCTCGAGTGCCCAAACCTATCTATGTCAGCGAGGGAGCAAAGCGACCAAGCGGCCAATTTTTCAATTTTAACCCTAAAAAAACGCAATTTTTTTTGCAATTGAGCTCGAATTTTATGCATTGATAAGCGGTTTTCTATTCACTCACTTCTACAATCGGGAGCAAAACTAACGAAAACCCTGAAAAGCTTGAGAAAGAGACGAGAAATTCAGCAAGGGTACCTGAAGTTGAGATTTCTTTCAAAAGTTGAACCTTTGCAAATGCTGTTTTATACAATTTATTTATCTTACATCGGGGGCGCAATATTTAGCAGGAGTCATATGACACATACATGATATATCGAGCAAAGCAATTACATCTTTATTTTTTCAAATTTTGAACCCTTTAAGCTATTTAAGAACAATATAGGCCTACTGGGGGCGCGAAATTACGAGATCCTGAAAGATAATAATTATGCGAGGGAGCAAAGCGACCGAGCTCTAACGTTTTAGCACCTTTTTAGGCGGAATGTTAGTTCGACGCCCTGGCTGCCTTTCAGTTATTTTGGACGTAATACTGCACTGTAACAAGGATGGGTGCAGGGAGTGGGAGTTTCCCCCTTCCCGTGCGAAGCGCGAAAGCTCTGACGTTTTAACAAATTTAAGAGAAAGAAAACGGCTTGTAGCAAACAATTTGTTTAGGCGGAAAGTTATAATTCGACGCCATGACTGCTTTTCAGCTATTAGGACGCAATACTGCACTGTATGTGACGGGGTTGGTGTAGGGAGAGGAGAGTTATTTCCCCCTTCCCGCGCGAAGCGCGAAAACTTTGACGTTTTTGCAAATTTTGAGAGAAAGATAACGGCTTGTAGCGCCTTTTTAACCCTTTTTCTCTCACTTCTCCCGCTTTTTCGCTCTCGCTCTTTTTTTTTTAGTGGCTGAATAGGGGGGGGGGGGCATGGCCCCCTTGTGCCCCCCTGTTTACGCCAGTGGTTGTTATTAGTTATGCATTAGTTGTAGAAGTGAATGCAAGTAGTAAGTTTGTAGTTTAGACAGTGTAACATTCACAGTGCCCTGATTATAAAACGCGATCTGGCAACACGCAGGTCTTTATCGTTGTGTCAAACACACTCGGATTGCGCCTCGTGCGTATAGTACACCACGATAAAAACATTTGTGTTGCCAGATCGCACCAACGCACTCCGAACCATGTATTAATAGTATACTATATAACATATCATTTTTTTCTCAATATGGCCGTGCAGGTGAAAAACAAAGAGCAAAGTGCGGTTTTATAATGTTTAGTTGTTTGCATCTGATTATAATGTACTTTGGCATAATAACATTATTTGCAAAAGATCAGATTGATATGGGTCATCGGGATTTTAATGTATATTGTTCATGTAAAACTCTACAATGAGAAGAGAAACATGTTAGAGTTAGAATAACATTTGTATAGACATTTCCAGACACAGAGTAAACTTTACATGCAAATAGTCATATCGTTTATCACACTGGCACACAGGCAGAACTATCCTGCCTGCAAAGGTGAAACTCAAGAGATATTTTAACACTTCGGCAGCCAATTTGAATTTGGCCATGCTCTTGTTCGGGAATAATTCAAATTGAACAAGAATTGCCTTCAATGGGCCATCGATTGGCCCATGTGACTGCTAAAGTGGGCTTTTCATATGATCTTGATTTCAAAATTATTGTCTACCATAAAAAAAAAACTATTTTGCATATGAATTAATTTCGTGGGCCTCTTTGGTCATAATGGGCACCCAAACAACATCTATAATCTCAAGGACATATTGTCTGACTGATCACAATTAGAAGTATTTTATTTTATATTCACCAAATCAGTGACTTTTTAACATTTTGATATATGGGATGGCCCGTTATTTGAAAATGGGCACCTAAAGCACTTGCATGATTTTTGAGGCCCGGAAATCCTACATAATACTTAGTATATATTTCTATCATTTCGCCTATTTTGCATTATTCTTTCTTTTTATCTTTTTTTTATCTTTTTCCTTTTCTCTAATTTTGTTGTTATACTTTTTCTTTTTTTTTGTGTTGCCTTTTTATAATCTTCTCTTCCATCATTCGCAATGGTTTTCTTTTTCCTTCCACAATCTCTCTCTCTCACTCTCTCTCTATCCATCTATCTTTACGTTATGTCTTTATCCTTCTATCCCTTAACTTTCTATCCTCCCTTTTGTAATGTTATTCATCGATTAACTTTTTACTTCCGTCTTTCCTTATATTACTCCTTATATTCATTCTTCCATCATCTCTCCCTCTCATTATTGTCACTGTCTTTCTATTCTGTATTATCACCATTATTACTATATGTATACCATAATGCAGGGAAATGGAACGTTTTGGAAGTGGGGACTGAAGCCTCTTGCCATGGACCAACTACCCTTTCCAACATTTTGTGAGCGAGCGTTATATAGGCATATACATTGCATTTGCCTTGAAACCGCCCCCCCCCCCCCCCCGGGTGATGGGCTACAGCCCCATTGATTAATTCATTAATTAATTAATTTATTCACTAGAATAATTGATTAAGTACATGTAATTAATTAATGCCATGCTCCATCAGGTCACCTTTTCTCCCCCCCCCCCCCAAAAAAATATATAAATAAATAAATAAATAAATAAACAAAAAATAAAAAATAAACAATAAATAAATAAATAAAAAATAAATAAAAAATTTAAAAAAATAACATACAATTACTGCAAAAAAGTTCGAAAATTTCGGCCAGTGCGCCGAACGGAGACCTGACTGTTTAGTCAAAGCCACTTACAGTAGTATTGTAGGGGAGAATACAAAAAATTAGCCCAGTTGGTCATTAGATGAAACGATGATTAGACCAAATGGTAATTAGACCAGACGGATATTATACTAAATGAAAATTAGACCAAATGGTTATTAGACTAAATGGATGTTGACTTAATGATGATAGACCAAGTGAGGTTAGACTAACTGACAAATGGACCTAATGATGTGTAGACCAAATGGGTATTAGACCAATTCGTGTTAGACCATTTGATGATTAGTCGAAATGGCAATTAGACCTATTGGTAATGGACCAAATGGTTATTAGACGAATCAACAACTACACCAAATGGTAATTGGAGGAAATGATGATTGGACCAATTGGCTATTAGACCAGCTGGCTGTACACCAAGTGGCAATAAACCTATATAACCTATGACAGGCTAACCTATTTGTCTGTAGTATTTGACCCAGTGAACATTAGAACCAAACGGTTATTAGACGAACCGAGAATTGGAGCAAATAATAATTAGACAAAATGGTAATTAGACGAAGTGATGATTGGACGATGTGGGTGATAGACTAACTGGGTTTAGACAAAATGGCTATTAGACGAAATTATGATTAGACCATTTGGTTATTAGACCAACTGGTTTAAGCCGAAATAGATATTGGACCAAGTGAACATTAGACGAACTGATTATTAGACCAAGTGGTGTTTAGACCAAATGGGTTTTAGACGAATTGACGGTATCGACGAAGTGGTGATTAGACGAAGTGTTTATTAGACCAAATGGATATCAGATAAAATGTTGATTAGACAAATTGGTGATGGACGAATTGTTGTTAGACCGAATGATGTTAGACCATTTGGCTATTAGACTAATTTGCATTGGACCAAGTTGCAATTTACCATAATAACTTATCTTACATGGGTGCAATATGCAAGCAATGAGTTTTTACATTTGCGGTCGACATGTTATATTTGTTGTAAAAATTTGTAGGCGAAATGTTTTACATTTGTGGTTAAACAGATTTTTACAATTGTGGGCGATTTTTTTTTTACATTTGTGGTTATTTTTACACTTGTGGTTGACATTTTGTGACATTTGTGGTTATTTTGACATTTGTGGGGGGCAATGTTTTTACATTTGTGGTTGATTTTGGGCTTTACACCCCCCCCCCCCCCTAGACAAAAAAAAAAGCATGTATAAAAAATATGACATAATTTCCACCAAAGAATAATGTAGACCCTTTTAATATTTGAAGCCATAATAAATAGATACTGAAAATGGGTCTACATCATCGATGGGAAAAATTTTATCGAAATTCTTTCCAATATTTGCCCCTATACACCGGTGTCCCCATTCACCGTGATTTACGGTTCTCTATTTTAAACTCGATGTTGAAAATTCACCAAAATAGTTTAAGGAAATCAAAATCGTCTTGGTAGAATTTCTTTGAAATTACTCCTTTACAAATAATAATGATTTAGAGTTCTTCGTACCGCGATATAGAATTATTTTTGAAAAGCTGAATTCCCTTTTTCAGTATTAAACGTTGTTGAAGAAAAATGAGAAAGAATTTAGCGATGGTCTATTTTTTGTGCATAGTAAGAATTGATTCAACTATTTTCAAGACTTCATCAAAATGTTACTATCAAAATAGTACTTTTGGTATAAAAAAAATTGACGTCATACTTATTTTTTGGGGACAAAAAATAGAAATGAAAGAAATATTATTTTACATATTTGGCAATGATTGTCTGATTCTGCACCACTATTCTCACCATTTCTACAAATGCAGCATAGAAGTAATCACTAACAAGAACTTTATCTCCTGGATTTACGAGAGTAGATACCGCCTAAATATATTTTTAAAGGAAGAAAAAGAAGCAAACACAAAATGACGAATAACATTAATAATTATTCAAATTAGCATTTAGGTTCTTGTGCAACATTTTAATATTAAAACATTTTAAATACATTGATTTTGAATTTAAGCATCCTCATCATCCTTCTCCTCCTCATCATCTTTATAATCATCAAAGTCATCGTCATTAACATCATCATCATCATCATCATCATCACTATATAATCATTACCATCGTCGTCATCATCATTATCACCACCATCATTGTCATCATCATCATCTTTATCATCGTAATCTTCACCATCACCACCACCACCATCATCATCTTTCACTTAAATTCTTAATTCGTAAAACTTTACATTGATTTGAACATGTTAAAATCAACTATGTGAGACTGTTACTCGACATTCATCAGAATGAATAGAAAATAACACTCTCATGGTCAGGGAGATGTATTGTTTAAAGAGATATAGTTGGACCCCGTAGCAGATAAGTGAGCACCCTGTACTGAAACCGCCATTGTCACTTGAAAGTAAACAAATCGCTTCCATGATCAAAGTGAACCCAGCAACCAACGTATGGTCTCCAACATTACTTCCATTACTAAGTAACCCCATCCCACTCCCACCCCCCCCCCCCCAAAAAAAAAAAATAAATAAATAAATAAATTTAAAAAAAAAAATAATAATAATAAAATAAAAAATAGAAATATAAATAAATAAATAAAATAAAATAAATAAATAAAAAATACAGACAAAAAACAAAATAAAACAGAACGAACACAACAACAACAACAAAAACAAAAAAAAAAAAACAGCAAACTTACCCCACTGATACCTTGAATACCTCCTGCATTCACCACAACCCTTAGCGCTTTCTCCTTATTTTCATCCCCATAGGTTGGGGGATGATGAAGCTTCACCGTCAGCTCTGTCAACCATTCGCGTAGCGGGATGATGCTGTCAAAATGCAAAGTCATTACGCGCGTACACGTCAGTTTGCAAAACCAGTGACGATTATTTACCACCATATTGTGATTGTATTCATAACATTCATTCTGATAATAACAATAATAATAAAGTATAATTCAAATAAGTTTCAATTTCAAATACAAATTTCATATTGTCATAAAGGGTTGCTGGGGCGAAATTTATATTTCTTTACTATCTATTAAACTCCAACAAGATACATTCTCGTGACTATTTTCCTTATTTTTACTTCTCACCCATACAATTAAGTTTAACTGAAAATGAAGAAATATGATTACCCATCAGAGAGATTATATTGTTGAGCCACTCTCATATCTGCTTCATTCAACTCCATCGTAGTGCCATCTCTGCAAAGAAAAAAAATGTGAGCGTTACTATTTTCGACTGGAGTTCAAAGCTCCTACAAATGGTAAGGTTATTCCCTCTTATGATAAACTATTTTTTCATTACATTCAAATGATAATCATGCAAATAACAGGGGACATTCCAGTTGATTAAAAGCCCACGACACCGACAGTGTCAATCTAGTGAATTCTAAAATAGGTGTCAGAAGGCCTGCGAGACCGACATGTTGGTCTCGTGGACTGTTCGGCAAGGGCCGTCAGTCTCTTGCACATCGGGTGAGAACGACTTTGTCAGTCTCGTAGACTATCGGTTTCATAATGTAATTTTAATCCCTCTCCGGTGTTATTTTGGGCGATTCTCCTGACGTGTGTGACCAAATTCCTGAAAAATAGTTGATTTAAACATTTTTTCAGTATTTATCTTGTAGCAGAAGTCTTTTATTTTGGGTTTTCAAATAACAATCTTTTCCCAAACAGACGGAGTGTAATTGTTTAGTAATTATGAGAGTCCATAATTTTCTTTCAGACGTCAAAAAGACGCAAAAAGGGTTTGGGAACTGCTTGAAAGGAGATTCGTTTTTTTCTTCTTCTCGCCAGCCCTCCAAAAGTGGCCCAGTGGGGGGGGGGGGGTATTATATTTTATGGGGTCCAGTTTACCTCCATAATTCTCTGACAAGCAAAAAAGTTATCAGTTCTAAAAGGGGGCACAATTAAAAAAAGGGCACGGGGGCAATGATGTATAAGTTTCTTTCAAAGGGGGGGGGGGGGCAAGGGCCGGGATTGCGCTCCCTCCCCCTAAATCCGCCACTGGTCCATGCCCGGCCTGTCACGTCAGTCTTTCAGGGTGGGCATTTTTACAAGTTGTCTCGGAGGGTTAATAGACCGACATTATTAGCCTCGTGGGCTCCCAAACTAATGGTGCTCGATCCGGTTTTATTTACATTTTAGGCAAGAGCCCGTGTATACTTGTAGTTTGTAGTTCAAAAGAATGTAATTCATATTCCAGGGGCGGATCCACGATTTTGTAGAGGAGGGGGCACGGAACCGGAAAAGTACACAATTAAAGAGGCAATTTTTGTTTCATTGTGTACTTAAGGTATGAAAATTGGGTTTCAAAAAGGGGGTCGCGGCCGATTTCCACCCCCGGGATACGCCCCTGCTATTCTGTCATGGATGTGAAGAATGGGATTGCATAGTGTTGGTGGTCGATCTCATTGAATTGAAAGATTGAAGAAAAAAAAACAATAAGAGATCATTATTTTGTCATTTTTATTGGAGTAATGTTTACAGATCGGTTGTAAGAGAGAATAAGAGAATAAGACCAATAAATTTACATTATAGGTCTATAATCCCTATAATCTGCATAAATCATGATATCGAATGAAATATTCTGATTTAGAAAAATAGAGCTGGCATTTTCTTTTTTTTTTCTTTTCTCGACTTTCCCGTCAGATATCGCCGTGTTTGCTCATATAGAGCTTAATATCAGTGAACATGTTTGGACCACCACCCCCCCCCCCCCCATCACATAAATATTAATAGAAATTTCACAGCAAATAACTTTAACAAAAATACAACATCTTTCCTAGTTCCTCCTCCCAACTCTCTCCCTCTCCTCCTTGGTGCAGTTAGAGTTGATTCCTATCTGTTTTGGGACATAATTTTGTATTTGAAGGGACAATATCAAGATTATGCCCTTTAACGGATGTACAGAAAAAGAAGAAAAAATAAAGAAAATAAAAAATACATTTTTATAAAGACTATAACCTTTCCCTCTCGGCCGATCGACATGTAGCACAATATATACGCGTACTTTATTTCTGGACTGAGTACTCTTCTTATTTACTCTTTGGTACTAGTATATAAAGATCGTTAGTAACTCAAAAGTATACATGGCATCAGACTGAGGTTTGAAGTTGAAGGATGTAAAGTCTATTGGAAGCAAGTTTCATGACATTTCTCTGAAAATACTTTTCTTAAATTATTGCTCTGAATATTTAATTAGATTTTTCTCTTTTGGAAAAATCAAGACCACAAAATATGTGTGCTTCCATGTTTTCAGTAAGTCAGAATACAACAATACAGCTTGAATTCCAGAACCGCATTTTAATCCAGATTCATGAATCAATGATACTGGATCCAAAAGGCTTGGCGAAAATTAAAGCTCCAACACACAATGACAATTGCCGTGTTCTGAATTAATTACTGAAACACACAAATTTCGTAGCCTTGATTTTTTTTAAGTCAAAAATTAAATATTCAAAGCAATATTTTAAGAAAAGTATGCAGGGAAATGTAGTAATAAGCTTGTGCCTATAATGCAAAAACCTCAGTCTGATACGAGGTACAATTTTTGAGTTATTATAACGATCAAAAGTGTCAACTGTGTTGTTGTTGTTTCTTTCTTTTTTTTTTTTTTTTTTGGGGGGGGGGGGGGTTACACCGAGTAGAACTATTAGCGGTCAATATTTGTCACTATACTGCTATGCAGTCAGTAATGAATTTCATGCCTGTAGTTTTGACCAATCAGAGGCCTAAAATCGTGGTATGCGGTATATAATAGGTATTATATCCATCATAAAATAATCTGCACAATTAATTGGTCCACTGCGCGTCATATGACAAAATACAATTCCCACTACCCTCATGCAAATGAGCAAATTGCCCTGGACATGATGGAGGGTAAAGTACTATTTACGGATACTATATGTGGCGTATGACATCACACAGGAAAATTGCGTACTACATTGTGACGACATTCATTTGCGCGTATCTATTGTTTTAGTCACCGACGTGTGATGATGTCGTTATAACCTTATAACACGTTTGATATCCGCGCAAATGCATCCCTTCTTCATACTGTTTATGTACGTACGTACGTGTACTTGAATGTGCGGTCTACCATAGGCGTACGGTGCAGATGATCATAAGTAGATGAGTAGATTTAGGCCTTTGTTCAAGATGACGGATATAAACCAAATATAATTTGCCTACATTCGAGTCTCTGGTTAAACTAGTATTGTACCCTCTGTGACGTGAAGACGACCATTATCCTTCGGGGCGGCGCCCCTAACGAAAATAGTTTTGGTTTACGTCACCTCGGCGACCATATTTCCAACCAGACACTCAAGACAGTATAATTATAGTTATACTACTGACCGCCGTAGTTCCATATACGAACCTAAGATCAAACTTGGCCCCGACAAGATACATTCTGTCATCATTGGGCAATCCAGGGGCCATGTTGATAAGAGGCTCAGGGTTCTCCAAAGCCATCTTATCTAAAAAGTCAACCAGCAATATTGGAATAATTTTCAGAACGAGAAAAATATGAATATCATGTAATTATCAGTTTATTATATTGATTCATTATTAAGATCTGTGACATAGGTACGGGAGGTATGCCCTCCCCAATCAAGTTATTGGGAGACAGAGAGAGAGAGAGAGAGAGAGAGAGAGGGGGGGGGGGGGGAGAGTCGAAGAAATGATTGCAGGTCTACTCATTATCAGCAATAAACCTGATTACTAATTTTATGCACACTTCTTGAACAAAGGTATCTCTTGACAACTCAAAAGCTTGTCAGAAGCCTGTCTGATAAAGCAGCAACTAATGCGTACAAAGTGAATTCCATCCGGATCCCCAGCACTGACGAAATAAACGGCAGTGAATGGACTAGTGACAGATTTCACGATAATGCCCACATTTCCAACGATTAGGACAGAGTTCCCTATATCATTTTAAAATTACGAAGCATATATTATTTTCCTACGGAATATTATTAAAGTACCTTCGTGGTATGACGAATCTTTGGATAAACGTACCTTTGGAATGACAAACGTCCGAAAAAAGGAACTGAAACCGTTTAATACACCTTTTGCTCTTCAAAAAAGTATCTTTTTAAAAATAATCTTATAACAAAGGCAGACATAATCGTTCACAATCTTACATTGACGCAGAATGTAAACGAAAAACTGTTCATTATATTTTAATTCTTTGGGAGCAAAGTCCGGGCTCGCCCGACTCGCCAGCGAACTGGCAAACAGGCTCGCTCGGGGATATTCCAGATACTTACGGAAGAAGCGGATAGGCGACGGTTGTGACAACAATGCCCTTCGAGTCAAAAACTTCTCGTAATCCATGATGGAACAAGACTGTGCATGTAGCTTCTTTGGTTTTGGTACCTGGGTTGTGCGAACATATAATGCAATGTAAGCCCGCAATTATCACACAACGGTACTATAGGTATTTGTTTATAACTATCTTAGGCAAGATCAGCGGACCATTTCCGTACCATCGGGTTCGTTGCCTGCAGCTCGCATCCGTTGGACCGAGAGCAGCTATTGTGAGAGACAGGGGCAGATCCTTATTTAGTATAAGGGGCAGGGGCGGATACAGGATTTTCAGAAAGGGGGGGGGGGCGCACATTGAGGAACCCTCCGTTTGACGAAGCCAAACGGCCATCTAGGGGGTCCGGGGGCATACTTTGTCAGACAAAACGGATCCGGATCTGGATCCGCGCCTGAGGGGGGCACACAAGTGCAGATTTGTCAACTTTTGGAAAAGGTAGACCCGTATTTATTTTTTGTTTGTTTTGGGGGGGCGTGTCGACAATTTTTTTTTTTTTCGTCAGACCAAAGCTTTGACATTTGAGCAAATTCGAGAGAAAGATAACGGCTCGAAGCACCTTTTTTTTAGGCGGAAAGTTAGTTCGACGCTCTGACTGCTTTTCAATCATTTTAGGGGGTGCTGATGAGCACGCGAAGCGTGCTCCCAAGGAGGGTGGGTGCAGGGAGGGGGGGGGGGTTCCCCTTCCCGCGCGAAAATAGAAAACAAAATAGAAAACAAAGAACTTGCTGAAGCATTCCTAACATAACGTGGCAAACTGTTCCAAATTACTGTTCCTTCGTATGAAAAACTCCGTTTCCCCATTTCTATTTTAATTTTGCATATAAAGTAGGTGAAGCGATGCACCGCGCTTTGTGCAAGAACGACTCACCCGTGCACTGGCTTGAGGACGGGTGAGCCCTTCTTGCAAAAGCGCGGCTTGAGGACAGCCGCGTAGCCAGGATTTCCCCAGGGGGGGGGGGAGTGGGTGCAGAGAGGGGGGTTCCCCTTCCATTGCGAAGCGCGAAAGCTTTGACATTTGAGCAAATTCGAGAGAAAGATAACGGCTCGTAGCACCTTTTTTTTTAGGCGGAAAGTTAGTTCGACGCTCTGACTGCTGCTTTTCAATCATTTTAGGGGGTGCGGTTGAGCAAGCGAAGCGTGTGAAATTGTTGATGAGCACGCGAGCACGCGAAGCGTGCTCCCCGCGCGAAGTTGACATTTGAGCAAATTCGAGAGAAAGATAACGGCTCGAAGCACCTTTTTTTTTAGGCGGAAAGATAGTTCGACGCTCTGACTGCTTTTCAATTAATTGGGTGCAATACTGCACTATATGTCACAACGGGGGGGGGGGGGGGG
Organism: Heliocidaris erythrogramma; assembly: GCA_025617745.1. Classification (NCBI taxonomy): domain Eukaryota; kingdom Metazoa; phylum Echinodermata; class Echinoidea; order Camarodonta; family Echinometridae; genus Heliocidaris; species Heliocidaris erythrogramma. The sequence goes on along the minus strand of CM046868.1, from coordinate 22,100,957 downwards.
GGGGGGGGGGGGGTGCAGGGAGGAGGGAGTTTCCCCTTCCCCGCGCGAAGTTGACATTTGAGCAAATTCGAGAGAAAGATAACGGCTCGAAGCACCTTTTTTTTTAGGCGGAAAGTTAGTTCGACGCTCTGACTGCTTTTCAATTATTTGGGTGCAATACTGCAATATATGTAACAACGGGGGGGGGGGGGGGTGCAGGGAGGTGCAGGGAGGAGGGAGGGAAATGCAGATTTGTCAACTTTTGGAAAAGGTAGCCGTATTTATTTTTGTTTGTTTTGGGGGGGCGTGTCGACAATTTTTTTTTTTTTCGTCAGACCAAAGCTTTGACATTTGAGCAAATTCGAGAGAAAGATAACGGCTCGAAGCACCTTTTTTTTAGGCGGAACGTTAGTTCGACGCTCTGACTGCTTTTCAATTATTTGGGTGCAATACTGCACTATATGTAACAACGGGGGGGGGGGGGGGAGGAGGGGCACAGGGATCGAGGGGGAGTTTCTTCCTTCCCGCGCGATCAGCGCGAAAGCTTTGACATTCTGGCAAATTTGAGAGAAAGATAAAGGGGAGTATCCCCTTCCCGCTCGAAGCGCGAAAACTTTGCCATTTTACCAAATTTGGATAGAAAGATAACGGCTCGTAGCAACTTTTTAGGCCTTTTTTCTCTCACTTCCCCCCACTTCCCCCCACTTTTAAAATTCTATATGGAAATCTCAAATTGGCAACTCCGGGTCATGTGACTGTGATATCCTTTGATGTCATGGATTCACTACTCTACATTATTTTGTTCTTGTACACAAAAATGACCCTAAATATCCTTTTTTCTCGAAATAGTAAAGGAATAGAGTTAGTTTAACTAAAGGACATGCCAAAACATTTCACCCTTAATAATGCCTCGAGCAGGAATGAGGAAAATGTTATACAAAATAAGAAAATCAATAACGTTTAATGATTTTTTAAATATACACGTTTAAACGTTTAAACGTTTATATAAGCAAACATACTTTTAAGTCTCCATAATAGTCTTCACGTTCCACATTTCACCTAGAATTATTAACATATTCTACTTTTTAAAGTTATTACTATCTATATTAGTTCATATACCCTACTGGTTCATAGTCGTTAAATTATTGTTGTTTTTATATATTAATTAAACTTTTAATTATTTCCATGCTAAGTTAATAAATTTTCATTGTGTGCTTTTATTACTAATGTACTTTCTTAAGTTAATTGTTATTATCTCATTCTATTCATATCCAGTTTATCGGTTGGGTCTTATCTCAGTTATGTTTTGTATATTAGTTTCGTTATTTATTATGATAATACCAATACATGTTAATTCTTATAACTAATTGACGCCATTTGTTTTAAATTCATTATCTTATGCCACATTTTTTACTTTCTGAGTTTATGCAATAATATTTTGGAATAATCATTGTGTTATTTTTTCCACACATCATATATATAATAACTTTTATTTTTTTTTCGATGCTTTTAATATACTGTTGATATCTCAGGACCATGATGTAAAACAGTTGTTAACTGATCTTGTCATCCTGATTAAATATGTTCAAATAAATAAATAAATAAATAAATAAATACAATAATATATATTATTTTTCTTTTGGTCAATTTAATGAAAGAATATGCCTATTTTTACAAGATGATATACAAAAACATGGTACCCTCATATACTTCGAGCACAGGAATAAATATGATGTTTTTTGAAGAAAAATGTAAAATAATGACATTTCATCAGCTAGGAGATTCAACATGGAGTTTTGGTAACTTACAACCGGTTTTCCAGAGTAATCTCTTGTTGTGCTGTCTACGTAAATATAAGCCATGCAGGGAACCTAGGATACGGGCAGGGAGCGGCCCGTAATATGTCAAGACAAATTAATGTCACCAACTTCGTAGTCCATTCGGCAGGCGTAAATTGCTGTGTTAAAGAAAAAACTTCAGAAAGATACTTACGCCATAGGTATAACACGTGAAAACTAAGATGTATCATTTTTTTCTTGATATTTCATATCTTACTCTATCTTTTTCAAGTCTGATTTTTGCACTATAATATTTCTAATGGACCAGAGTCAAAATTCAATGTGTAAAATTGATAAATTCAGTGGCGGATCCAGGAATTTAAAATGGGGGGGGGGCGCCAGCGACGGGGAGCGCGCGCCCTTGGCGCCCCTGCCTGGATCCGCCACTGTAAATTCATAATTATAATCAATGTTCTATCACCGAATTCCCCCTCCCTGCACCCACCCCCTGGGGAGCACGCTTCGCGTGCTCACAACCGCCCCTAAAATGAAATCCTCGCTACGCGGTTGGATCCTTCACGTCTGCCCCCCCCCCCCCCGCTATGGCCCCCTAATCCTTGCTACGCCTGTGCATACACAAGTTACATAATATTATTATCTGGGAACCTTCCTCGCTTCCTGAATATGATCTTGAATATCGGAACTTTTGAAAATCCTCGGGGGAAGGGGGGCTGCAGCCCATTGCCGAAGGGGGACGCTTTTTTCCCGAATATTAAAATTCCAGTGTTCTTGCGGGCGAGCAAAATCTTGTTCAACTTTTCGTAGTGAAAATATACATAAGTTATATACACAGGTTACATAATATAGGTTTTCTCGGTCAATTTCAAACTTTCTCCAATCAATTTAACGTTTCGAGCAATCAATTTCGCCCGAAATGCGATCGCGGTAACAAATCAGAATTCAAATTCGTCTTTGGCCGCTCAAAATCAACATCTCAGCGATCAAATTGCAAATTGCGCCAATCAATTTAAAACAATGAGCAATGGTATTCGTCAATCGTCATTCAAATTCGTCCATTCGTAACAATTCCGTCTTTGCGGTCATTCAAATTCGTTAATGAGCATGCATATTTGAAATAACTAAAATAATCAAATTAATAATCAAATTAAGAATGTGAGGTTCGTATCAAGTAGAAAGTCAAAATGGGGAGGGTTTGGGGAACGCTTTATGTTAATACTTGGCCATGGTGTTGTTATGCTCATTTGGCAAATAACCAGAAACATTTTCCTTCTTTTCATGTCAAATTTGGGTAGAAATTTGATCTCTTTTTTGATATGGTGTTTTGATTTCTTAAGGGGTCTATGCCCCGGTTCTCCCCCAATCCACCGTAAACTAAATATTTAGTTTACGGTGGATTGGGGAGAACCGGGGCATATTCATAATCGGAAAAGAGGATCGCTATTCATAATCAAAGAAGAGGGTCGCTATTCAAAATCGGAGAAGAGGGTCGCTTTTCATAATTGGAGAAGAGGGTTGCTATTCATAATTGAAGAAGAGGGTCGCTATTCATAATCGGAAAAGAGGGTCGCTATTCATAATCGGAGCAGAGGGTCGCTATTCATAATTGGAGAAGAGGGTCGCTATTCATAATCAAAGAAGAGGGTCGCTATTCATAACCGGGGAGGAGGGTCGCTTGTCATAATCGAAGAAGAGGTCGCTATTCTTAATCGAAGAATAGGTTAGCTAGGTTAGGATTATTTGTAAAAAAATTGGAATATGATTTTCATTGTTCAATGAAACACTCAAATATGAAAGAATCAAATTAGCAAACAAAATATATTGATGTGAGACACCCCCACTGCTGTGTAGAAGCAATATGGCGAGGGGCGATGAAACAAATACACCCCCAGCTTAGCCAGGAGGGCAAAAGAGGGCCATGCCCCCCCCCCCCCCCCCAGTCAGCCTCTAGAAAAAAGGCGAGAGCGAAAAAAGCGGAGGAAGTGAGATAAAAATTATGAATAGCGACCCTCTTCTCCAATTATGAATAGCGACCCTCTGCTCCGATTATGAATAGCGACCCTCTTTTCCGATTATGAATAGCGACCCTCTTCTTCAATTATGAATAGCGACCCTCTTCTCCAATTATGAAAAGCGACCCTCTTCTCCGATTTTGAATAGCGACCCTCTTCTTTGATTATGAATAGCGATCCTCTTTTCCGATTATGAATATGCCCCGGTTCTCCCCCAATCCACCGTAAACTAAATATTTAGTTTACGGTGGATTGGGGGAGAACCGGGCATAGACCCCTTAAGAAATCAAAACACCATATCAAAAAAGAGATCAAATTTCTACCCAAATTTGACATGAAAAGAAGGAAAATGTTTCTGGTTATTTGCCAAATGAGCATAACAACACCATGGCCAAGTATTAACATAAAGCGTTCCCCAAACCCTCCCCATTTTGACTTTCTACTTGATACGAACCTCACATTCTTAATTTGATTATTAATTTGATTATTTTAGTTATTTCAAATATGCATGCTCATTAACGAATTTGAATGACCGCAAGACGGAATTGTTACGAATGGACGAATTTGAATGACGATTGACGAATACCATTGCTCATTGTTTTAAATTGATCGGCGCAATTTGCAATTTGATCGCTGAGATGTTGATTTTGAGCGGCCAAAGACGAATTTGAATTCTGATTTGTTACCGCGATCGCATTTCGAGCGAAATTGATTGCTCGAAACGTTAAATTGATTGGAGAAATTTGAAATTGACCGCGAAAACCTATATTATTATATAATATTTGGATATTCTAGCACCTTGCTACCCAAATGTGAATATCGGAACTTTGAAAATCCGAGGGGAGGGGGCTGCAGCCCATTGCTGAAGGGGGACGCCTTTAATTATTAAAGTATTAAAATTCCAGTGTTCGTACGAGCGAGCAAAAATAATGCCATTATTCCTTCTTTTTCTTTCCTTCCCTTTTCTTTTCCTTCTCCCCCCCCCCCATTTCACACCCCCACACCCCCTCCCCCCTAGCGACGCCCGTCTACATTTGCGATTTTCTTTTATTATTATTTGCGGGGGGAGATTAGGGTGCAGCATTTTTGTCGGTAAATTTGGGTGTCACTCCCCCCCCCCCCCCCTCCTTCAAAATGTTCTAGCGACACCCCTGAGGATGGGGAGTAACGTCGACGTCGCGTTCTGAAATTGGATGGGATTCGATTTCGTCGCGCGAGCTTGGTGCAGAGCTAATAATTGTATCAATTAGCTCTGGCTAGCTGGCTATCACGCCACCTTTAGGCCTAGAAAAAAGAGGAATATATTTTTCAGAGTGAAATGGTTTTATCAGAGTGAAATGGTTTGGGTGAAAGAGGAATGATTTCTACGCACAGTACTCGTGTGTATATTATACAAAAAAACGTCTAGTTCTTAATGCCGATAAGACAAATGTGATGCTTACTGGACCACGATTAATAGTGTAAAGGATTTTTCTGTCACACTAAACGGCAGTTGTCTGAAAATAGTTAAAGTTGCCAAGTGTCTAGGTGTCATGATCGATGAGGAGTTGCGATGGACGGAACATGTGGAAAAAGTTATTAAGATATATTAGTGTAATTAAGCGAGCAAAAAGTTATGTTCCAACCAGGTCTCTGAAACTTCTATATATAATTCCATCGTCCTTCCTCATTTTGATTATTGTTCCTCTGTTTGGTCCGAAAGATTTCAAAGACAAACTATTAAACTACAAAAGGTTCAAAAACGGGCTGCCCGTATAGTGTTGGGAGAAGGATTCAATGTATCCTCAAAAGATATGTTTAGTCGGTTAGGTTGGATGCCTATTCAGACACGTTTCCAGTTTAGACGTGCAGTGATGATGTATAAAGCAATGCATGGCGTGGCACCAGAATACTTAAAAAAAGATTTACAACATGTCAGCTCTCTACATGATCACAGCACAAGACATGCTGTAAGAGATACATTGCGTGTACCTAAATTTAGGACGGACACATACAAACATAGTCCCCTAATATCTGGAATTGCAGTATGGAACCAACTTGAAACTTCTATCAAAATGTTGCCTACTTTAAACAGTTTCAAATACACTCTAAAAGCTCTGTTATCTGCAGAGGAGATGTAAGCTGTGAACTATATGGGGATATTATGCATAGCAACTTCTTTGGTATATGTGTTGTTAATTAATTATTTTCCCCTCATTTTGATGCGTGGTTATCATCCATATTTTAATTTGATTATTTCACAGTTTACAATGCTAATAATCTTTAATTTAAAATTCGATTCGAAAATTCTTGTAAATAGTCAATGAATATTACTGAATGATTACTTAACTAATGAGGATACCGATTAATGTGTATTATACGTGTTTATGCTTGTATATTTATATATATTGATTATTGTTGATGTTATTTGTTTTATTGCTACCAAACAGGGCCTCATGGAAGACCACCAAATTGGTGATATGAGCCACCCTGTATAAATATCATAAATAAATAAATAAATAAATAAATAAATGTACACGTATGGGTCTAGATCGGGGTATAGATGCATGACAAGCAAAGTTGTTTCGAGACAAATAGGCCTACAAATGGAATGCATTTTTCTTTTGAAGTGGAATTTATTTCCTCTTGAAAGTCGATGAATTGTTGTGAAAAGTGAACGATTTTTTGTGAAAAGTGAAATGAATTTTTCGTGAAAAGTGAAATGAATTTTTGTGAAGAGTGAAATGAATTTCTGTTGAAAGTGAAATGAATTTTTGTGAAGAGTGAAATGAATTTTTGTGAAAAGTGAAATAAATTTTGTTAAAAGTGAAATATATATTGGCTGGAGTAATATACTTTTGTAAAAGAGAAATATATTTTGTATTGATGTTGAACAATTATATTCATTTCCCTAATAGCGTGTCATAGCGGTCCTTCCCCATTGCTTCTTTCCAAAAAGTATTATCTTCACTGTGCTTATTTCACTTTACCACTTTTGTGTCAATGCTTGATAATAGAATCATTTTATTCTTGGGGTTTAAGCTTTCTGATGATGTATAAATTGTAATTATAAAAAAATGTATGAATTTCTACTTTAAGTAAGTTTTATGACACTTCCTTAAACACTTTTCTTTAACTATGACTTTTAATTTTTAATTGAATTTTCCCTTTGAGACAAACCAAGGCCATAAAATCTGTGTATTTGCTATCCAGTCCACTAACAATTCACTCTAGTATGTTCATGCTCTTAAAGGTGCTCTGGAATTTCAGCTGCGATGCGCGGCTTGTACCGAAAGGGTAGGCTGCGTCGCGTCGCGTCCAAAGCCCCCCGGTTTTGCCGAAAGGATGGGTTTCGACTTTTTCTTATATGATATTACAGGGGCCGATCCATGGTGCCGAATCGGCCGCGGCCCCATTCCATTTTTTTTTCAGGCTTTTAAAAAAAGTATCTCATAACGCCGTGCCGGATTTAGGGGGCCCGTGCCCCCTTGAAAGAAAAGTATTAATTGAGCCCCCCCCCCCCCTTTATTAGAACTGATAAAGTCTGATAACCTTTTTTTTTTTTTTTTTTTTTTTGCTTGTCAGAAAATTTGTGCACCCCTTTTAAAAAATTCTGGATCCGCCTCTGATATTAATGATAATAATAATAATTAAAATATTTAGAAAAAGTCAATGCGCCCTTTCGGCATAAACCGGGGGGAGGGCTTTGGACGAATGGTGGCGTTCCAGTCAACGCGACGCGACCCGACGCTCCCAACGCACCCTTTCGGCAAAACCAGGGGGGTGTTAGATCTACTATAGGTGTATTTGATACATTTGATCGTTAGTAACTTATATATCAAAACTCGTATCAAACTGAGTTTTTAAAAATGTAAAATTGAAGGATGTCAAGGATGTTGAAATACATTTTGTAAAATAGCCTTTATTATATTCTTAAAATAATGCTCTGAATATCTTATTAGATTTCTACTTTTTGAAAACTTTATGACCAAAAATGTGTGTGTGGGGGTGTGTGTGTGTGTGAGAGAGAGAGAGAGAGTAATTGTTCAGAGCACAATTGCCATTGTGCATCGCACCTGTCATTTCTGACGTTTTGCTGTCCAATGTCATTAATGATTCATGACCACTAGCGTACCCAAAGGGGGGGGGGGGCAAGGGGCAGACTGCCATAAAAAAAAAGATTTTGAAAGACAAGTATACATTGTGCCCCCCCCCCCACCATTTCTTTTAGAATTGATATGTATTTTATTTGTTGTGCTTGTCAGAGAATTATGGAGGAAAACTGGACCCCATAAAATCATGTACCCCCCCCCCCCCCCCCCCCCGCCCCCCGGCCCCCACTGAGTGACGTTTGGAGAGCTGGCGATAAGAAAAAGAAGAATACGAATCTCCCTCCAATCAGTTTCCGCTAACCATTAACCATTTCCTCGGAAGTTTTTCCCCTCTTGACGCCAAGCCCCAATTACGCCACTGTTCATGACTCTGGGTTAAAATAATTTCAGCTGCAATGAACAATGACAATTACTGATGCTCACAAATTTTGTAGCCTTGATTTTTCAAAATATATTATTAAATATTAAGAGCATTGTTTTAAGAAAAGTATTCAAAGAGATATCATAAATTTTATTCCAAATAAATTTGATATCTTTCGACTATATTGTGAAAATTTCAGTCCGATAAAAGTTATATACCTTTTGAGTATTTAGTGAACAAAGGTGTTATTTCTTTACACCTGATAGCAATATAAACAATGAGATTTAATTAACGTTGTCAGTGCACGCCTATGAATTTAAATTGTTATGATTATGATAATATAATAATAGTTTATGTAATAATAATTTATGTATGGATTTATATAGCTGATATTGCCTATAAATGCATTATGAACCGCAGAGATCATTCTCGAATACATTGAGAAGGTTGATCTGTCGATTTCCTTTTCACTAATGATACTCAGATTATGCAGGATTATACAAGTAAGAAGGTTTTGTAATAATACCTTTCGCTGAAATACTATTATGACGTATAAGAAAGAGTATAGGGGCAAGTTGCCCCATGTTTAATTTCTAATAATTTTAGGCCTCTTTGCTCATCCACGGAGTAAACTATGTATACCGCAATTTAAGGAAAGAATTATAGGCCCTTTCGTCATTTTTTAAAGGTATGACATGTAGTTTGTATTACAAGTTTGTGAAATCATAGGCCTATATACACAACCCGTATAATATCGTTTATTGGGAAATGAAAAGTCAGTATTGCTGGAATCATACAAAATATGACACCCACGGGCCTTTGAAAAGTGATCGTTGACAGCAGTGGCGTAGCTACATGGAGCACGTGGCACTCCCCCCCCCCCCCCCCCCCCCCCCACACCCGTCAAGTGGTGAAAAACAAATTGGAAAAATACATCAAGAGCAAATGAGAGAGAAAGAAAGGGAAAGGAAAAGTAAAAAGAAGATCATAACAACCCTGCCCATAGCCGAGCTGGCATCTCAGTCGAGGGTCTTGGTTTTTTTTTAAATTTCATCCCCTCCCCCAGGACACCAGTGCCCATTCAATAGCTGGACTCACCCTACACCACTTGTTGCTAGCCTGACTTCTATCAATTATGGTTTCGTTATTATACGAAGACCTGCATGTAGTGTGGTGTTTCATAATAATAAGCTCTTGGCTCGCTACTAATCACGGGGTAATAATGAGGCCTTGTTCATGCAACTTTCCAGGGAATAAGCTAGGAATTGATTTATTCACTGTATAGTCTCTAAAGAACTAATATATCATATACGTCATCACTGAAAAAAAGCTGTTTATTGGTGATGATTGAATCTTAATACATGGACTTGTTATTTTCTCTTCAGAAGGAGCAGGCTGTATCATTTGGGTTATTTCGGGACATGTTGACGAATATATAGACGTGGAAAACACCCAGACATCTGTTCATGCCAAGGTGGGATGTTTATAGCAGTTTTAGACCAGTCTGAAATTCGTACCACGGTAATGTTGGTGCATGGTAATAAACAAGTTAGCTTGTACTGAGACCACAGTCCTGGCACTGACTTAGAAGTCAAATTCAATTTTTCGCATAAAATATGACAAACACTAAAAGTATGCCTAAAATTGTTCAATAACTGTGAACGTGCACGTACACGCCTCATGATTGTATGTGGTGTTTTTTCACGTAAAATTGTATTTCCTCATTATGCGTTCTATAAATGAATCGATTTTTCTGTGTCAATAACACGTTTTCCGAGACTTTTTCTATTCCACGCCATATTCTTCTACCAATAGTAATTGTGTCACAGTCTAGCAAGCAGTGCTGGGCATTTAGTCAGCTGAATCAACCAAGTGTAAAATATACAATGAGAGAGGGAGATTGTGGACTTTTGTTCCCAATCTGTGGTATACGGTTTTATTTTTTTTTTTCCAGAACGAATCGCTCTTTTCCATGAGCGACACTAAACAAATACAGACTCACAAGGTACACAAATATCTCACCGCCTTGGCACACAGTGTAAGCAGATAGGTGTAGAAGAACGCCCATGTTGGACCCTTGTACTTGTTTTCTTTTGCAAGAATGGCGGAAGCTCGGTGGAAAAAAGTTGGTCTTGTCGTCTCATTTGCGACCATGATCAGCGAGGAGGCAGCTACGACTCATACACAGACTGTGATAGATGACATAGAGAATTCGGATGAGCTGATAGCTCCAATCAACAGGTATGCATTTTTTGCATTCTTTATAATATATGTAATATACAAGTATATATATTACACGTTAACAGGCCTTTACCGGTTTATACAATTTTGTATCTTATGCGTAAACCACTGCCAAAGTTTTTATATACGTGACTATTTTATGACCCCCTAAACTGTACTCATTTCATTTTCTCATCGGTGGTGAGAAATTATGTTTCTTATGATCAGTGACAAAAAGAAAGTCCTAACTTTAGCTGTAGGTCTATTTGATTCGCAGATTTATATTATCAGTTGACTGGTATCCTATACTGAACAGAGATCGAGAAACAAAATCTTAGTCACACATAATGGGCTCAGTCAAATTGATGGGAGAATATTATCCTATTGCAAAAAGTGAAAAATAAAAATTCTATATGAATTTTTTCTTCTGTGCACATTACATTGTGGTGAGAAACTTATTCTATTGAACAGCGGGAATTACGGTTAGGTGAAAACCCGGGTGAAAAATGCACTCCGCTCTGCGCCGAACAACATTGAGGAGAGATTTTTGTGGCGCCTCTTTCGAGCTCCTCCGCTAAAATAGCAGGCGCCGGGTTGGTATAATCAAACATAATTATGGACCTACTAGAGATATCTTAAAAGGTCGAAGGTTAAGGTCAAGGTCGTGATTTTTTTTTTTGTTTTGTTAAGGACAATGCGAAGATTAGGATTAGGATTAGGGTTAGGGTTATGTTTAGGGTTATGTTTAACGTGGCAAAGTTAGACCGGAGCAATTATTGTCACAGGAGCTCATGCATGCAACCGGTATAATGTCGCCTTCAAACGAAAAAGTCTTTTCCTCTCGGATTGGCCATTTGTTTTTATGTCATTAAATACGATGTTGTATGAATAGGGTGAAGTTTCTATCCATCGAAAGGCTGATAGCAAAAGATAACTCCCTCAACCAACTTCCCTTACGCATAAATTATTAACTTTCAGCAGGTCAAATTTGCTTATATTTTTACTCCAATGACACACACGTTATTATATCAAGGAGGTATACTCATTGGTAGAGGCAAGCTATATAGCTGGGCGTGTATATAATGCGACCGGCCGGACCAGCCAGCTACGCATTAAGAGCAGCCTATGTTAGCCGACCGCTGGTGAGCGAAATCCGAAAATGATGGCATCTCTTGAAGAGCCAAAGCACGACCTAGAAAGACTTATTCATATCATCGAAGACTCTGATTCAACCTCCGTCGGCCAGATTTTCAGGTTCATTTTTTTTTACCCTTAGTGTTGAAATATATTAGGTGGATCAGCGGAAGTGTTGGATAAAAGTGTGACTCAGTGAATGTTGTAAATACGTGCGTGGGGCTAAGGGGAATTCTGTGCACTGCACTGCTAGCTGCAGCAGTGCAGCTGCGCTGTGTTATGAGCGAATGGGTGCGTTCAGTGTGTTGCGTGAATGCCCGAGTGCTTGAATGTCAGTTTGTTGTTGGAGCAAGTTGAGGTAAAATGCTGTATTGTCCAACTGTTATTTACAGCACAGCTGCTACTTTGCTAGTGCGGTACGTAACCTTACTCAATCATTTTGCTTTTTCCTCTCACTGCATGTAGTCTTGATATTCTATTCATTTGCATTCAATTACTTGAATTAGAAAACAAGAAAAGCAATTGCAAAGATGCATGTGCCAGATATTTGGAGGCCAGGTAGGGCTGATCATCTGGCTGTCTTCATTTGGTTTTCAGCCTTCTCAAATTTTGACATTGTCACAAGAATTTTACAAGATGTTTTAAAACTTTGTATTTTATACAACTCCTGCAGCTGTTGCTCTCTGATTTCACATCCAGGATACACATAAGTTTTTAGAGCAAAGATAAGGAAATGGAATTAGTTTTTTTTTTAAATAAAGATCAAAGAAGTTTGCTTCAAAGAAATAACAGATAATCAGCACTGATGAAAATGGGCTTGACAGAATGATATCTGATCAGACTGGGCTATGAGTATCTTTATCACAGCAATATCAGGGCAAAAGGCCAAAACTTCTACAAGCCTTGCAGGCTTTGTGTTGAATCTCCGGCAGTGTTTGTGTGAATTCTTACCCATTCCCCTTTTTTTATCCATTGTCAATTCTCAAGCTAGCATTGAGTCGGGCCAAAGTAAAATCATTACATGACAGATTGACAGATAATGGAAGCCTTGCTTTCCGTCTTCAATCCTTCTAAAGGCACCCGCAAACCAGTTTACAAATGCCTTTGCTTCTCCTGACTCAATGACGTCTAGAACCATTGTGCAGAAACAGTTTTTAATCACTGCATGTTGCTGTTGGAAATTAGATACATGTATATATTGAATATGCTGGCTAATCTGAAATACTGGATAACTTGTGCTTTCAAGCATATTACACATCCTGATTATGTGCTTCATGCCGAGGAATGGATTTTTATGCTTAACATTCGAGGGTAAAAACTTTTCAAGTCAGTCTTTTTCTTCTTTTGGTAATAGTTCCTTAAAAAAAGAAAAATTCTTTCAAGTTCGTTCCATGCTAACTGTATGAGTCAGTATACATGTAATTTATTCAGCTGTTCAAATAATTGAATTATTTTTGTAAAAATATGCATCGTGTCAGACAAGTACATGTACATGGACAAGTACCTGTTAATTTACTTTTAAGATTGTGCCAGGTAAAAATTGAATTTTGTCTTTCACTTCCAGAGCCTACAGTACTTACCAAATGGGAATTGTTACTGTGCTACTACTTTGTTCACTAATACAACTCAATAATAAACAGTTCTTTGAAGAGGAATTATTCCATTGGAAGATTGTCTTTTTTCAAAATTGAAATAAATTGAATTAAAAATGGCTCACCTTTTGAAACAGATTTAGATTGTTTTAGTTGAACATGATTTTGTGTTTAGAAATCGTTTCCAATGTTTATGTACATGTACAGCAGTATTTTGACAGTGGTGTAGTTTTGTACTAAACTGTTTATAAAATTCAAATTTTTCTTTGGAAGGTGTATTTTATTCAGAGTTTAGAGACACAATTGTGAACAATACTTGAAAGTAAAAATGTGGTAGGAATATATGAAAATACTTTCGGAGGATATATGTTCATAGTGATTATAGCCAGGCATAGTAGGTTAATGAGAGTAAACATGATTTTTCTTTTTTTTTAATAACATATTATAATCATTTGTTATTTGTACTGAAAATTATGTGGAAATGTCACAAGGCTCAGGGGATGTGAAATCTGTTTATCATAAGTTAATGAGTAAATGTGATAACTATTTCACAAAAAAGTAAATGTTCCGCAATGATCAATGTTTAAGACTTGGTGAGGGATCGTTAGCATACAAGAAGATATTTTTTAGGTAAGTCATGGTAATGTAAATTGTCAAGTGTAAGTTGAATTTGGTTTGCAAGTGCACAGAATACTTGAAATAGCTAGTTTTACTTTATCAAACAATGCAATTTTCTTTTTGCGTGAACATTTTTTCTTTGTCATTTCTCCTAACTTTTTTCTTTAAGTCAGATGAAATTATCAATATTTTATGTTCTGTTTTCAGAGCTATCCAAGATGGCAAAGGTCAACAGGAGTTTGGAGAGCATCTCAAAGCCCGCATCGCCGACCATGACAGGGATATTGAGAGGATGTGTAACTTTCATTACCAGGGGTTTGTAGACAGCGTCGGTGAGCTTCTCCAGGTCAGAGCACATGCGAAGAGACTCAAGGTTGGTATTTGCTAAGTAAAAAAATACATATATGACATCCTCTCCCATCACTGCTTGCAAGAAAGTTAGGAAAGGATATACGACTTTTGTTTTCTAACTTTTATTCATATATTTGATCAGAACTTTGTATAAGGAGTCTTTGATAATCATGATGATATTGTCTTTAACTGTAAATGACTTATGTCTGACATGCGTGATTCTCCAGACATTCTGGTACTATCCTGGCCTTTTTTCTAGCGTTGTTGCCATTGTGGGGCCTCTTCTTCTACCCCCATCCCTTCTCCAAAAAAAAAATGAATTAAAAAAAAAGAAACAAGGAATAGTCCTGTCTTGATACCAGGTACCCATATCCTCTGCATGGATTAAAAGAGGAAACTGCCTTGTCATGGCAAAGATTTCCTTTCTTGGCCTCTTTATTGATGTGTAAACGACAATCCCCCATCTCACCCCCAGAGGTTCTGCATGTTTGAACACACATGCAACCACTTGTGGATGTCAGGGAATGGTTCGTACTACCTCCAAGAATCTTATTATCCAGCATCAGTTCATATGTATCTATTCTAAATACAAGTACTGAGATCTACATGTAAGTACATTTGAACCCCCTCCCCCTTTTGCCACATTCAAATGTTATTATTTGAATTGTTTGTACTTTAGGATGGGGTGCTACAAACCAATCAGTCGCTGCAGAAGTCGGGTAATCCAGTCATTGAGAAGGCAGAAGAGTTACAGACAACAAGAAGTATGTTACGGAACATCACTGCAACAGTCGATCATCTCCAGACATGCTTGCCAGGTAAGCTACATGTACATGTACGTCATCTCGTAGGCCTCATTCACACATGCCGCTGTAAACCGCCTCAAAACGACCACTAGGCAAAATGAAGTAACATTCACACAGTGCGTGTCAGAAATCTGTATCTTATATCCAACAGATCACAGAGCATGCGTAGAGTCCTTTGTTGTGATCAGCTTTTATCTTTTTTACCTTCCTTTGCCATCATTTGAATATAAAATGGTTTTTATTTTGCTGCCTTTTTTAAAGCAGTTTACAGTATCATGTGTGAACTAGGCTTTGGGTACATAATGTACAGTATATCCTGTGGAATTCTATTATTATGGATGAAAGTGATTGCAGTGCGATCACATCTGCATGCTAAAGATTATGGTTGACATTTTTAAAATTAGACTACAAACACAGATTGGCACATAAGGGACCAGGAAGTAATCTGATGACCTACATGTAGAGGAAGCATATTTCATTTGAAGAACACTTCAAGAACAGTGTCTCATGTAAGATTTGCACTGGTATACTGTATAAGCTGTTATTTTCGCGAGGGTTTTATTTTCGCGAATTTCGCGAATGAAAGATCCCCCGCGAATTTAACAACACGCGAAAATATTCTCATATGAACATGCAACATTACGAGAGCACATTTTTACAAGGCGAACAATACAGTGCTGTACTATTAGTAGTACAAACCATGCGTTGTCGCTTCGCGATCCCCTAGCACGCCTAGCTAGCTAGCCCTAACAATTGCTTGCTCAGATTTTTTTGGCCCCATTATGATTCCCGCGCCCGCGATGTGTAAATGTATTCGCTTTTTCCACCTTCAGATGGGGAATATCAACTCTGTTTAGGTTCTTTATCCCTTCATGTCTTTCCCGGGGTCTTTCCCTAGATCTGTTGTGTGGTGGTGAACGCGAATTTAACAACACGCGAATATGTGGCAGAGGTCGCCATTCGCGAAAATATCTGTACGCGAAAATATCAGCTTATACAGTAATATGTTTCTATATTGAGAAAGCTCAATTCAACAACCCTTCCTGAAGATGTCGAGCTGAAATTTTCTTATTATTCATATTTTATTAAATTTTCAAACTAAAGAATCGTTCACATATGCCACAGTTTGTTGTGTATTATAGATGAATCGCAAGTGGGAACGCATGACGCAGCAAATGTCCTCCGAATACTCATTTGAATGTGTGTTATAATAACAGAAATGTGAAGCGCAGTACGCTTAAAAAACATCACAGTGTTTTTAGGCAGTTTACCGCTTCATATTTTTTTGTCACATTTGTCCGATAAAGATATCAATAACGAGCTTTAAGCTACACCCTAGAGCTGCCCTACTCTTAACAGGCAAGAGTATTCTCATGCTTACTCACCATACAGTAGAGTAGGGTGTATTTTTGATTGAATATCTCGTTATCGTTATTGTTAGCGGACAAATGCGATCAGTTTTTTTAAGGGCTTCAAACCCAACATGCAGATGATACTTTGATCCATTTAACAAAGTTGTTATAAAATGCACAACAATGAGGTACCTTCTCCATTTTATGACAAATTGCCAGGAAACTATAATTAATTGTGCTTTAATAGTAGGATGTACAGTAATGGGTGTGCCAGCCATAATGAAGTCATTGTAATTAATTTTAATCAAAACAATCATTTTTAGGGAGCTATGATGCCAAAGATACATGTAATCAAGAAAAACAAAATATATACCTGTATTACTTTTTAAAAAAAAGATGATTAAGGTAATTTTTGTCTGCATGTGTGTGATTGTCAAAATGCATAGAAAACTGCCAGAAGAATTATTTTTACCATACTTTTATATACCGGTAATCTTATTTGAAAAGTTCAATTTTTTTCAAGTATGTAGATTTTACATTTTATACACAATTTAACCATTTCTATTTCACTGTATGAAGAATGTTTGAATAGTTCCATTACTAATTTACTATCTTTATCAATGTAAGCTTGAAATGTTTATGTTTATCTAGATTTTCCTCTGTTTGATGCTCTTATGTTATTATGCATTATTAATTTAACTGTTGTAATTAAAAGGAGGAAACTGAGAAAATTAGTTATATATCCATGTAATGTATGGTCACAGATTCTCAATGTGTACATCAGTGCCTGTGAAAATAAGTTACATTTACATTGTGTAAGTGTTGCAGCTCAAATACATGTATGTAACACTAATGGTCTCAGAGAGCTGAATTGCACTGACATTGTATACGGTTACCTTCACCTTGGTCTATGTATAGATTTTATTAAAGGACAAGTAACCCCACGTGATATTCTAGATGCACCTATTGTCTGCTACGTCTTTCCATGGAGGCTGCCATTTTGTGCATGACACGGATCATTAGGTACCATATGCATTGATAATAGCCTACCTTTACAACAGATACGTCGCTTTGTTCTGATTGTATTACGATTGTTATTGGCCATGGGCCTAGATAATTGACGACCCATGAGTTCTAATAGCCATCCTGTAAAGCAGATTCCTCGCTTTGTTTTGGTATTGTTACGATTGTCTCCGTCCTTGACGTATATTTTTTATGAAGTATATTTTTTATGAACAAATTAAGACCTTTTAAAAAATATATAAAACTAAACTTACATTTCAGAATATGTGACTTTATCTAATATATATTTGTCCTCTAAAAATCAATTACAAGTTAACGATGAAGGAAATTTTACTTGGGATGAAAAATATGTTCGTGTACACATAAAGTAATGGCAGCCCCCTTATTATTGCTAGCAGACGATAACTTGGCTGGAAAATAGTGATTTATATCTATATCCTGTGTTTTTACATGAAATTGCATGTATCAAATAAGAGGCATATACTACACCATTCAAAATAAGCTAATTCATACGCTGAGGTTAATTTCCCTTTAAGTACCTGTATAAACCAGTTGTCAAGATCTACACATATATGTTGAAAGGAAATTTAAAATATACTTAGTCCAATCTTAACTGAAGCTCAATAAACATGACGCAGTGCACAGAAGACAGTATACATGTACTGATGTCAGCTGCTATGGCTACATGTAAAGTGATCTTCAATGTTGTGATTGTATGGCAGTGATAAGATAGTCTACAATGTTCTATAAAAATATAGACTAGAATAATATTTTCTTCTAAAATATACAATTACATTGTAGTTAATTATTGAGCAATTTTAATTTGCTATTTAGGAGTCAGATTGACTTTAATGGCATGGGAATGCAATTCTCATTTCACAAAAATTACCCTTAATGTGACATTTACATGGTTATAGTTCATAGTTCAAAAAAAATATTAGTGATATCTCATATAACTTTTTCAATAAATCCATGACCTTGAACATCAAAACTGGCGACGTTAATTACCATTCAGCCCTTTGCGGTTTATTAGAACGGTGGAAGAGATCATTAAAACTTGCATTCATGAGTTTCATGCATGCATGTGAATACAATGTGTGCTACACGACTGGCTCTGTCACGCAGCATTCACCCACATCTGTGTCCCAAGCCGTACCGACTAAACGACCGCCCTTCTTGCATACATGTACATATGTACATGTATAACGTAGACTGAACCAGTTGGCAATGCCTTGTGTTGTAGTCTATCAGGCATTTTTCTACATTATATGATTCATTATCCGGTGAGCCTCCTGTTAAGCACAGCCATCATCGCGTTATCTCTGCTTCTATCTCTCTCCGACTCTCTCTGACTCATTTTTCCCTTCCCTGTAAATGTCACTTCCCTGTAAATGTCACTGATTTCCAACCTTCAAACACGCTTAATACCGGTAACCATTGTTTGGCAACTGCAGCATAAAACTTGCAATTTTCTGTAATAACGCTTTGGATTTGATGTTGGTACAAAACACATTTTCCAATGTTACCCTGGTCATTTAGGGTTCAGTTTCAATGGGTTAAAACAAGATAGATATCAAGAATATTCATATAATTTTGTTTTGAAATTCCAGATCATTTTATATCATTTTTGGTTTCCCTTCCTTTAAAATGTCACTGATTTCCATCCTTTGCTCATATACAGTACTTGACCATTATCTGGCAACTGAAGCATGAAATTACATTTTCTGTTGAATTGAGAGGCATACAGAGTATACGAGTATTCCTTTCATAAAGATTCATGGCAATAAACATCCTTATGTGTTTATCTTATTATTTTTGTAATGTAGCCTACCAACAGTGATAAACCTAATACTTTGTGCTCAGGCCTAGCTGTTAAAAAGATGATTTTGATATACACTGTATGTACCATGTTTTTCAATCCATTTAGCATGCATTTAGTGAATTTTTTCTTGGTAAAATATCAATCATTATTGCGGCGTTGAATGATCCTGTTTTTAAATTTATGTTCGAGTGTAGAATAACTTTAAAACAATTCATCTGAAGTATATTTTTACTTAAAAAACTTTCTTATGCCTCTGCCCATCGAAGGTGGTGCCGGAGGCATTATGTTTTCGGCTTGTCCGTCCATCCGTCCCGCTTTCTTGTTCTAGCGATAACTCAAGAACCATTTGAGGTATGAACTTTAAACTTGGCGCTAGTATGTATCACCATAGGAAGAGGATCTGATTAGATTTTGAGGTCAAAGGTCACAGGTCACTTTCTAAAATTGCAGGTGTTAACCTTAACAGTGTTATAGCTAGGAAATTTTTAGTGGTGGTTCAAATTTCACTGACTGACAAGCAACAAGTCATCCTAGCGAACGGAGCCTCGCAATTAGCAGCTTCCGGTATACGCTACGTAAAACATATCTATTTGTATGTGCAAATTACGAACAGTAGTACAGTATAGTGCGTAACAAAAGACAACGAAACTCGGCAAATCTTTAAGAAATAATCATTTATTGTCAAATAGAAAGCATGATTCTTGTACGATTGCAAATAAAACAAGAATAAAGATGGAAATATGAATGTAAGTACCACGTTTCTTCACAAACAGTTACGTTTAATGCTGTTCTTATGTGAAATTAGTGCCGGTCGGAAGCAGTGTTTTTCACCCGGAGTGGTGGACGGAAATCCCCCGTGCTGGTCGGGCCCGTCCACCACCGACCACCGTAGCTATAACACTGAACCTTAATATTTTGAAAGTTAAATTTTTTTATGAAGTTTCCCAAAATTTAAATGATTTTGATGCCTGGGTGAAAGAGAAGGAATGAAAGAAAATTGCTATCCCACTTTAATTTGTTAATGTCTTTTGTTTTTATGCGAGAAAGAGTCAAAATTGATGTTTCGGACGTGACATTTTCCCTTAACAATGGAAGGCCTGAAGTAGTAAATGTAAAAAATATTCTAATATGCAGATATTTTTTTGATTTGTTGTGTGATATAGTCCATATGTCTTATAGTTTTAGCAAATGCAAATTGAATTCAACATCTTTTGTTTAAAAGTTTACGAAGAAAAAGTAAGTGCGTTTAAAATTTTCTGTTAACTTTTCTGTCACATCCGAAACATCCAACAAGTGGTGATAATTATCTTTTTTTATAATAATTTTTTTTAAATATTTAATGCATATGAATGATTTTAAATTATCAGGCCTTGCCTTACAATTTTGAATTATGAGTAAACAAAGTGAGAAGCGAAATATAGTACCCTCAAAGACACTTAAAATTCCTCCGTAGTTAATGAAAAAGGTTTTAAAATTTCGCCTAATAGCTGTTTATGAGAGGAAAAGGATTTAAATCAATGTGCACTACCAGTATGTACTTGTATTCAGGAACCATTCAAGTCAGATTCGAGGTACAGAATTTATATGTGGTACATTCGCATATATTTGCTTAAATCATACCCTTGTATGCGTACATGTATGCCCAAGTTTATGAGAATTCCTGTAAATTCAAAGTATTTGCATTGCATTTTGATACTATTAACTATTATATGAGTTCTAGCACACTTTACCATGTGCTTCCATGTACATGTAGATGTAGAAGGCCTCACTGTCTACAAGTTTCTAATGTTAATATTATTTGTTACATGCATATCTGAAGCACTCCTTTCGGGCTTTGAGAAAGGCAACATGTAGTACAAAATTTTACAAACTGACATACAATTACATTTTAGATTTTAGTGCAAATTAAAAATCACATATGAAACTCATCAAGCAAAGCATATATGCATCCTCTGTGTGAAAACATATATCAGGCATTGTCTAATGCTGTCTTCAATATCCTATTTAAAGGATGGGGATCAAAGTGCCCTGTGGTCACCCTTGAAGCTATCTGCTGCACCCATCTCCTGTGCCCACCCCTTTTGCTACATATTTAATGTCATCAACAATGCTCATATTGCATTTTATTGTCATTTTCTAGAACTTAAAAATATATTTCATGAAAATGATGTAAAAAATAGGGGGGGGGGGGAATCAACATTTTTCTCCATTTTTTTATTTTGAAGCATATATAACAAGCATTAGAAAATGAAATGAAAAAAGTTACTCTTAGATTGACTTCATGACTCTGATTTGAAGTAGATAATTCAATTTCAAATTCAGTTTTTCTGATGTTTGCTGCCCTCTACCAATCGAACTAAAAATGTTTTAGCTCGGCCACTACTTTTTTCTTATAATTTGAACCCTAGGCCACATTTCTGCAAAGGTTCCAAAGTGAAAAACATAATTCTAAAATTTTGTCATTTTGTCCACCTACTTGTATATACCATTGATCTGAAACAGAGCTGTATGCATGGACATGAGTGGCATGTGAAAAGTATGATAAACACCATATGTTCATTATGAAGCCGAAGCTATTAGTTTATCATTTTACATTTGCTTCAGTTGAATGAAGAGTAAGAAGGGCCCAACTCTATCCAAACAGCTTTTGAGTTTTCACAGAAAATATTGATATTTTGACAAGGTTTATAGATGGATTTTATTTCATCTTTACAGGGGACATTTATTAGATGAAATACATACAACACCTAAAGGTAAGAATATTCTGTCACTGGAAATTATTAAAATATTGAGCTTTTTCTTAATAACTAAAAAACTGATTGATGGAGATAGGCCCTTCTTCCTCTTGTTAATTGAGTGCAGAGACTATGTTTTCATTCTGCTTTTGGAAGGCATCCAAAAATATCTCATATGGCAATGACACATTATTTGTTTTTCTATTTTCTGTCTGGTAGTTCTGGAGATGTATTGCAAACTGAATGATCAAATAGAAAGCAAGAGGTAAGTATCACTATTTGAGAAAAGCATGTAAGTCATTATTCATATTTAAAGGCTGATTTGTGTACTTTTATTTTCTTAATCAATAAAACCTGTATGTAATGACGGCTGAGGGGAGACATGAAATGTAGTCTTTATATAAATCAGGTGGTCTTTACGCACAAGTTAATTTATTACAGGTTTCAATGAGAAATGCTTTTAAAGGGAAAAATGAAGTGTAGTCTTTATAGACAGGTAAATTCTTTCTATACTAGTGGTAACTAAGGCAGGTCTCACTGTTGAGTCCCCTGGCTACCATCTATGCCATAGTAAAGGGCTAGATTACTTCAGGTCTCGTTAGAACCCTTAAATCAAATAAAAACTATTCATCTCTCGAGAGTCAATTTACTTTCTCATAATTTTTTCTCTACTTTGGTTTCTTCTTCTATGCAGCAATATCTTACACGGTGTACTTTGATATCTTGTTCTGTCGCTCATTGTCTTTTATGTACGACTATGTGCTGAACAGGAGAGCTTGAGGTGCCCTCTTCTTCTGCATCTTAAGCTTCTATCACACTGTTCTTCCATAGGTACTATCCTGCACTGAAGACCCTAGAACAGCTTGAACACACCTACCTGCCGAGGGTGAGGCGGTATCGCTTCTGTGAGCGGATGGCAGACAACATTCCCATGATCAGACAGAATATCAAGGAAGCATCCATGAGTGATCTCAAAGACTTCCTAGAGAGTATCCGCAAGCACTCTGACTGGATCGGGGAGGAGGCCATGAAGCAGGTATATTTGGATTCTTTTACTTCTGATTTTTTTTTTAAATAAATGGCAAGCTCTTTAAAATAGTTATTGGTTTGTCATAACAATAATTAAATATAATTTCAGATTTTATTTGTGAAAAATAAAAGTAAGGGGATGAAATTTAATACAGAAAAAAAAGGAGTTATTCCTAAATGATAACATTTCTGACAGCAGTCCTCATTACTGTGAAGTAAAAAGATATATGCAAATCATTGTGATGATTGTTTGAAGAAATGATGTTTACACAACAAACATTGAAGTACAATGCAATTTTCATATTAGTTTATATCGATATAGTTGAACTGGGATACTGTACATATTGACCTTTATTCCCAGTGTTTACTTACCTTACCTTTATTGATACAAGTCTTTCAATAACAGCAATGGCCAGTTTCAGGGAGGGGCTATAGAAATTAAACATACTTTTTTGTTGCTATTTTGCTGACCTGTAATTCACTGCAAAACAAAGCAATTTTGATGAGATTTTCCCAAATTCCTTTTTCAAATTCCTTTTTCAGTTTCCATTATAAAAAGCTGATGTGAAAGATTTTCCAAAAGGTATAACCTGTAATTTGTTTGGCAGTGGATTATTTGCTGCCACCAACTCACACAGGGCTGTGTTCAATACTAAGTTTATACTCCATTTGTAAAGGGGTCGCCAAAGTTTTACTTTGAAGCTAAATAATTCCAAATCTCTGCATAGAGTAGGTGCACAATTTACCTATTCTGCAGGTGATCTGAGACCTGCTCAGGAGACATTTGCTCAAGGCTTTATTTTATGAAAGATATAGAGTTAGATTTATGATTGTAAATTGGTTTTAGGTTAGGTATAGGGTTAGGGTTAGGTTGAACTTGTATCGTTAGTTGGAGATTTGGTTGAGTTATGAATTGTCAGCAAAGCAATTAACACCCAAGCATGGTCGTACCAGAGTTTTGCAAAGATATTCATGTACAATTGTGCATGATGATCATGGGAAGGAGGCAATGTCCTCAAAAAGCATCTTGCATTCTTGAACCTCGTGTTCAACTTTGAGAAAGGATAAAATGCATGTAGCCCACATTTTCACGTACAACTGCCATCTTTCTTGATGATTTAGGTCCAGAAGAGAAGTACACTGGAGACGTCAGCCTTCATGAGAGCTAGGCATCGGACTGTCAAAGCCGAGTCACCACTCACTGAAGCTGACAAGGATTCAGTAGGAGACTTCATGTTTGAGGAAGAAGAAGTATGAGATGGTTGTCATGAATCATTTTGGTAGTGTTTGCATAATTTTGACTAAGGAGCCTCTCCTTTCTGAAAATCTAACGCAGTTCATGAATTGGAATTGTTGATTTCATGAACTCAGCTGCTAGCAAGATAAACAATGGGTATTTTCAACACTTGAACACCTGTCTCATGAATGAATAAAAAAATGTTTGCACAGGGTGGGACATGGTTTAGAACATTTCTTCAAATTGGTTGTGCCACATAAGCACCTACATGTATGAATAATCTTGTCTGCATATGATATAAAGCCTTGTGACTGTTATTAGTGTATTTATTACGCAAATGTATCCTGTAACATTCAGCCATGGAAAATGCCATTCCGCCCACCAAAGGTGGCACTGAAGGCATTATTTTTTCGGGTTGTCCGTCCATTCCATCCTGCTTTCTCATGAGGTATGAACTTCAAACTTGGGGCTAGTACATGTATGTATCACCATAGGAAGACGATCTGATTAGATTTTGGGTACGTAGGTCAAAGGTCACAGAGGTCAATTTCTGAAATTGCAGGTGTTAGCCTCGTTCTAGTGATAACTCAAGAACCATTTGAGGTATGAACTTCAAACTTGGTGCTATTATGTATCACCATAAGAAGACAATCTGATTATATTTTGGGGTATGTAGGTCAAAGGTTACAGGTCAATTTCTGAAATTGCAGGTGTTAGCCTTGTTAACGCGATATCTCAAGAACCGTTTGAGGTATGAACTTCAAACTTGGTACTAGTATGTATCACCATGAAAAGACGATCTGATTAGATTTTGGAATACGTAGGTCAAAGGTCATATAGGTCAATTCTGAAATTGCAGGTTTTAGTCTTGTTAATGTGATATCTCAAGAACCATTTGAGCCATTAACTTCAAACTTGGAACTAGTATGCATCACCATAGTGAGACGAAGTGATTAGATTTTTGTTCACGTAGGTCAAAGGTGACAGGTCATAGAGGTCATTATACAGGTGTATATGAAATTAATGTTTTTTTTACCTTACATGTATCTCAACTGTTTTGTATTCATGACTAGGAGGAGATAAAGACTTTTGGGTTATCAGGTGTCAGGTCAAATGTCAAAGAGGTCAATTAACATGTAATTCGAGGCTTTTTATTCTGGTTATCACAATATTTCAAGAACAGTTTGAGCCATGAATTGAATTTAGGCAGATGCATATAGGAGACGCAGTCACATTCATCTTGTTTCTATAAGCTTCCTATCCTTCAATCATTAGACCATTAGTCATGCATGTAATTTTTGTTTAGTGTAATTTCCTACTTCCACTTAAAGGTCCCCTGACATAGAAAAAAATATTGACAAATTTGCTAAAAGACCATTTTTAATGATTCCGGATCCAGATCTTGTAAAATTTTCATGCATATTATATATTAAAGATGTTAACTTGCAAATAAGAATTTTGATTGGAAAACTGCTTGAAGTTCTAACTGCTCTAGTGCGCTGTTAACGTCCTGTGTAGAAGGAGAGTCATGCAAGCTGTGTGTTAAACGTGGTAAACATAAATTAGGCGAGAATATAGCTTTTGTCCGGTAAAAGTAGAACAAAACGGAGTAGGGATATGAAAATGGCACAGCAATATCATATCAGCAGTGAGGCATATTGCATGTTGCACCAAATTGAAGCATGCTGCATGTTTGGAAAATGGTTTAAAGTACATTTTGACGAGAAGATCTACATTTACAGTGAAAATCAGATAAATGATTGAACATCTTTGGAGATCAATTCTGGAATTGCATGGCTTGTACTTTTGAGAAAATGCCTCACAATTACAGGGTATCCATGTATGTCATTGTTTCACGTGTCTTAGGTTGTGTTACAGGATTTGAAGGTCCGGGCAGAATTCGCAAAGTTCGCTGCGCGGCCGCGAAGGCTGGCCTCGCGGCGGGTTACATTCGATTCTGTAAGTTCCACCCTCCAGTTTCAGATGATTTGAGTTGAGTTCTTTGGCAAAAAAATATTAATCCTGAATCTCTCTCGTATCTTGGGCCATTTTGGTTATCAATACTTGCTACTTAAACTATATTTATAAGAAGAGTAAACACAATTATAAAAATACAAAAGATTGCATAAAAGGATAATGTTCACAAAAATGCATGCGAAGTGCTTTTGACTTTCCTTCTACTTTATACCTCAGACGTCATAGTAATCACAAAGTCATAGTAAAAAGAATGGGTTAAAAAATTTTTTTTTTTTCTTTGGGAAAAGTGACATCTGTTCGCAACTTCTGAATACGTTAATAGTTTCACAGGGGACCTTTAATAGAAGAATATAAAGTATATAAGGTCATTGTTAGGGAATCTTGTCAGTGTAATGCATGATAATTCCTCAATTTATCATTCCATGTATATGCTTGTAGAAGTAGAAATAGACCTCATCATTTTCCTGCCAAAAGTTTGCTTGCTATGGAGAGAATTGCCCTGGCCAATTTTATTTTTTGCCGTTTGCGTCCTCTTCCTCATACTTAATTTCAAGCCCTCATAGTAACTTGTTCTTTCCTCATTCTTCCATTCATCATTGATTTCATCATCATCCCTATCATTCTCATCTGTTGCATCATCATCATCACCACCATGCTTCTCCTCCTCCTCTTCCTCCTCTTATTCCTTCTCATTATCATCACCATCACTATCATACTCATCCTCCTTCCCCTCCTTTTCATCCCCTTCCTCATCCTTATCCTCATCCTCATCATCATCCTCATCCTCATCCTCATCATCATCCTCATCCTCATCATCATCCTCATCATCATCACCATCATGCTCATGCTCTTCCTCCTCTTATTCCTCCTCATTATCATCATCACCATTATCACCATCACTATCATACTCATCCTCCTTCCCCTCCTTTTATCCTCTTCCTCGTCATCATTATCACCATCATTCTCATCCTCCTCCTACTTCATATCATCATCATCATCATCATCATCATCGGCATAATCTTCATCGTCATGGTGATAGGAGGTGAGCCCACAAGACAAGGTGGACTTCTCTCCAGTCTACCGTTGTCTTCACATCTACTCTGTACTCGGTGAGAGAGAGGTCTTTGAGAACTACTACCGTAAGCAGAGAACAAAGCAATCTAAACTTGCCATCCAACCTCAGGGTAACACAGTAAGTCATGTCTTGTTTATTATCACAGCCTCTCCCGCCACCGTTTAATGACACAGACATACCACATGGTGTCTGATAAATTTGAATTCGGTTTAATAACCTGTTGATTACGATTTGATTCTGGTATAGCACACATGTTCCATAAACCCCAACCCAAGTTATCCAAGGCTTAGTATTCAACTGGTTTTAAAATATACAAACAGACGATTGGTACTACAAAACTTAAAGATAACAATTAACAAATTCATAGTGACGAAGCTTTTCGACCTGCACTCATCGGGTCACAACGCAGGAATGAGAGAATACAAGAATATACAAAAGTCAAGGAAGTGTGTGTACAGCGTCCCAGATATGATCCGGGCACGCTAAAATAATCAAAGCGCTTGTACAAACTCCTTTTGTCGGCACAATAGCGGATCTCTCGACTGAATGAACAACGTTTCTAAGAAGCGAAGATGTTGAAAGCTGCGTGCTCGGGCAACAATAGTGAACTGAGCCGGGTTATACGCCTTGGAACAAGCCGGACTATTCAGCAAGTGCTGACCAATAGCAGAGTCGCTGTGCCTGCGGCATTGAACATTAGCGACGCTAGCAGCGGTGTTAGATATTTTAATTAGATAATATATTATAGTTTATAAATGTATACATATATATTTTCTTTCTTTTTTCTTTTATGTATTTGAATTTGAATGTAACATTTTTAGCTCACCTGAGCCTAAGGCTCGAGTGAGCTATTGCGATGGAAATTTGTCCGTCGTCCGTCGTCCGTCATGCGTTGTGCGTCGTGCGTCGCGCGTCGTCCGTTAACTTTTTACATTTTCATCTTCTTCTCCAAAACCCATGATCGGAATTCAACCAAACTTGGTAGGAATCATCCTTAGGGGTAGGGGACCCAAAGTTGCTAAAATGGTACATGTGGCCCCCAGGGGGGCCCAGGGGGAGGGCCCCAATTGTAAAAGCTATGTAAATTTCAAACATCTTCTTCTCCAGAACCAGGCATAGCTCAGACTTGGTATTGTGTATGGAGATACCTCTATAGATGAAGAATGAATGTTGTTCATGAAGTTTCTCTGAGTGGCCCTATAGGGGCCCTGTGGGGGTAACATACTGGAGGGGGGGGGGGGGGGGGCGCTGCCAGGCAAAATGTACATTCTGATCTTCTTCTCCAAAACACATGATCAGAATTCAACCAAACTTGGTAGGAATCAGCCTTAGTGGTAGGGGACCCAAAGTTGCTAAAATGGTACATGTGGCCCCCAGGGGGCCCAGGGGGAAGGCCCCCAATTGTAAAAGCTATGTAAATTTCAAACATCTTCTCCAGAACCAGGCATAGCTCAGACTTGGTATTGTGTATGAAGATACCTCTATAGATGAAGAATAAATGTTGTTCATGAAATTTCTCTGAGTGGCCCTATAGGGGCCCTGTGGGGGTAACATACTGAAGGACGGGGGGCGCGCTGCCAGGCAAAATGTACATTCTGATCTTCTTCTCCAAAACACATGATCGGAATTCAACCAAACTTGGTAGGAATCATCCTTAGGGATAGGGGACCCAAAGTTGCTAAAATGAAATGGTACATGTGGCCCCCAGGGTCCCAGGGGGAGGGCCCCCAATTGTAAAAGCTATGTAAATTTCAAACATCTTCTCCAGAACCAGGCATAGCTCAGACTTGGTATTGTGTATGGAGATACCTCTATAGATGAAGAATGAATGAATGTTGTTCATGAAATTTCTCTGATTGGCCCTATAGGGGCCCTGTGGGGGTAACATACTGGAGGGGGGGGGGCGCTGCCAGGCAAAATGTACATTCTGATCTTCTCCCAAACACATGATCGGAATTCAACCAAACTTGGTAGGAATCATCCTTAGGGGTAGGGGATCCAAAGTTGCTAAAATGGTACATGTGGCCCCCAGGGGGGCCCAGGGGGAGGGCCCCCAAGTGTAAAAGCTATGTAAATTTCAAACATCTTCTTCTCCAGAACCAGGAATAGCTCAGACTTGGTATTGTGTATGGAGATACCTCTATAGACGAAAAATGAAAGTTGTTCATGAATTTTTTCTGGGTGGCCCTATAGGGGGTCTGTGGGGGTAACATACTGGAGGGGGGGGGGCGCTGCCAGGCAAAATGTACATTCTGATCTTCTCCCAAACACATGATCGGAATTCAACCAAACTTGGTAGGAATCATCCTTAGGGGTAGGGGATCCAAAGTTGCTAAAATGGTACATGTGGCCCCCAGGGGGCCCAGGGGGAGGGCCCCCAAGTGTAAAAGCTATGTAAATTTCAAACATCTTCTTCTCCAGAACCAGGAATAGCTCAGACTTGGTATTGTGTATGGAGATACCTCTATAGACGAAAAATGAAAGTTGTTCATGAATTTTTTCTGGGTGGCCCTATAGGGGGTCTGTGGGGGTAACATACTGGAGGGGGGGGGGGGGGGGTGGGGCAAGTTGTCCGCCATCCATAAACTTTTTACATTTTCAGCTTCTTCTCCAAAACCCATGATTGGAATTTAACCGAACTTGGTAGGAAGCTCAGACTGGGGGGGGGGGGGAATTATGTTTAATAATTTCTAACATCATCTCATGTACATCCTCCTAGTTGTTTCAATTTCTAACATATCTCCTGGTGGTGCTAGAGAGAACATGCACCAGATGTGAATTGATCCACCTCAGGTGAGCGTCGTGCCCCCCGGGGCTCTTGTTATAATTATGTATTCAATTTCTACATTGTTTTTAATCCAACTGTGATATTACATGGTTGCAATAAATGAACATATTATTATTATTATTATTATTATTATTTTGCAATTACGCTTCGGCTGTGCTCGGCTACCAGCTGATGTCTGTCGAACCACGGAGGGTACGTGCTGTTTAATGCCGAAGCATAATTGCAAAACCGCTGCTAACGTCGCTAATGTTCAATGCCGCAGTCACATCGACTCTGCTATTGGTCAGCACTTGCTGAATAGTCCGGCTTGTTCCAAGGCGTATAACCCGCTCAGTTCACTATTGTTGCCCGAGCACGCAGCTTTCAACATCTTCGCTTCTTAGAAGCGTTGTTCATTCAGTCGAGAGATCCGCTATTGTGCCGACAAAAGGAGTTTGTACAAGCGCTTCGATTATTTTAGCGTGCCGGATCATATCTAGGACGCTGTACACACACTTCCTTGACTGTTGTATTTTCTTGTATTCTCTCATTCCTGCGTTGTGACCCGATGAGTGCAGGTCGAAAAGCTTCGTCACTATGAATTTGTTAAATGTTATCTTATGGTTTGAAAATGTTTAGGCATCTTTTTGGGAACTCCGTTAAAGATTGAACAATGGATTACATTTGGCTGCACATGGGCGAAAAATTTTGCAAAAATCAAATAATAATAATAATATAGCTCAACATTTTAGAGTTCCAGGTCATACAAATTATGAATTTCCAGACAGAACATTTTTAATTTGGGACGGGGACTGTCACACCCCCACACCATAACTCTCGAAGTTTTAATTTATATTTTTTCATTCCTTTTCAGTATGAATCATTAGATCACTACAAGAAATACTTTCACCAGATACTAGGGTAAGTTTGCATTGTCTTTTTATTCTTATACATGTACTAGGATTTCGGATGATCTTTGAAGGTAGAGGTTTGCATGGTGGTACTGATAACTAGGATTTCATTGTAAAATTCACATTGTCCAGGTTAATACATTTTCTTCATCATTATTAAGTGTAAATTGTACTTTTTTGTACCTTGAAGGAATTGGATAATCAAATGCATGGGTGTCATATTTGTTGAAAAGAATATACAAATTTTGTTGTCCTTTTTATAAGAAAGCATGTCAAACTTTATGTCGGTTTAGTTAGATATTGCAATAATTATGAGCCTCTGGTTAACTTTGGAAATTACAGAATGGTGTATGAAATTGTCATATTTAGAAAGGAAATGAATTTTATGTTTATGCAAATCAGTATTGAATGATACAATACAATATACGTATACTGTAGAAATTACATCATCTAACAGATCCATATAGTGTGTTCTCTCTTCACTTGTTTATACATGTTTATTCAAACTGCATGTATTAATACATATACATTATGTTTTATAAATTCTGATATGTTTTTTTCAGGTTCTTTGTTCTAGAAGATCATGTATTAAGTACTACAGAGGGCTTAGTAACAAGAGAGTACCTAGATGATCTATGGAACACGGCATTATCAAAAATTGGAAGCACACTGAGAAATAATTCAGTAAGTATTAAGTTCAGTTATCTCAAAAATCACTTTGGTGGAACATTCTTTTGGAAATTTCTTATGCTTTGGACAGTTTTTACTGTTTGTGTTCCAAATTTGGTGTGTATTAATTTTTTGTCCAAGATGTTTACTAGAGGTTCATAAGAGCATTTTGTTCAGTTTTTTTTTAATTGATTAATTTTAATTCTTTTGCCTCTACTACTTGAACCATAACTTCAGATTTTTTGAAGGAGATATAAACTATACTTTATTCAGCCAGTGCTACCTGGTATAACAACACCTTATACATGTAGTTCTCCTTTTACCATTACTTAATCTTATTTTGCACAGAGTATTGTTGTCTATTCTGCTTCATATACTCAATATATCTATTCTACGGGATGAAGTATACCGCAAGTAAGATTGTTATATAAAAAATACTCTTTCTGATACCTTTATACTATAATTTTAAAAATGAAATCTTTTTTTTTCCCCCGACAGGCATACTGCACCGATGCGACACTGTTACTACGTATCAAAAACCTGGTAGTCCTTTTTGTACAAACAGTAAATGTGAGTTAATATTTCTTGATCATCATTCACAAGAAATTTTTAAAAACCTTTCTTTTACAAGCTATGTACACAGGCCCCTGGGAGCTTGGGGTGCTATAGCTATAAAGTAGTTAAAAAGAGACCCCAAATTGCTGAGGACCTTTTTATTTTTTTTCCTGCTTGTCAGAGATTTTTGGACTTAAAAAGAGACCCTAAAATGCTGAGGACCTTTTTTTTTTTTGCTCACAGCACCCCCACTAACAAAATCCTTCCCAGGTGCCTGTATGTACATATAGATTTCCTTTTTTATGATGTACTTGAGAATTTATTATTTCTACGTCTTTGCCGTCTGTTTTCTTTTTAAATCACTATTTCCATTGCCATTTTCATGATGAATGAATTGTTGAAATCTAATGTCTTTTGATTGTGAGAAGTTAGTTTTTTAGAATTTATTTTTGAACAATTTTTGTTTCGTTTGTGTGTGTGAATTCCAGATAACTTGCCAATCATCCTATCTTCATGGGATAGTGCACATTTGAATTTTGATATATTTTTTTTTACAACCAACTTTGCAGAGAAAATTGAATTGCTGTAACTTCTATTTTTCTTTCAGAGCTATGGATTCAACACAACACCACTGACAGAGTTCTTGCTTGATCTCAAGGATCAATACAACGAGATCCTCATGAAGAAATGGGTCCAGGTCTTCAGGTAATCAAAGAAAAAAACTATTTAGCAAATTTATTAAAAAAAGTATTGTAATGGTTTGTCATATGACAAGATAAGGAGTGTTTAATTGAAGTCGGATTGGAATATGTAAGTATGTAGGTCCTGTGATAATCTTGACGTTATAGTCTGTGTGACATACCACAGCCAACTTGTAAGTATCAAAGAGACATGTCAAAAAAGTTTATTGGTCTTCATTGTGTCTGTTATTTTATACTTCTCTTAATCATTGTGTATTAAATTT
Organism: Heliocidaris erythrogramma; assembly: GCA_025617745.1. Lineage (NCBI taxonomy): Eukaryota > Metazoa > Echinodermata > Echinoidea > Camarodonta > Echinometridae > Heliocidaris > Heliocidaris erythrogramma. The sequence continues at coordinate 22,067,881 of CM046868.1, read as the reverse complement.
GAAAAACTATATTATAGTCAGTCATTTTAATGACCTATTTTTATTGAGACTCTATTTTTTCATAATTTTTGTTGTTTTACCATATTCATATGCCAAAAACTCGTAAGTTAAAAGCAGTTCACATGCTAATTGGAATATGGAAACACTTTACTCATACAGCCAGCACATAGAGGTTTGCTATCAAAGGGAGCTAGCAAATGTAGTTACAGAAAGGATGCATTCCGAAGGCAAAATGCGGAATTGTCTATGCTGGTGCATCTGAAATTACAATCCAACTTATCAGAATAAAAGTTTGGGTAATATTTAGCCATATTGAGTCAGTAGAGGTCTATGATAACTCTACATCGTAATATTATGATTTTGCCTGTATGAAATTAAATAATGATCTTCTACAATCTCTCTATCTGCATTCTGGATATGTCTTTATGTCCTGCTACATGTATATTTCACTAAGCAAACTTATTTTTCTACTCCGTTTAATTCCACAGTGACATATTTGATGAGGATAACTACACTGCTATGGCAGTGAACTCTGAGGCAGAGTACCTAGACCTCATTAGGTCATTTCCATTTAGAGATGAGAAGATTGACAAGGTAAGAGACGAGGCAGCATTTTCCATCGAAAGTTTAGGTGGCCATTATATTGAAGGAGTTAATGTAAATACAAACTTAAAATCTAGTGGGTTAAAATGACAAAATGTGTATTAATCTCAAGTAATGCATGTTTAAAGGGACATGATAATTTTTTGAAGTTTCCCTATGTTGGATCTAACTTTAATGAAACTGCTGGTTGAGGGATAATTGAATTAGAAATCTGCATTATTGCATACTCTTTATCTGCATATTATGTTGTGTGCATGTCCATTCAGTTATCTTGGGAAAGAATCCTGCACATGTAGACCTGGCAGTTTTTGTTTTTAAGTATGCATGTAATAATGTTACATAATGCACAGTTAATAATAACACTTGTACCTTTGATTGGAACTGGAACGAACCCTTGAGCATCTGTTTTCACAATTCTTTTATCTAGTTTAATAAATGAATTATGTAAATTTGTTTACACGCCTCTGGTTCTCAACTATTCTGTTCCAACAGGCACCGTACCCCCGCCGGCTGCCATTCTCAGAGTTTGTACCTAAGGTGTATAGACAGATCAAAGAGTTCATCTATGCCTGTCATAAGTTCTCTCAAGATTTGCACCTGACACAGACAGAGAGGGATGATATGATCAGGAAGTCTACCAATGTCCTCTTGACGAGAACCCTCAGCGGATGCCTCAATGCTCTTATACGAAAGAGATGCCTCGGTCTCACAGAGGTAGGCTATCATGCATGAATAACAATTGTTGAGAAAATCCACATTTCCTATAGTAAATTCCAAAAGAGGTCCCCTGAATGAAAAGTATTTTTCACTGTGGTATCATGTTTTGGTGTGTAACAGGAACATAATTATGCCCTAGGTAGGGTGAAGAAGGTAAGATAATCTTATCTCAAACAACTTTTAAGGTACAGGCCATGTACGTACCCCTTATTATCCCCCCCCCCCCCCCAAAAAAAAAAAAAAAAAAAAAAAAGGGAAAAATAGAATTTGCCTATTGATACTTTCAAGCCTTTTTCAAGCATTAAAAAAATATACTTGTACATGTATATTTATGTATAACTTATCACTTTCTGTTCAAAATGTTTAATGGTATTTTTGACAGTTGACGTGTGTTTATTGTTTTTCAGCTGGTTCAAGTTACTGTGAATACCATCCATCTAGAGAATGCTTGTAAATATCTCGAGGACTTCATCTCAAACATCACAGGGTAAGCCAAGTCTTCTGTTAGAAAATTGTTTATCATTTAGTTAAAAGTATTAAAGAGTACCTATGACCCAAATCTTTTGAAGACATTGAATCACCTCAAAACTATGTGAGACATTCAAATGATCAAGCATTAAAGAGCATATGGGGGAATGATGTCATATCCAGGCCTTGCATAAAAGTTAACTTCAAGTTAACTACCTTGCAAAAACAGATAAGTTGACTAGTTACTCACTGGTCAATTTTAAGTTTATTTAGTACATATTCAACTTTGCAATTATACATATCAGAAGTAGTGTTTGAAGTTGAAGGAGCATAATTTTATATTTCCTAAACTACATTTATCTAGACTAATTATTGCAATTTTGGCAACAAAGATGGAGAAAAAACTGACAAGTTCAGGGGATTAAAAAAATCATGAAGTTATTTGTACATTTTAGCTTCTCAGTCTTTAATTGATGAATGCCAAAAGTACAAGTAGATAGAATATTGTGCTTGTCCTTGTTACTACTTTAAACTTTAGTTAGATATAAAGCCTATGGATGTAGTATAACTTTTTGATACTGCATCATAAGAGCTGTGTCTGTGATCACATTTGTAATATCATCTGATGTCATTTTGTCAAACAGGACAACAGGAGACAACATTCATGCAGCTGGTCTGCAGAGCACCAATATCTTCAGAGATGCTAGGAGTGAAGCAGAGCTAGAGATATACAGGAGACTCAACGAAAAGGTAGGTTAAAATGTGAGGTTTACAGGAACACACGAGAGTCAAACCTGCTTTAGAGACCAGGGACCTGTTTCATAAACTTTGTCATGAATGACAAGTTGCAATAACTGTTATAAGCTACTGAAATCCTTGCATCTGATTGGCTGAGAGCAAATTTATTGGTGAAAATCACTGACAAGACAGTTGATGAAATGCCCCCCAACTGTCCTTAAAGACCACAATTTTTATTTCCCTTAAATGGTGTTTCTCATCGAAACTTGTATTAAAGAAACCTGTACATACAGACTAACTGCTTTCCTTGTGAATTCACTTTCCCCTTCCCCCTCCTTTAGAGCCACAGGAGCCCAAACACATTGGGCATTATAAGGGGATCTTATGCAACTACAGATACATATATGAAACACTAATATGAATATGTAAAATATCACCACAATGTGGCATATCAGGCACCATTTTTTTCTTATGCATAAAAATTTCTGATTTAGTACCCTTCATATCAGCTTCATATACGTATATGATTCACTGTATTGTCCAATGGTCTAGACCATATGTGACCCGCCGCCTCAAAACCTACAATAAGTCGCACGGACCACAACGGAGCAAACAGAGCCCAAAATAGTAAATTTGCTTGGATCAGTCGATTTTCTGTTTTTGATAGAAATGGGTAGTTTCATTATCATTCTATCATGTCTCATGTTGGTGAATCGTAATTCGACTTAGAAATATGTTTTGGGGGCATTTTAAAATGACTCCCTTTTTTCACCTGTCGAGCTAAAAAATCGAAATCGCTGAATTTTGTAATACTTTCATTCAATGCCAAATTACTACTTTACCTCTAAAGGTATTAGATTTTTGGAGTGAGTAATGAATAGGTCCTCCTGGAGCAGCTTGCCAAAATTCATCCTAATCTGATAATCCGTTCATACCAGTTGCTATGGCCATTTGAATACCCAGTTTTACTTGGGCGCACACAGAGAGCGAAGGTTTAGCACTCTTTTGTTCCGAACTTAAATGGCCATTTTCTCTGAATAGGAGTTATTGATTGCTGGTTACATACTGATCCTAAATGTGATATTTAAAGGTTTTATCATTGAGTAAACTAGGCAAGTGATATACCATTGGAAAGCTGAGAATCTCTACTTTCAGAAAATGTATAAAAACAAAAAAATAATTTTGGCGTCTTATTGTAGGTTTTGAGGCGTCGGGTCACATATGTAGTAGAGCAGAGATAGCATTGCAAGAATTGATGTGTTGAAATTTATTTTATTATGTTCCCAATGAAATATAACCTTGTGTTTTGCTTCCTCTCCCCCTTGAATTTTTTCTCTCTGTATCTTTCATCCCTCGTGTTGTTTTTCTGTGGCTCTCTGTCTCTTCCTCTCACATGCTCTTCCTTCCTTTCTTTCTGTGTGTTTCTCTTCTAACTCTCTTCAACTTTTCTATCATTTTTCTCTCTCCATCTCTCTCAATGTTTGTCTCTGACCTGTCCCTGTCACTTTCTCTTTACCTGTGTCTCCCTTTCATTGTGGCTGTATCCCTGTGTGTCTTTCTGTCTGTCTGTGTCATTCTCCCTCTCTCTCTCTCTCTCATTGCCTTTCTTCATCTCCTGTCTAGGTGGATGAGTTCTTGGAGCTGGCCTCCTATGACTGGTCCCTTGATGAGTCCCAGGGTAGAGCTAGTGGTTACATCATAGACATCATCCGCTTTCTGGAAGGCAGCTTCAAGGCATTCAATCATCTACCGGTAAACTATTTCCCCTTCCTTTTACCCTTCCCCTTTTTGCCCCTCCCTCACCCTTTATGCCTCCCTCCCCACTCTTAACCCTAAAAAGACCGAAAAAAGACCGACAAACATTGAGAGAGATGGAGAGAGAAAAATGAACTATGTGTATACCAAATTTGGTTGCATCGGACAGCTGAGTTCTTAGGGGGGCCCTTTAGGCCCCCCAGTTTTTCCAGCCTCCAAAATACCCCAGTCTTTTTAGGGTTAAGGCTCCCTCCCCACTTTTAAGGTAGAAGATCAAAAACAAATTGGTCATTAAGCTTGAAGGGATATTATACAACTATTGTTATGAGGAAACTCCAAAAGCAAAACCAACAGATACGGGAAGCACACTAAAAGTAAAGAGTCACCTCCCCCTTTATCCCTTCACCCTTTTTTAAAGCCAGAGGAGCCCAACACATTGGGCACCCTACTTTAAGGAGATCTTATACAACTACGAATATAGATGAAACACTCGTAGCAAAATGCCATTTGCTATAAATTTTTGTTTATTAGTATGTGGCATATCAGTCACCCTTTTATTTCTATTCTGCATCAAAATATCTGATTTAGCACCCATCCTCTTTCCCTCTTTATTTTAAATTAGTGTAGGGATTTATCCACTTGTGATAATTAGAACCTTATATTGCACAAAATATGTCTTAGATGGCTGAATTTTCCTTTGATTTTTGAAGGTAGCCTTTCCTAAATATTTTGTGCAATGAGTGCATTTGCTAATCATCAAGGGTACTTCCTCATGTTATAATACTTGACTGCTGTGTAAAGGGGTACTTTCTGCTATACTGAATTGATCTCTTATGCACTATCTTCGTGGTAAGTTGTCTAAAGTTGTGTGGGGTTTCAAGCTGAAATTGTGGAGTTGTTAAAGCCAATCAATACAGATACATGTCTAGATATGTGAATACTTGTCTCCAGTTCATTAATATAACAATGACGTGTTGAATTACCCGTCAAATTCATTTGAATGGGGGAAAAATCAGATGCTGCAATTAAACAATATTTTTTTAATTATTTTTTTTTAATTTTTTTATTTTTTAGGGGGGAGGGTATAACTACATGCATGTTTTCCTACCTTGTTGTGTAATACAAATGATTAATTAAGCATTGTATTTTCTTTTTGTTGGTCACAAATGATTCCATGTATAGCACTGTTCCCTGGTACCATTGCCTTTACCATCTCCTCTGAAATATGTGTAGCATATCGCGGTGAATCAGTCGTAGAGCAAAGGAACACCTGACCAATGTGTCTCAGGTTCAGTTCCTAGCCTTAAATGTCAGTTAAAATAAAGCGTAACAAGCGACCTAATATAGTTCTGTCCAACAATTGATTTTTGCTGCATAAAAGATGAAACTCACCCAACGTTCCTCTTCCTTCTCCCCATTTTAGTGTGGTATGAGGGTTCCTGCTCCCACTAGTAAGGTGTGAAAGACTTTACTTTGACCTTTGACCTTTCTACTTGTATATTACCGTGTGCTATAACACTGTGTGGATTAACCCTTCTGAGCCTACTAATCGTAGCTAACCTGAAGAAGCGATACAAAACAACATAGAAAATCACAGAGAAATAAATCATTGTGACTTCACAATGTACCTGGTGGATTTTTTTTTTAAGGCACAAACCACAAAATGTGCATAAAGTAGATACACATCAGATCTGCATTACAGTTATAAATGATATTGGCTGCAAATCTTTTCAGAATAGAATGGAATGCTTTTGCAGGTACATAGTTGGACAGTCGTTGAGGTCACCATTTTCATTTGGACTATAATAGCAGATATTGAAATTGATGCTTAGAGAAAGAGTCACTGTTGGCTTATATGATCCACAACTGCTACATGTACATGTATTTTTACACAATACTTTTAATGCTGGAAACGATATCACTCCGCTCTTTTGTGATGTTGAACATGTTATGACTGTTTGATGGTAACTTTTTACATGGTAGACATGTAAGAAATAATGCGGGGACCTTGACATTAATTGACCATTTTTTGTCCTTGTATTCTTGTACCTACTTAAAGAATATAGATTACTATATATACACTAAAGGAAAAAAGAAACTTATAAAAGTTCAAGAGATCACCAAATTAAATTCTCTGCATGGAAATGTACCAAATTTGGATATAATGTTGATTCAATGCATGGCTTTAAATGACAGTCAATAACAAAAAGTTTTCTTCAATGCCACAAAAGAAATGTGCACTGAAGCAAAGGACTCTCTAATCCCAAAGTCACAAAGACAAACTGCAGCCTTGTACACCATATGCATGTCAATGAATGAAACAAAAGAATTTCAAAAGGGATTTGCAAGTTCATATCCAAACAGATTAATAGCCAGTATGTCCACCTCTAGCTTGCTGGCAAGCTGTACACCGTCTTCGCATGCTTCCGATCAGATTCGCGATGGTAGCCTGGGGAACTTTGTTCCATTCCTCTTGCAGTGCTGCAATGAGCGTCTCCCTATTGATGGGTTGATTGTCACGCCTTGACACACGTCGACCAAGCTCTTCCCAGAGATGTTCAATTGGGGAAATGTCTGGTGAACGGGCGAACCATGGCAGAACATCAATATCCTCTTGCTCGAGGGGTGCAAATCCCTTTTGAAATTCTTTTGTTTCATTCATTGACATGCATATGGTGTACAAGACTGCAGTTTATCTTTGTGACTTTGGGATTAGAGAGTCCTTTGTTTCAGTGCACATTTCTTTTGTGGCATTGAAGAAAACTTTTTGTTATTGACTGTCATTTAAAGACATGCATTGAATCAACATTATATCCAAATTTGGTACATTTCCATGCAGAGAATTTAATTTGGTGATCTCTTGAACTTTTATAAGTTTCTTTTTTCCTTTAGTGTATATATATCGCTGTACATTCATTCATCACCAAACCTATCAAATAATCAATTGATTCTTCTATCTGTCTCTATCATTCTCTCTTTCTTCTTCATATATATGGTGTGTGAGGTGCATTAGTTATTCCCTTCAAGGTGATATCAATTATAATTGTATCCCCCGGCAGTATGCCGGAGGATACTTTGGATTCAGCAGCGTTTCGCCGCCGCCGCCGCGTCACATTCTTGTGTGCGCTCTAGCGGGCATATTTCTCGACGAATTTCTTTCAGACTTCTGTGGACGTGTATCTTTGTAAAATCTGGACCCCTATAGTTTCTGGTGATGCTGCCCCCAGTGTTCCGTCTTTTATAGGGTAAAAGGCCATATTTTGGGGGATAGTTTGTGTGCGCTCTAGCGGTCACATTTCTCAACGGATTTTGTTCAAATTTTGTATGAAGGTGTCTCTTGGTAAAATCTGGAACCCTATAGATTTTGGTGATGCTGCCCCCATGGTTCCGTCTTTTATAGGGTCAAAGGTCATATTTTGATAGATGTCTTGTGTGTACTCTTGTGTGCGCTCTGGCGGTCACATTTCTCAACGGATTTCTTTCAAATTTTGCATGAAGGTGTCTCTTGGTGTAATTTAAAAACCTATAGTGTTTGGTGATGCTGCCACCAGTGTTCCGTCTTTTATAGGGTCAAAGGTCATACTTCAGGGCATGGAGTGAGTGCACTCTGCAGGCCACATTTCTCAACGGATTTTGTTCAAATTTTGTATGGAGATGTATCTTGGTATAATCTACACATGTTTAATTTTTGGTGATGCTGCCCTCATTGTTCCGTCCTTTATAGGGTCAAAGGTCATTTTTCCATTTCTTGCACTCTTCTGCATTTCTCGACGGATTTCGTTCAAATTTTGCATGAAGGTGTCCCTTGGTGTAATCTAAAAATCTGTACTTTTTGGTGATGCTGCCACCAGTGTCCCGTCTTTTATAGGGTCAAAGGTCATACTTCAAGGGATGGCGTGAGTTCACTCTGCAGGCCACAATTCTTGATGGATTTCTTTCAAATTTTGTATGGAGATGTATCTTGGTATAATCTACACATCTTTACTGTTTGGTGATGCTGCCCTCATTGTTTCGTCCTTTATAGGGTCAAAGCTCATTTGTCCCTTTTGTGTACTCTTACTTCTGCATTTCTTGACGGATTTCATTCAAATTTTGTATGGAGATGTATCTTGGTATAATCTACACATATTTAATTTTTGGTGATGCTGCCCTCATTGTTCCGTCCTTTATATAGGGTCAAAGGTCATTTTTCCATTTCTTGCACTCTTACTTCTGCATTTCTTGACGGATTTCGTTCAAATTTTGCATGAAGGTTTCTCTTGGTGTAATCTAAAAACCTATAGTTTTTGGTGATGCTGCCACCAGTGTTCCGTCTTTTATAGGGTCAAAGGTCATACTTCAGGGCATGGCGTGAGTGCACTCTGCAGGCCACATTTCTTGATGGATTTCTTTCAAATTTTGTATGGAGATGTATCTTGGTATATCTCTCAACACATTTCTTTCAAATTCTATATGAAGATGTGTCTTAGTGAAACCTACACATCTAATTTCTACACCATCCTTTTGTTTGAGGGAGGGGATGGGGGAGGGTCTTTGTCCCTCCTTCAAATTGCTGCCAGTGCCGGGGGATACATTTAGCATTGCGCGGCCCCAGCAATGCACATTTCTAGTTCTCTATGTAAGTTCTATTGACGCTCTTGTACGGAATACCTACATATATTTACCAATCTCTCTAGATCTAATATTTACTATATCAGTAAGCCAGTTAGTAATTACATTTTGCACATGTGCAGATAAAGGTCATATGTACCAAGTACAATTGACCTTTGTACACTTTCATAGCGTGTGCACCATACTGCATGCACCAATATGATTTTACATGTTGAACAAGTAGCGTATCCACCAAACACAGATGCGCGTGCGCGAACAAATTTGCGTCATATCAGAGTCATCTGTACCATGTATTAATTACAAACTGGCTTATTCATTTTGAGTGCATATTATTAAACCAGGGCAAACCAAGTTTGTTATACTTATTAGTTACAATTAAAAGTTCCTTTAGAAAGGGTTAAATAAATTTTTGATAAAAAGGTGGGGGAAAAAGTGTATCTACAAAGTTTTTGACATTGAACACAAAATATATCCCGTCAAAAGAAATAACTTACATTAAATGTTGAAACATGAATGGACTACACATTACCCATAAATTTCTTTATTGGCAAATTTGATGTCATGAAGATGATGGCATCCGATTTCTCGACATCTTCACTAGATCAGTTCACTTGTGACTGCCAGATTTTTGCATGTTTCATTCATTTGAACAACCATTTACAACCCAGCTTTTTGCTTTTATACTGGACTCTGCGAAAACAACATGTCATGTTTAAAATGTCTTTGACAATTATGAAAATCTGATGAGTGAGAGTGGGTGAATTGAATAGATAATCACAAGACTCTTAGTTGAAAAATGACCGTTCAAATTGATGACATAAGCCTATATGTCAAGTTAGTTGCCATCTGTGCTTGTATGAAGGTTGACTTTGTTTGCTGTGACTGGGAACTGTTAGGTTAAACTAACTTCTTTAAAAACAAAGGAAATACGCCATATCTAAACTTTAGACCATTTAATCTTTTACATTAATTATAAGGATAAAGATGGTTTCCTGATGAAATTTGAAAATGTATTATAACGGGAATCTGATATATTCCAATTGCAATTTTTACTACACAGGAAAATTAGAAGAAATGTCTCATGATAATTATCTCTTATTTACTTTTATTGTGATAATCAAATGATTAGTTTATTCTGCAATATGAAATTCTTTTTTTTTAATTATGCAATTTCATTGGTTATTGTCATAAAATTAGTATATCATTATTTACTTATGTACATGATTTTATTCATTTACTCCTATATTATTGACCCATTTTATATTGTTTATACCCATTTATGTATTTATTGTTCCATTTATTTATTTATGTACCTGAATATCTGCAATATTATAGCTACAGACAATATTATAAAGGAGTGATCACAATTAATAGATGTTGTGTCCTATCACTTGGGGGGGGGGAGGTACAGTATTTAAGAACCAATTATTGATGTTTATCACAGGCAAATTAGCAATGTTCTACATTGTGATATGAAATCGTCTCTGCAAATTTGTCTGTATTATTTATATACCTGTAGAAGTTTACATGATATGGTATGCTATTTGGCAATATATACTGATATTTTAGACCCCTACATATTTTTTTTACCCACAACAGAGAAGTGATTCTTCAAATATTTTGGACTTCGTGGTGAGTTAGTTATTTATTGCTCTTCTGACACGACTTCATACCTAACATTGTAGCATATCAGTTTTGTGTGTGTCTCATGTAACACAGTATAGTCCCACCTGCCATGATTTGTGTAGCCTACCTTCGCTCTATTTAGGATGGGACAATTTTTCCAATAGGTTCTAGATTACCCTCTAGATTACCTCTCACTAAAATAACCTTTATAATACCCCTAAATATCAAACTCATTGTAAACCATTATCTTTGCATTTCTGCTTTTCAATGCTATTAATTTTGGTGTATGTTTATATGCTCTGCAAACCTACACCAAAGTTTAATTTAACCTCTGAGAGATGTGATGGAATTAACTTATGACTTTTAAGGGCTTATTATGATACTAGCCTTTCTATTCGGCCATTTTCAAAGAGGTCTGTTTTTAAAGATAAAGTTGAGTTCTGATCATGCAATTACATTGCGAAAAAAACTGTCGCAAAGGAATTGGGAAAGATTGATCATGTCCACTTAAGAATTGTTGTATGTGAGGTTTTGTAATCATCAAAATGACAAGAAACTGAATCAATCCTACTAAAAGTCACCATGCACTGCACACAGAAATGGGTATATGGGACTGCACACACATGTGTAAATGAATGTTCGGCCTGAACACGTCAGCTATTTCTACTCATATTGCGAATGTAAGGGCATTTGAAGAGCAATCCTTTTAGGGGACATTTCTGCTATGATGTTCTTCCAAACTGACATAAAAAGATTGAGAATGTTTACAAATTATTTTCAAACTTTCCCAGAACTCAACCTTCTCTTTCTTCAAGTATGGTCTAATGATAGATAATTTCACAATGTATACAGCAAGTTCAAGTCAAAATGACACAATAATGTCTCATCATGACAATGTCAACGACCTCCCCTGAAGTTATGTGTAATTGCTCAGTGTGACAACATATTCCTAGAAGCCAAGGGCACCATGTAGATACCACATGCATATTTCTTTGTACCAAATACATGTACATCATGATTCACTTCAATTCTTTGAAGAGTATTTTAACCAAGTGATTCAGTTAGAAGCAGGTAAACTGTAAGGTGAATGAATCCTGGGGGGGGGGGGGGGAGGGAGCTATGGCAGGCAGTTCAGATCATCAATCCAAAGGATGAGATTAATTTTGCTAACCACAAATGCAAAGTCATGCATCATACTCCTGAATTACTTCCTGCAGACAGATAATTCACTTTGCAGCTGTTTTGTGGTGTGTGTGGGGGGGGGGGGGGGGGGGTTAAAGAGAAACAGACTGTCTTTGTGGCTCAAAAGCATAGTGTCATTTTGAAATTATAACCAATCTTTTTCACTTAAAATGTGTATAAGCATGAAGCTATTGTAATTCAAGTATTGCAACATGTACATGTATGTGAAAATCACGAAGAGGAAAGATATATAATATTTAAAATGGGTTATATTCATGTTTTTGTCCTTTTATTTTGAATTTGTTGTCATAGAAGATCCTATAGATATACAGTTAACAACAAAATTATTCATACCCCTTGGAAAATTCTGGTTTTTTGCATTTTTCCTAAAAATGAATGGTTAACTGAATTTAATTACACATCACTTGAATACATTTAGTTATTATCTGCAAATGAATGCTGTTTCTGGTTTCACCTCATTTGCATAACAATAGAAAAGGTGAATTATCCAAACTGGGTGATGTTCAAAATTATTCATACCCTTGGTAATCTATTGACTTTGTCAATCAGTATGAATCCAGTCCTTGTGATTAATGCTCGTAACACTTTCTTCACACTGTCACAATGCTTCTGGAGATATCAGGCCAATACCTGGTCTCCAATGGCCCAATCTCCTTGAGGATGTTGTCCACACATGCCATCACCTGGTCTTCAGGGGATTCGATGGATTTAAAGCAGATTTTGTGGTTGCAGGTGGTGTAGTTTTAGACGTCATAAGGATAGGACTATGATATTGATATTTTCGTTAATATTCCTTACATTTTAATGACAATTCTGTATCTAAGTTGAAACAAAGCACTCTTCCTGGAGAGACTTCCCTGGAGGCATTCACTGTTGCACTGTCAAGGGAAGGTATTTCCTGATACTTTTGTTCCATTATTATTAAGAATGTTTAGGTAGGCCATGGTAGTTGTCTAAAGGTTGGATGGTGCCAATTTTATCAGTTTATTCAGTTACACTGACACATTTTTTATATGGACACCTGCAAGTGGGTACTCTAGTGAAGCTTAAAATACTGATCTTTATGTTCCAGTGCACTGTCAAAGTGGTAGCATTTTGTGCACTGCAGCTGGTAACATGGAGGGCATATGGTATAAATTTGGTTTACATTCATTTTGATATCAAGGATTGTAGCTTTCATACCAAAGATACAAAGAATATACCATATGAAGATTGATATACAGTAACAGTCAATGTGGGATGTGTATGGTACTCAAAGGTTACATACTGTTATTCATGGTGACCTGACGTTAGAGTCATCCAATAACTTTAATATCACCAACATGGCCTTCCTGAGCACTCTGATTAAGAATGGGGCCAATGAATAAAGGTGAACCCTCCCACAAGCAGTGCAAAAGGGAAGGGCTCTTCAGGAATGGTGCTTTGCTTCATAAGTAGATACAGAATTTTCATTAAAATGCATGGAATAAATGACCGAAAATTTCAATATCATAGTCCTGTCATCATGAAGTCGATAACTGCATCACCTGTAGGACACGAAATCTAATGAACTCCCTGAAGGTCAGGTGAAGGCATGTGTGGACACATCCTCAAGGAGATTGAGCCATTGGAGAACAGGTACTGGCCCGATATCCCAGCAGAGACCCCTCCGGAAGCCTTGTGACGGTGTATTAAAATAAAGTGAATTACAAGCATTAATCACAAGGATCGGATTCATACTGATTGACAAAGTCAATAAATCACCAAGGGTATGAATAATTTTGAACATCGCCCAGTTTGGATAACTCACCTTTTCTATTGTTATGCAAATCAGGTGAAACTGGAAACGGCATTCATTTGCAGATGATAACTAAATGTATTCAAGTGATGTGCAAGTAACTTCATTTAACCATTCATTTTTAGGAAAAATGCAAAAAACTAGAATTTTCCAAGGGGTATGAATAATTTTGTTGTTAACTGTAAACTCATGCAAACATTAAAAAAAAAAATAAAGATTTAAACAATTTGATAATCATTTGAAAGCTCTATGCTCATGTAATCATTAAAAAAAAAAAAATCATGAAAATCATCCAAAGTGTTGCTGCTTAGTATGGTGATTGAGTTATGGTGTCAAATACTATTATACAAAGTTTCCTAGGGACTTCAAAGTGTTGTATCTTTTACCATACTTCTGTAGATTCTCTGACAGAACAATGATAGGTCTGCATTATATGCTTAAGCTATTGACTATGACGTTATGTGCGATATAGATTTGTTAAGCACTGGAGTTCACGTTGCATATTACACTTGTTAATCTCTGTTATCTTTCATGGGTTTATAGCTTCCTTCCTTTCTCCACATACCTTTTCTCTTTACGTGTACGTTCAACACTAAGATACATCTCTCATGTTTATACTCTATGTCCATCCTCTCCCTCTCTTTCTCTTTCTCTCTCTCTCTCTTTCCCTCTCTTTCTCTCTCTCTGTCTGTCTCTCTCTCTCTCTCTGTCTCTCTCTCTCTCTCTCTCTCTCTCTCGTGTAGACGTACATGTATGTCTTATCACTTGTACATGTATGTAAATGTGAAAGGGGATTGTGAGGGAAAATAATCCACTCCTTGTTCTTGGACTGAAGTGATGTATGTTCACTTGATCTGGTGTGATATTCTAGGTCAAAGACAGAACTACATGTAGACCCTATAATCTTAACCACAAATCGTTCATATCGTGAGGCAAAGTTTAAAGTGACAGTAAATTGAAGCTTCCTAATGGCACCATCTTTCAACAGGATTTGAAAAGTGTCTGTGTCTCTAATTTTCGCATCATGCCCCATTCTAGTATGTAGAAGCTTAGAATGTATCCTGTAGGCAATTTTCCACATGTGCAATGTCAAAAATAATAGTTTGAAATATTAAAATGTGCCTATTTTTCAAACAGCTGTTGGTCAAAATTCAAAATAAAATGCAATTAATTTTCAAATTATAATCTCAATTTAGCAGTTACTGTAAGGTGGCGCTGTTCAAGTTTTGCCAGTTTAATGCCATTTTAACATGTGGCATACTCTACACTGTTTTCTGTAGTCTCAATACAGGTACATCTCATTCATGTCTCCAGTCTCTCTTTCTTCATATTATCTCATATTGCCCAACAATCAAGAACCACACAAGTGTGTTGCAATAGGCCTGTTCACTAATGTATTCATAGTTACGCCCACAACCATACTCTGGCCAACTCCGATCCACGTTGTCTGCTACACACAGCATTGCTGTACAAAGTGAATGGGCAAATTGGGAAACTGGGGGATTTACAGAGACTTTGGTCGTTTCATTGTTCATTTATTCATATTCTAATCCATCACAAGTAGAGAAAAGTCAAGGGGATATTCCGAGTAATATCAACTATTAGATAAACTGCATAATTCAGAAAAGAAATCCCAAATTGAACCAAAAAGAGAGATTTATCGGCAGTTTTCAGGCATACGGTCCATTGAAAGTGTATGTGCAAGGCCAGTGTGTGTGTGTAGAGATTCAACGACAAAGGAACGGGTGATCGGGGAGAATAGAACTTGGTCCATTTCCACTTCTCACAAACAAAACTCAAACCCAGGGAACTAAAGAGAATAGTATTAGCATGTGAAAAAATGATATTTGGCCAGACAAGCTTGGACAGTCAGACTTTCCCAATAGACATTACACATACACACACACAGCAGTCTGCTGAGCTTGCCAGAGTCTCATCATGCATGGCACGTGCATGAATACATTAGTAAACAGGCCTATTGGGCACAATGCACTCAATGTAGTGAGAATTGTCCAATAATCTCATCCTCCATTGACAAGTTGAAGGATGCATTGTTGGAAGCTGTCAAACACATTGCCATGGATACTATGGACAGCCTCCACTCACCCCAGTACCAGTGTAACTACCCCCATACAGGACAATCGCCTCCAGGTGGAGATAGTATTAACCCTTTCAGTACAGGAATTATTTAAGGGATAAATTGATTACTTTTGTACTTCAAATTGGCAACAATATTTTTCTTTTAATGTTACATGTTTCTAATAAAATGTAATGTCTTTGAAACAACACACATGGTTAGGAACAGTGTCGAAAAGTGGAAAAAAATTGCCAATTTTGATAAAATAATGATTTTGAACCTCTCAATGTGTTGCCAATTTTAAGGATTTTAAAGCATATTCTCCTTTTTAAAATTTCTGGCATCAAACACAATATGGTCATTCAACAAAAATGGACATAGTGTGTGCAGAAATGTGTGCTCTTTCTACTCATGCATCTGGTATATTTTTTAGAGTTCTGAATCAAAAAGTTATTGAGCTAAACCATAAAATGTGGTCAATTGTCTTCAAAGGATTAACTTCTTTCGTACAGTGGGCGAAAAATCCTTCCTAGAATTCAAGTATTGAATCATGAGTTTGGATTAAGAATGGCTTCATTTTTCTGCAGGAAGAGAAACCACTACCTTGTGGTGAAATTTATGCCCATGGGAGATATTTTATACAAAATTTAAGGGCAAACACACACACAGCTGATTGAGCAAGAGTTTGAATCAGTCATAGGTTATTATTACATGTACGTACATTGTCTTTAATCATGTCTCTTGCAAAACAAAGTCCATTTGACCATGAGTTGTAGCTTCATGATTTGACGCTCCAATACAACTAACAGCGAACCTAGAAAAGTTTTTTGTAAGTTGATTTGTAATTGTAAGTGGTCAGAGAACAATTTTAGCTTTTTTTTTTTTTCTTCTTTTTTTGTAAACAAATTTTTAGGCATTTTACTCCCAGTGTTAAAGATCGTATGCTCGATCTGTAATGAAAAACACAAGTCAGAAAAATTGGAACCAGCGGGATTCGAACCTGTCATCTACTGCTTGCCGGGCAGCGACTTAACCACCAGGCTATTCTGGTTCACGGCCAAGTCACGATGAACTGGAATCAAATACCCAAGATCCTCTTCTTTCTGACTCATTAATATTCAAATGGTCCGCCGTAGACAATGGTTGGTAAACGAAGAAGCTTGATGGGAGGAATTTTAATTTGTAAACAAATTTTTAGGCATTTTACTCCCAGTGTTAAAGATCGTATGCTCGATCAAATTAAAATTCCTCCCATCAAGCTTCTTCGTTTACTAACCATTGTCTACGGCGGACTGTTTGAATATTAATGAGTCAGAAAGAAGAGGATCTTGGGTATTTGATTCCAGTTCGTCGTGACTTGGCCGTGAACCAGAATAGCCTGGTGGTTAAGTCGCTGCCCGGCAAGCAGTAGATGACAGGTTCGAATCCCGCTGGTTCCAATTTTTTCTGACTTGTGTTTTTCATTACAGATCGAGCATACGATCTTTAACACTGCGAGTAAAATGCATAAAAATTTGTTTACAAATTAAAATTCCTCCCATCAAGCTTCTTCGTATACTAATTTTAGCTTTGTTGCCCAATGGGAAACCTTGAGCAAGTTGCATAATTTGCATGTCAAAATCCAATGTGTTGTTCATCTTATGCAATTTTACCTGTGATGCAACACAGGTTTCATTGCACAAGATTAACAACACTGTTAGCATTGGGTGCAGTGGGCACATAGTGTGTACGTTGTCTTGGGCTGTTTCATATGCCTATACACATGGTTATTTGGATATATGCAAATTATGCAAAATACTCGGTTGCTTTTGGGGCAAGAAAGCTGAAATTGTTCAAAACAACATGGGTTCACACATAAAAAAAGGTACAACAGAAAGAACTTTTCTAGGTTCATAATGTCAAGTTGACGAGCTTCAAATATCCTGTTCTAGTTCCTTCCTGATGAATACTGGGAAGTGGAATTAGAACTACCGGTACATATATTACCTATGTCATGTAAAGTATGGGTTCTTATAATACTGTACATACATGTATACAATAAATTGAATCATTGTACATACATAGGTTTGTAATGAAATCATACTCTCAATTATAGAATCCACCTTTCAACAATAAATGTAGCCGGAATTAGTGAATTCCATGTACCTTAATACAGCATTTCTTCATTGAAAAAATTCACATGGTAGTTATCCTTTATAATTAAATCTGTGTTTTAGAATTCAAAATGTTCATGTAGTACATCAGATCCTCTTAGAATATCTACTGCATGCATAATGTGTTTTAAGAAATATTACATTGTAGATACATATATTTTTCATTTTTTATGCTCCATCTTCAATAAGACGGAATACAAAGTTGTTTAATGCACTCTATGTCTACATTTTGATAGTATAGTTGGAGCCATATTACAGACTTGAAATGAAACCAATCATTCAGTCTGGCAAATCACTCAACAAGGAAGTTTAAAAAAAAACAACCGACCAACTACCAAAGCAATCTACTTATTATAGAGCAATTAATCAATCTATTTGTCGGCAATCAAGTGAGGTAGCCAAAGAATCTTAAGTATTCAATCTTTCGATAAAGTCAAAATTGTCAATTTATCATCTCAACAACAACATATGAGACATAACTTTCTGAAACTTACTTCTTATATTCATCCAAATTGTCCATAATCATGTATATACACTTGCAAAAATGCAAACTAGATAATGAGTTGATATTGATAGATAAAAAGATATTAATATTGTTAATAAAATGATTGCAGGGCCCTCAGAGAGAACAGTATATAATATTGATGTGGCTACCATGGGTAAACAAGACATGTTATTATTATCGTTATTAATTGTTAATTTGACTTTGCATGGTATCAGAACTTTCAAAAACATAGGATTACTCTGGTCTTTTATTCAAGCACTGTTCTATCTCTTTATATCTATGTCTACAGGGTAAGGTAGCACAGACAGCCTGCATGTCAACCTGCAAGCACTTGGCTTCATCTCTCATGTACTTCCTGTTAGACTCCAACACCAGGTTTGTTTCCATGGGTGCCATCCAGCAGTTCAGCCTTGATGTCATACAGTGTGAACGTGAGTACTGCCAATCTAGTGGTGTCCCTTTACTAAGGTTGTACCATACAAGCTCCGAGACAATTTCTCCGCATCAATTTTTTTACACTACGGGTAACTGAATTCTACCCAACGATTGATTTTCAAGACAAGCATGTTTTGTACTATCAAGATTTTTGTCAATATGCCAGTTTGTAATTACAACAAGCACATGCACAGATAAAGGTCATTTGTACCGAGTACAAATGACCTTTATACGCTGTCAAAGAGTGTGCAGTGTGATGTACACACCAATGTCATTTTAGTTGTTAAAAACAAGTAGTGTATCCACCAAAACAGATGCATGTACAAATTGGGGGAATTTGTGCCATCTACTAATTACAAACTGGCTTATTAAAGCGGAAATCCACCCAGATATTTTTGTTTGATTAAAAACAGAAAAATGAGAGACACAGATCCGTGAAAGCTTCAGGAAAGTTGATAAAAAATTCAAAAGTTATGAATTTTTAACATCGTAATTGATCAAACACAAATTACCAACCCTGTGACATGTCTTGCAATGTCCTCTTTCATTTGCTCTGTACTAAAATTTTCATAAGTTTCCATTTTCTTAGTTGTTGATGAACGAGTCGAGTATGTTTGTTTCATACAGGGGTTTTGTAAAAACATATTTCCAAACATAAGATGCATGTCTTTTTATTATAGAGCAAATGGGAGAGGACCTCTCAAGGTACATCAAAGAGTTGCCAATTTGTGCTTGATTACAACCTCAAAAATTTATAACTTTCATATATATTATCTGATTTTGTACAAACTGTCACAAATTTCTCTATATGTTGTGCTTCTATCGAAAATATCAGGGTAAACTTCCCCTTTAAGTTCTGTTATTCATTCATTTATTCATTCATTTATTCATGTAAATTTTCTGCAGGATGATTCTATATGAAGCAGTCTTAACCTGAAAAAAAATTATCTACCCATGGGCCCTTTTTAAAAATTTCATCCCAACTCCCCCCCCCCCCAAAAAAAAGTACAATTCTTCAGAAAAGAAAATTGACTTCCATTGTTTGGTGATTTACATGTGCTACATGTATTTGTACACAAGTAAGGAATAATTCTCCCTTTTCCATTATAATACTGTACATTCATTATTACAGTGCGTGGTTCCCACACTGGGCTAAAGAGTAACCAACTCTCTTCTGGGTAGTTGGTTGGTCTTGTTGAATGGAAATAGAGAGAAAACATAATCAGTCTTTATTGATTCATTGTGGGGGCAGTTATGTGCCAATGTTTGTCATTGAGATCCCTTTCAACAACTTGACAGGTTTGTGTGAAATACTGTGAAGCATAAAATGACATATGAAGCAATCAGGCCTTGTCCATTGTTTGTGCTTGTGCTTGTTATGATTTTTGTTGATAGCATGATTAATTTTTAATTTGATTATAAATGCTTGAAAATTAGGTAAATATATTCTCTTAAGAATTTGACAGATGGTTGTAGAATTTAAGTAAGCTTTAAGATAGAAAGGCATCACATAGACATGTATTCTTGGACGTTTGGATACTTTTCCTGGCTATCACCAAGTTTTGAATGTTCATCGTAGTGTTTGATGCATATATTGTGGAGAAAGAAAGATGCCTGCTTCATCAGTTTTGGAGACAATGAACTGAACTTTATTAGAGGTTTCATTTTAAACATACCGAAAGAAAACTCATGCTGAAGCTCACAGCAAGATATACAACAGTCTCACATTTTACTCTTCTTTTTTTTCCCCAAAACTTTTTCCAAAACAGAGTTTGCCAAATATTTGTTTTGTGATGGAGCTCTCCAAACTATAAGCAAGATATACAACATTGTCACATTTTCTCTCTTTCCAAAACAGAGTTTGCCAATTCAGAGCCAGTTCCGGGCTTCCGTGACGGAGCTCTTCAGATGGTATTCTTAGAGCTTCGTCAGCTGTTGGATCTCTTCATGGCATGGGACTGGTCGTCTTATTTTGCCGACTACGGTCAGTCTACAGGCAAATACTGCAGGGTCAATGCACAGACTGCTATTAATGTCCTGGAGAAGTAAGTAGAGTATACTTTAGAGGTGTTATTGTGTAGCAGATAAGAAATCCCTGCCATGGCACTAACTTCGTTTGAAAAGACATTAATATACATTTGCTGCACTCTACCCAGGAGATGTAAATTGATCTGTTAGGATTATTCCTTAAAATCATTATCATCAAATTGTTTGAAATCAAATTGTTGCTATGATCTAAAAAGTTTAATAGAATTGCAATTGCCATGGCCTATGTTTGATCCAGGATACTTGATTGATGGAAAGATTAGCCTCCCTAGTATTGTGCTAAGATTGTTAACTTGTGATTTCATGAGAAGTGAATGTTCTCTCCCTCCAAAATTTGGCTTTGCTGCCAACTTTTCCTCTAAAGATTTTCTGTCATTTTACGTAGTTTTGACTATAATTAGGGTTCTATGCAATATTATTTGTCACTACCGGAACTCTACATGAATATTGTATTCATTATAACGAACTGCAACTTAATGAATAAATTGTGTGTGATTTTTGCATTTTTGAATGGGCATGTTGTGTCATTTTCATCACTTTGAATCTGGAGATGAATTTAGTACCATTTGCAAAAAAGTTTTTCTCTATTAAAGGTGTTTCTTAAATTTTCTGAAGGGGTATGGACTTAAGGTAGCTTTAATAGCAAAACACAGTTGCGCATAAAGACACGGGGAAAGCTGTAAGGAGGAAAAATGCTAGTTTTGTTTTTGCTTCTAAAAGTAGAATCAGACAAATCTGTATTTAAGTTTCATATTATTTTGCTTAAAAGTGTTCAAAGAGTTAAATACTACATGCATTTCAACTTCCTATTTTGGTTCTGCCTCTATAGCATAAAATTTTGATTTTGGATAATTTTGTCATATGTGTCTTTCCCGCGTTCTTACGCGCCACGACGTTTCGCTAAGCGACCTAACCGACTAATAAATTTGTTCCATTTCACAAGAAATCTCGCCCCCCAAAAAAAAAAATAGAATAAAAGAATAACAAATAAAAAGATAAAAGGTTTAGAGTGGTCCTAAAAATTGTTTAGAACTCTCACAATTTTAAAAATGACTAATTGAGATCATGTCATTTTGTTAAACCCCAGAATGCGAGATACTGACAAGAAGAAGAACCTCTTTACGACATTCAAGAAGAATGAACGGGATCGCAAGAAACTCATGGACACCGTCCTGAAGCAGCTCAAAGCTCTAGCGCCCTCTATCAACAACAAGTAAACACATGGTCTGGTCAACCTGATGCATTCCTGCCATTCATTCACCTAGCAGATGAGTTAATACAGTTGAAATGAGACGAGAAAATTGAATATGGTAATTGTGGTCATTAGTTTTTCACTGCTAGAATGAGAATTCTTGTAAAATTCCTTATTGACTTTGTATGCTTTTGGGTACCACTAAAGGGGCTCTTTACAAAGTATTGTCTTGTGTTTTTAAGTTGTGCGGCAAGTATATAGATCGACTAAAGACATTTGTTTATGCCAATATAAAATTAGTATAAAATCTTCAAGATCAACATGCCTGCATCAGATTTCCTTATTTCTTCATTTGAAACCATTAATGATTAAGATGATGATGATTAATTTCATATGGTGCCATGTTTCTTTTGAACAAATTCAAAGGCATAAAAATTAGTTATTAATAATTTATTTTTAAACAAATCAATCAAGTTTTGCTCCCTATCAATAAACTTGATATAAAGGTAAGTTTTCCCTTTAATAATGATAATTTAACATGTTACACATCAGTGACTTTTTTCATTCATACAATGCTCTTGATCAAATAGTTTCCTTAGGAAATTGCTTGTTTACGATACAAAAATGCCACAACATCTGCCACTCTGATGAATAATTACAATGACTCAACATTGTCACTCCATTGGAGAAAAAAAGCTTTAAAAGCTTTTGGAAGGTGGAAATGGGTTTCCAGCAAACCAATTCCATGAGTCACCAGATATTAACCATGGATCAAGCTAAGATTGTAATCTACTGTAAATCAATATGATAGAGTGTATTAATAAATAGGATAGAACTGATATGAAGATACATGAACTAATACCAGTTTGGGAATAATCCCAACACCATTAGATTGGGGTAACCTCGCTAGTCATAAGGACCGCTATTCATAAGGACCGCTATTCATAAGGACCGCTTATTCATAAGGACCGCTATCCATAACTCGTGACTAAATGAATAGCGGTACTTATGAATAGCAAGCAAATCATGGACAAATTACCTCGCTATTCATAAGGAACACTACTCATAACTATTCATAAGGACCACTATTCATAACTATTCATATGGACCGCTATTCATAACTATTCATATGGACCGCTATTCATAACGCATGTTAAATGAACTGCGGTTTTCTATGAATAGCGGTCCTTTTGAATAGCGAGCAGACCCCATGAGATCCTATCCACTGCTTTTACATGTGTGGTTTAACCCCTTCTTAATAGGAACCTATAAAACTGGGGAGCGTTTCATCAAGCGTTTTGTCAGTGATTTTTACTGACAAATTTACTCTCAGCCAATCAGATGCAAGGATTTCAGTAGCTTATAACAGTTGTCGGTAAAAAGCACTGACAAAACGCTTGATGAAATGCTCCCCAGATCCCTGTATTAAACCTATGGGAATAAGGGAATTCAGTAGACAGTGGGTTAAATCAACCTAGAATAGTCAAGAGGGATCCTACACTCATTTCTGTGGATGGTATTCAATTCAATACTTCAGTTGGCTGTGCTGGAATTTTACTCAGCTTTGGGCTATGATGAAATACAGTGAGATACAGTGAAATACAGTAGAACCTTGTTTCAAATAACTCTGCTTTGACAAATTCTTGTCATAACAAGGTGATTTTGCTAGTTCATCATCTTATTTATTTATTGTTTTTGAGCCCTGAGCCCCATTTCATAAAACTTTTTTTCAGTAACAACTGACACATTTCTATGACAAATTTGCCCTCAGCCAATCCAAAGCAAGGATTTCAGTAGCTTATAACAGTTATTGCAACTTCTTATAGATAACAAGTTTTATGAAACTTGATACAACAGAGTTTTAAATATAATATTCAAGGATTTTCTTTGATCTCAAGGAGTGCGTGGTAATGTGGTCCCACTGTACTAACATGATGTCGGTATTCTATGGCATCTTTTAAGGAAGCATTCTATCCCAAGTGTAGCATTCTATCCCAAGTGTAGCAAGGCCAGTTAGCAGACTGAAGCCAATCATTTCTATATCATGGAATAGACCGCTTCGGTAAATGTATGCAAATTTTATACATACCTTTCAAACAAAGGTTGTTCTTGACAACCTGAAAGCTTGCCGGAGACTTGCCGGACATAGCAACAAATAATGTATGCAAACTGGATTCCAAGCATTGAGGCTCATTTATAAAAAGCAGGTTCATGGAATAGCTCGTCACTAGGTGCTCAGAGAATATAAGTGCATAAATTTGTATACATTACAGAAGCAGTCTATTGGATCCCATAGACATAATATATGAGAGTCATTTCTATGCGCACAATCATGTGTGATGCTGCATATATTCAGTGCGCTTATTTTTTTAGGTCTCAATGACATACATGTAGAAAAAGGGCATGCATGGAACCCAAGTCAGACTTAGGTTCAGAGTGTGGGGCATTATTGTACAACGTACCCTTTATTTTCTTTATACTTAACCATTTTTGTGGGGGGGGGGGGTTTGTGTGCATGCTAGCTGCATACACATTATTATTTATTAAGGTGATTTGGTAATTGGTACCTTTAAATCAGCTTGCCAAAGTACAAAACTTAGATATGATCTGACACAACAAAAGACATGTTTCCTGTACAAGCAAAATTGTAATTAAGATGCTGACATAGTCAAAGTGTTTCGATATTGTAATACCAACCCACTTATTTGAAATAGGATCCATGCCTGCAATATAAGATTAATTCTGGCTTTTTGGATTAGCAAGAAAAAAAAAAGAATATAAAATAGACTTATAGTGAGTATGAAATGCCAAGTTATAAACTACTGTAAACCAGAAATTTTCGCAAGCATGAAACTTCGCGAATTTCACGAGTGGTCAAGAATCGCGAAAGTTTCATGCAGCAAATTAATCAAATCATAATTAAAACAACATAAGATTATTACAATTCGCGAAAGTTGCTTGCTGCAAAATTGGCTGTCATTAACGATTCACGAAAATTTCTGGTTTTATATCTATTTACTATTTATTTAGCATGCCTGTCAGCTCTTTTTCTCATACTATTGTGTGTGCGTGTGTGTGTGTTTTTGTGTATGTCCAGTGTACATAACATTTGTAAGACATGGTAAAAGAAACAGAAATATTTAGAGTAAATATTGTATAGTGTATATACAAATGCAAAAGAAATAGAAGTATATATTAATAGATACATTGAAAATATATGATCTATTCTACTTTTTGATAGCTGAATGACAGTGTACTTACATGTACATGTATGTTGCAAATTATAGAGGCAAATTAATTTATTAATTTCTATTTAAGTTAAACCAGTGTGAATGGAAATAGTTTTTTTTTTAATTCTGCATTCTGGGATGTAAGGCATATTCACCCCCCCCCCCTCAAAAAAAAAAGAAGAAACATTTGTCTTCAAACATATTTAAATTACTGAACAGATATATTTAGAAATTTATTTAATGTGCCCCATATAAAATTCACACCTCTCTCCCATTCCTCTCTTCATATTATGCAATATCTTGATTTTCTTCCTCCCCTTCACTCTTTTCCTCCCCCCCCCCCCCCCCCACCCACCATGCCATTTCCTGTGTCCATACACCAGACAGTCTGCTCCTGCTTTCTTCTGCTCTCCCTCTCTCTCTCTCTCTCGGGGTGATAAACAAAAATGAAGCAATAACAAATGAGGAAGAAAGCCAAATAATATCTTTGAATTTAATTCAAATCATACATTTTATATTATGTTCATGAAACATGCTTTGTATTGGAAAGCTACCAATGAAGATTCCTGTGATAATTATATGTATTCATCTTTAATATGAACATATCAAGATTATGACATGTTATAGTAAAATATTCAAATTACATAAAGTAGAGGCCATTATTTGTACTTTGAAAATGGATATTTCTACGGCAGCCATTAAAAATGTTTGAATGGGCATTAATTCCTACACAAACTACAATGTATTTTAATATACAATGATGCTAATTTCAACCAAGTGTAAAAATACTTAATCTTTTTTCATTTGAAACTTCAACGACGACGGCTATCTAATTAAGCACACACTTTTCTTTGATGCAATTTATTACTGATGAACATGTATGAGTTGTTACATATAATGGTAGTGAGGAAATTGAAATGTTTGTATTAAAGGAGAAGGCAGTCACGGTAAAAGGACATTTCTTTTCTTTAAATTATTTACATGGTTAAGATTGTGGAACAAAGCAGTTATTTCATTGTCAGACAAAGAGAAAAAAAAAATTGTTTCCAGAAACAGAATTTCTCATATAGAGTTGTGTGTTATATTTCTGTTATTCTACAAAATGTACCTGCCTGAATTTATGTTTATGTATGCATCACATTACCATGTATATAATACTTTACTATGCTTGCCAAGGGAATTATGATTTCTATCTATGTATTGTGTAAATAAATACTTGAAGATGCTAACATCAATTCTTGTCTTGGATTCCATCATTCCTTGTTATTCAAGGGCTTGTCAAGCCTGAATGTTCAGGACAGACCTCATTGATAATATCTGTGAAATAATTATATAATATTGACTGGCCTTGAGGTGGATATCAGAATATATTGCCCGCAACAGAAAGTAAATCATTGTAAATATCATGAAAACATGATTTTTTTTTTATACAATACACATAAAAAATGAGTGGTTATGAATATGCAATATTTTATCAATCTTAATATTTTTGAGTTCATGAAATATTTTGAGAAGGTGAATACATGCAAAAACATAACTGAACAAAATTTGGTTCAAGTTTGTAGAAATTATCAATATAAACAAAATAATTGGAGTTGGTGAGTTATGAGCGAATGATGTCACAAAATCGTGACCGAGTTGCCAATTTGTCTTGTGATAATTTCTCTGTTTTCCCTAGTTTTTCATGTCATTAAAAAAATTTTATTTTATTTTCCTCAAACTTTTTTTTATCGGTATGTTTAATTTTCAGCTTCGATTAAAACCATGTAAGATATGATCACCTTAATGCTACATGTATCATTTCAGTATTACATTAATGTGGAGATATGACCTTCTTTCTTAAAGCATCAACCTTAATTCTAGCTATTACAGTATATGAATGTGATGAAGAGGTTCAGATGTGGTTCAGATGTGACCTTTCTCAAAGAAGGTAATAAGTCTCCTCTTTATATACACCATCATTAATTCTGGTATTACAATGCTCTAAAATAATAATTATAGAAATTTTTTTTTTTATATACAATGCATTTCATGACTGAAAAAAAATACAAATTACATAACATAAAAAAGTTTATAAACCACAAATATTATAAATTAAAATTGATATTTACAATACAAATCAAATGTCACTAAAATATGAATTCATTTCACAGTATCATTAACACGAATGTACCATGTACATAGAGTTACAAATGAACACATGGCCTACATAATACAGATATGTTGACCTCTTGCTACAGTTCCTTGAGAGCTGTCGGGCAAACACCTGTCAATTGTATTGAAACTGACATGTATTACCAACAAAAGCATTAATGTAAAAGATTATCATACAAACTGTCTCCCAATTGTTTCCTAAACAATTGAATATATGGGATGATGAATAAGGGTTGAGATAGTGCCCAAGTTCTCAATTTGAGCACTACATGTATAAGGCACCAGAATCATCAATTCTATCTTCTTTTTTTTTCTTTTTTTTTCTTTACAAAAAGATTAACCCTTTATCTCTAAAGATGCAGAAATCCACCTCAGTCTCCACCACAGCAAACAAAAAAAAATTTTGCCTGAAAATGAAGGGCAAAAAACGTTATTAAAAAATAGCTGTCTCTAGAAACATATTTCATTTCATCAGTTACATGCGATATAGAGATGTGACGACCCTTCTCAAAATGGGATGTGACGACCCTTCTCAAAATAGGATGTGAGTCACAAGACTTGCACTCTAATGAAATGCTTCCAATTACATTTCAATAAATAAAATCTGAACCTCATAAATCATGAAAATTTGAATTTTCTGGCAGTGGAAGGTCAATATGTACAAATATACAGAGTAAGATCACAAATTTGACCACGATTCCACGATAGTTAGTAAAACTAGTAGAATCTATAAAAATAAATACAAACTGATTGATACATGTTCATGTATTTACAATTTTTTTTTGTGGTAAAGCTTTCATGATCATGTTGAATGAAAAAGATATTTACAACGTCAATTTTTAGTGTGACTATATGAGTTTTTTTCTTACTCAGGCAATAAAACTCAAAATATTGTCCATTCATAATTGGTAAGAAATATATACATGTAGGGATAGATGTTTTTGTCTGTTGAGAACCAGCCAGAAGGGTACCTATTAAATGAATACTCAACCGCAGATTGTGGACGTGTTAATGCCGCGAGAGGGCACCGTGATCGTTACCTGATCATGCCGTTGCCCCCACGGGGTGCAAACCTCGGACAGAGACTGGATGCCGCACAACATGCACGCTCCGCCTGAGCTCGTGCGGGATTCGGTCGGCTTCCTCCAGTCGAAATGTAATCCCACTTAGTCCAACGGACGGACGCGTTTAGACGCACAAATTTTGTGTACGAGTGAATGGGGCTTACGCAATCCTGACTTTCCCCATGGCCGCCTGGTGGCGTATCCCTTTAATTCTATTGTGTTAACACCCTTTTAGCTCTCCAGACATTATATGAATCCAGAAATGAGAGCGCTCCGACATTTACTCTGGAGGTAACTGCTGCAGGCTTTATTTTGGCTAGGGTTGGGTCAAGCTTATGTAGAATGTTTGGTCCAGGGTCGACTTTGGGAATTTGGTTAGTATAGGAAATTTTCAGAGGAGCGATTGTCACCAGAATGTGTGGTACTGACAACCAGACGAATATCTGTAAGAGTAAATTTATATGGCAGTGCGATATACATTGCCACAAATGATGTATTCTGCTACATACAATTTACATACATGTCTTCATGTAATGTGCATCTTGTACCGACAGCAATATCACTTGCAAGATAAATATTCAACATGACAGATTTTTACAAATACTTTTGTCTACATCCTTACATAATCGCTATCTATTTTAGTATTTGTTATAAAGGAATGTGGTCCATATCAAATAGACCTGTTTACTAAGTGATTCAAATTTTATGCATACTTTTGAAACAAAGGTTGTTCTTGACAACCTGAAAGCTTGCCAGAGGCTTGTCAGACATAGCAACAAGTAATGTATACAAACTGGATTCCAAGTATTGTAGTTCATTCATTAATAACAGGTTAATGGAATACCTCGTTACTAGGTCCCCAGGAAAGAAACATCCATAAATTTGAATCACTTAGTAAACAGGTCTATTTGGAATTACAGGGTATAAAAATAATGATCATCAAGAAATTATTTATAAATATTATACCAATACAAAAATATTGTTTTCCAGTGAATGGTGGGAATGCCATTGATTTTGCACATAATTGTCAATTGGTGGAAACTGAAAGCACAAACACAGAACATTGCACAATGATGGACCTGGCTTCCTGCAACAGGAATCAAATCCTTAAAACAAAGTGATGTAACGGAAGCAGAAATCAAAGAAAAAAAAACAACTAAAGTCTAAAATAGTAGTAGAAATAGATTACTGTATACAAAAACATCTGTGGTCCTAGTATTGATCCCTGTGGTACTCGAATAGTCACTGGGGGAACAAGATTAAAATCAGATTTCTGAAATTATTATCCTTCATCTCTGATTCATTATATTCCTTCTCAGTTTGTACTTAGCATCCAATCTGTGCCTGATCTTCCATTTGATCTGTGGTGCTCTTCATTCTACCTAAACATCCACAAGTTATCCATAGAGCTAAGTGCTATCTGTGTTCCATCTTTTTGAGCAGCTATACTGAAATACACACAGTTTTCAATTATTTTGTTTTTCAGGATAGTTTCCTCTCTTTTGCCTTGGTGAGTATACCTGGCTAAAGTCAATCCTGGCTTAATTGCCCGAACACCAGTGTCTCCCATGTCCTCTTTGCTGTCCACCA
The DNA here is from genome assembly GCA_025617745.1 of Heliocidaris erythrogramma. Classification (NCBI taxonomy): domain Eukaryota; kingdom Metazoa; phylum Echinodermata; class Echinoidea; order Camarodonta; family Echinometridae; genus Heliocidaris; species Heliocidaris erythrogramma. The sequence continues at coordinate 22,037,937 of CM046868.1, read as the reverse complement.
TATTCAAACTGGCAATGTACAGATTCCCCAAGCTGTCTGAGGAACAGTAGGCATACTGCCAAGACTTGTCTGATAGTGACAATGCAACACTACCATCAGCATTCAGGATTTGGATAACAGGTTCAAAGTCCTGGAAGCCTGGCTGCGAGATGACAAATCTTCCAGAAGGAAAAGCGTGAAGCTGCCAGGGTTTCACTCCAGAACAAGGAATGGAGCTGCTAATCAGCCCTTCTGCTGACAGGACATCAATGCAGTTATTGCGACAATCGCCAGCTAGGAGTGAGCCTGAGGGCCCAGCAGCAATTGAGTACCAGTCATGACCTTCAACTGGTTCAATGTCATGAAGAAGCTTTAAATCTGAGTCGTAGATCTGGATGTGCTTCCCAAGAACAGCGATTTTACCACGAGGAAGAACAGTGATTCCCCGTACTATCTCATTTCCAATGAGCATTCCAATGTCCCATGTTTTTCTTAGTTCTCCATTATCTGCATATAAGGAAACCTTGGTATCATTTTGGCTTGTTTCTACCAACTCCTGACTCTGAGCAGCAACCAGATCTGCTGCAGATGTATGGGGCGGAGGTACAGTGTGTGATGCTCCCAGAACAAAGCCACCACTGGGATGAGGTGCTAGAAAGGAGCGTTTGCCAGCTTCACTGAAGGGAATGCTACACACCTGCTCCCACATGCATCTCACCTGTCCTAAGTCATAGGCTGTCTCCTCCGGAATCATCCTCATTCGAGACACTCTACTCTTGACGGGATTGAGGCATAACACGTCACTTATTTTTGCACGCTCAACTTCCTCCAAAGTGCTTTGTAGTATCATATCACTCTTTGATAAGATCTCTGTTGCATCTGCACAATCAATGATGTGTTGTGCATCAAAGATGACTTCTGAAGATGTGGCTGTTTGGTCATCGAGAGGCTTGATAGAAGACCTTACTTCATTAAGCAGCTGTTGCCTTTCGTCTTCAAGCTCTTTTAGTATTTTGCTTTTATGATCCTTCACAAGCTGTATTACATTCTCAGTTTTGAATTCCACATCCTTGCTTAACTCCGCAAAAGTTTGATTAATGGCTGCCTGCAGGTCTACAGCAGTAGCACGCAATTCCTGATTCTGTTTCAGTCCATCTTTCAGCTGATCTTAATCTTTACCGCAGCAACAGCACTCTGGATCTCGGTAAAAGGATGCCCGCGATCGTGATGGTCGTCACGGCAATCATCACACAGAGGCTCCTGGCAAGGGACACATATGTGACTGGCAAGGCGCTCTAAATGTCCCGGCTTGTAACATCTACTCTCCACCACACTTACTACGACTCTCTTTAGAAAATCACCATGGTGTTTCTTGTATCTGTCATGCGCCGAGATGCAATTGTCACAGATGTATTCTTTGCACTCATCGTGATCACAGAATTGTCGAGCAAGATGCCCACTGCAGATGTCACACTGGACAGGAGAGTGAATGTACAAAACTGGTTTGGTGATGGAATCCATTGTAGAGGTCCAAGTAGGTTTTCAGCAGTAATGATTTTCAGGCTTCTACGCGTTATCATGGGATAGAGGAAAAAAAAAGAAAGAGAAAAAGATGCCATGATTTTACAGTTTCTCCCTAATCATCATGCATTTGATTTCATGCTTATGATATGCAGGTGGGTTGGTCTTGAGACCCAACATCCGAGGTTGGACTTAGGGTGAAGTGAGTGCTTCTGGATTATATCAATAGTTTGCGATTTACTAAAAATGCCTTATCGCAAGCAAAATGTAGATATTACATGTACATGTATACCTTTCTTTTTGCCATAAATACAAATTTATTAAAATCAATTATGAACATATAATGACATTTTAAATCCACTAATTCTCCCTATCCGTTCGTACTGTTACAAATATATATATATATATACATGTATATGTATATGTCTATCTCCTACGGAAAGGCGAATCCTAACAATGTGGTTTATTCCATCACAATAAAAATTTGTTGTTAAAGCGAAGGCGAACGTGCGTTAAGGCGAATTTGCACAATAGACTGAGATAAAAGGATTCCCTTTAAAGGACCTATGGAATGCAAGTACATGTTGATCTTTGATGTGTATTTTTCTGTACATCACAAAATTTACAACCATTTGATCTGAATATGTGTCATATATTTTTAAATATTTTTTGTCATTGTTTTATTTACCTGCTAAGCCCCGCCCCTAAAAAATCCTTTGGAGTCTGATTCTTCACATGACATCATCAGTCACCTAAAACAAGCCAAACGAAAGACACTGGTATGTAAAGTATCTCTCTGTTCTGTACTTGCTCACAATAGCATCGTGTGTTTTCATACAACAGATTTTCAGTACCTTTCTTTTCCTGTGATGCTGGAGCATTTCTGACATAGCATCTGCTATTGTGATTGAGAGTTTATGAGTTGGTATTGTATTAAAACATGCGATGCTATTGTGAGCAGGTGCTAAACTGAGGGATAGGTATGTACCAGTGTCTATTGTTTGGCTTGTTTTAGGTGACTGATGATAAACTGATGATGTCATACATGTATGAAGAATAAGACTCCAAAGAATTTTTTAGGGGCGGGGCTTAGCAGGTAAAATAAAATAATGACAAAAAATATTTAAAAATATATGACACATATTCAGATCAAATTTTGTGATGTACAGAACAATACATATCATCAACATGTACTTGCATTCCATAGGTCCTTTAACATTGCATGTAGAGATGTGTGTGTATATATACACTCAACAAAAAAAGTAAGTTCCCCCCTAGCATTTTTGGATATATCACAAAAAGTATTTTACCGATTTTCAGAATTCAAACGGGAATGGATAGGGAATTTTATTACTCATAACATGAATGGCATATCATAGCCACCAGATATCATTATTGGTGTGAAAAAATGCATTTTATGTCAAAATGCATGGAAAAAAAAGTTGCACTCTAGTGTTTTGCATTGACTTTTACACAAATAATCAAACAATCACTCATGATTCTGAACTTTTAAGCATGGTTTATTGCATATTTCTCTATCTCTCTTTTTCATGAGCATACAGTTTAATAGGGAAGCATATTGTACCTGAAGAAATTCCTGAGAATTACATAACAATTTAAAAAGGTCATTCGCTAACTTGCATAGGAAATGTACACAATATGCTTCATATAACCTTAAGTGCAACTTTTTTTTTTTTTTTTTTTTTTTTACAGGGCAAATGGGAGGGGGTAACCTCCTACACGAATGACGGACCATTCCTTGACATTATTAGATTTACAAATAACGTGATAAATAAGTCTAGTGGTGTTATTGTGGTGGATATAAGATTACGTAAGTGTTTTTTTCTTCATGTAATATTTTATTTGGCAATCAATATATGTTTTGCACGGGTCACTCCGCGTCGTTGGCTTCTTCTTGATATAATTGATAAAGTTTCACATGCGACAGATTCCAAGAATTATATTATTGGTTTATTCCTTGATTTAAGTAAAGCCTTTGATACTTTGGATCATTCTATTTTGTTGAATAAATTAGAATCTTATGGTACTCGTGGAATTTTCACTTACCCTAAATTTACCCCATATTAGAACTAATGTTTAAAAAAATTCAATCTTTTTTAAAGGTCCCGTACTATGGAACAATATCCCAAACACTTAAAAGAAACATTCCTTTTATGAAGAGTTTTAAAAAATATTTCAAATCCCATCTTGTGAGTATGTATGAGATCGATTGATTTGATTTGCTTTCTCTCTGTATATGCTTCTTTCTTTATGTTTGTATTTTTGTGTATCTGATTTACTTGCTTAATGATTTATCTAAGGGGTCAACATTTTATAAGGCTAGATGCCTTATAAGATTTTTGTTGAACCCCGATTCCCATAAAATGTCCCTTGTTTAATTTTTTTTTTTTTAATGTACATCATGTTATCATATAAGTATGTATCTTTAGTTTGCTTTATGTCACAATTTTTATCTCCTGTATCATGTATCATATTTGTGTATATTTTTGGAGAATGAAATAAATGAATTGAATTGGAAAAAATATATATATGTATATATATATATATATATATATATATATATATATATATATATATATATGCCTATTTTCCAACGGAAAGGTGAATCCTAACAAAGCGGTTTATTCCGTCACAATAGAAAATCGACATTAAAGCGAAGGTGAACATGCGTCAAGGCTGAGGTAACAGGATTTAGCTTTAACGGTGCATGTACATAAGCATTTCCAGGACTACATGCCTAGTTACTTACTTATAAACTAATGGCACATGGTCTTGGATACGCTACAAGAATAACATTTTTGCCCTAAACATTTCTGTCATAATCACTTGATAAAGGCTCTAGGAAGTGTCATAAATTCATGACAGGAACAAATAAACGTTGGATTAAAACATGAAACGACTTTTGTTTATTCTTTTTATATATATATACATGATGACATAAATGGTACCCTGGGGTACCAAATAAAAATCGGCCAATTTTTTGCATTTTTTTTTTTTTTTTAGGGCTGTACCCTGGGTTACCAAAAAGTGGGAAATTATTTTGGTGTGATTTTTTCAGCATTCAATTGTGTCCCATGTTCTTGTAAAACATCCTGTAAGTCATATATTTTTCTCAAATTCATTGTTGTTGTGAGTAATTATTCTATTATTGATTTCTATTTCTTCGATTTGAGAGAGGGATTGGGCCAGCAGTGTCATAATAACACCATCAGCCTGCTCCTTGTCTCCCCCGTTACTCGCCTTCCTAAAAACCGCTACCATGTACACAGATCAGCGGCCTGCTCGTCCCCCAACTTCTGTATTGCACGATATCGTGCTCTTTCAACTTTCTCTTTCCTTGGAATCTTCCGTCTTTTATGTCCTTTCCCTTACAGTAAATTTCCGTATCCACCATTACCTTCCACCATTGTCTAAGTTTGAAAGTTTGACAGCTAAAATACAGTAACGATGAAGTGATGTTTTTTAGGAAGAAGTGAAATAAAATCAAGTTCTAAAGCCGCGGGAGCTAACGCTATAGCCACTAGCGCTTGTGAGGGCTGCTAGCAGCTAGCGCGCGAGCAGCAGTACAGTGCATGCACACCATGCATAATAACACTGCACTGCACTGTTAACATGCATTGTGACTACGTACACGCACTGCATTCATAACTCTGGGGTTGTACTCGAGTGGACGTGAGATGGCGCTACACAACGTGGTACCCCGGGGTACAACGCTACACCGGGTTACTGCGTGGTGCATCACATATATAACCGCACAACAAGGGTCCCAAGTCCTTGTGTTGCCATAAAGCCATTATGGTAATAGCCGGGAGGGCGCATTGTTATACATAATTTGTACATGTATATATATATATATAAATCGGTGTGTGTGCGTGTGTGTGTGTGTGGGCGTGTTTAGCCGTATGTCCGAGGACATTTTCGGACAGATGCTCCTCGGAAGCCAGACAATAGTCCTCGAACAATGAATTTGCCTTATTCCGTCGACTGTCCGAGGACGGAGGAACAATAGAGGAACAATACTTGTCCTCGGAAGTAAAGCCATGTAAAGCTGTGTGTGTGTGTGTGTGTGTGTCTGTGTCTGTGTATATATATATATATATATATATATACATAAAATAATATAATAACATAATATAATATACATAAAATAAGCCTATATATGTCATTCTGAAGATAAAATCATAATAAAATTTTGGAATATTCTAAGTTTTAAATGGTGAATTTATGCACAAATTTTGTTTGAATTAAAATTTTGAGAGATGTACTTGTCAAATATATCACAGGTCCCCCTCAAAACAATACTCTGCACATGCTGCAAGTATGTACCACAAAAAAAACAAAGGTATCAAAGGAAATGAAAACACATTAAATCTCAAGCTGATATTTGTGCATGACTCATAGGGTGGTAATATCTGAAAATGATGTAATCTTAATGAGTAAAACGATGTTAATTGTCATAACAAATAAAAGGCAAAAGAGACACCTCAGCTGTGCAAACACCAATTATAAGTGTTTATTCCTCGCAATTCAGTTTGTCATGACAATTAACACTGTGATACGGCCCCAGTTAGCTATAACATAGACCAAAAATTCTGTCTCTCGTTCGTTAGCCTCTTATTTTGGTAGGGTCAGCTCTTCACCTCGAGACAGAAACGGTCCTGCTGTGCAAAAACGATACACACTGACTACACACAATAATAACAGTTTGAATACCGCTGCAAGATTTTCAAACAGAGAATACCTTGGACCAATTCCTTAAATAGTAGAGCCTAGGCTAGACAGAAAAATCTGTCTGTTTGGAGGAGTTTTATAACATTTTTTTACTTTCAAGTCTCTCCTCCAAGATTCTGCAAAGCCAGACGTAGTCTCAGCGGAGCATATCCCCGAACGAAATAGACTGATTTTTCGGTCTAAGCCTAGGCCCGGGGGGGGGGGGGGGGGGGGGGGGGGGGGGGGGGCACTCAGTATATAGTGTGCGATGGGTATGTGCAGCCCAGAAGACCCCCATTTTTACACTCAAATTTCCGTTCCAAAGCATACCATTTTTTTCTTGAGAAAAAGAAGAGAGAAAACCATTCCAAAGCACCGCTTTTTTTCATTAAGTCGCCCCGCCCCGCCCCTTTTCGCTTTGAAGACACCATAGACTTGCCACACACAACGTATTTAGCGCACTGATTTAGCGTATGTGAGCTTGTGTGTGGGAACCAGGGCAGCGTTTCATCAAACAGTCAGTGCGGGTTCGCCGAGATCCCATTGATAAGCGTGTATTAAAATTAACATGCGTTTCAATAGGATGTCGGCGAACTTGTGCTTGTGTTTGGTGAAACGATGCCCAGTTCCGGAGCATCATTATATATTGTAAACCAGTTCCAAACTTTCCAAAGAGCCCTGTTTTAAAAAATGTTAGTAAAGTAGTTCCGAAGACCATCCTTTTTCATGATACGCTCGTTCCGAAGCCCCCTTTTTTTGTCTTGCGGGCGGCAGATACCCCCATACCCACCCCTCCCCCCCCCCCCCCCCCGGGCCTAGGCCTAACCAATTCAATAATAAAATATTGATCTAGATATATGAGGAAAAATATGAGGTCGGCGTGTAGTCGGTTAGCACAGCAGGATAGGACCGTTTCTGTCTCTAAGTGAAGAGCCGACCCAGCCAAAATAAGAGGCCAATGACCGAGAGACAGAATTTTTGGTCTAGCTATACTATTAAACGCTGAACCATTTACTTACAATCACAGTGACATTGAGATTGAGTCCTACATGTAGGTCATTAGCTCAGTGGAGTTGATAACCAGGTTCATTCTGCCGACAATGAAGTGTATCAGCACCATATCAGGGTATCAGAGTAATCTTTCACTTTAGTTTCAGTATCGATCCGGCTCCTGTCTGCCTAAGTTACAAGACAACTAGTTAGGTCTGTTAAACTGAAAATAGATGACAACTCCCTGCGCGTAAATTCGCTTACGTTGAGCTCCGATATTAAATGTTGGTTGTATTTATGGCGTTTCAGTCAAAACTGACAATTTGCGCTAAATCTTGTTGCATTGTTGAAGAAGAATAGTCTAGGCCTAGTTGTTAGCCAAATTTTGATGCTTGGAAACTATGTGCGCCTATACTTAATTCGCTGGTTTCAGCTCCGATGTAGACTCTTGTCGAGGCCCTGGCGCTGTTGAAATCCTTGGCGATATGGAGGCAAAATTTCTGGCGAGCGAAGCGAGCCAGAAACACCGAGGCGCTTGCGTCTCGGTTTGCCGCCAAGGATTTCAACAGCGCCAGCTGGGCCTCGACAAGAGGCTAGCTCCGATGTGGATGGAATGCGGCATGACGTCATCGATTGAGCGGGGAATCCCCGACTCGACTCCTGGCCATTATACCCACGTACTTAATTTTGTCAAAATTTTTCTTCATTTATTTCTTTTTATTACAAATTGTTGTGGCCACCAAATCTCAAAATCGGCCAGGTCAATATCATCGAGTTTCATGTCATGTATGAGGTCAATCATGGACATGGTCCATTAAGCTTTTGGAGGTCATCAGGTCATCGTGACGTCATCAAGTGTGTGTGTGTGTGTGTGTGTGTGTGTGTGTGTTTGTTTAGCAGTATGTCCGAGGACATTTTCGGACAGAGAACAAAGAAAATCATGACAACAATGGTCCTCGGAAGCCGGACAATAGTCCTCGAACGTCGAACAATGAATTTGTGCTTTATTCCGTCGACTGTCCGAGGACGAGTAACAATAGAGGAACAATAGTTGTCCTCGGAAGTAAAGCCATGTAAACCTGCGTGTGTGTGTGTGTGTGTAATTGGGTTTTTACAGACGTGTATCAATCAGATATGATTATTTACGTCTGGGACCGACCTTTAACGTCACCATCCGAAAGACGTGACTCAGTCTCGAACCTGGGTCCGCTGAATCAGTACTTCCAGAAGTCTATAGGTTTTTACAGACGTGTCTCAATCAGATATGATTATTATATATTGTAAACCAGTTCCAAACTTTCCAAAGAGCCCTGTTTTAAAAAATGTTAGTAAAGTAGTTCCGAAGACCATCCTTTTTCATGATACGCTCGTTCCGAAGCCCCCTTTTTTTGTCATGCGCGCGGCAGATACCCCCATACCCACCCCCCCCCCCCCCCCCCCCCCCCCCCCCCCCCCCCCCCCCCCGGGCCTAGGCCTAACCAATTCAATAATAAAATATTGATCTAGATATATGAGGAAAAATATGAGGTCGGCGTGTAGTCGGTTAGCACAGCAGGATAGGACCGTTTCTGTCTCTAAGTGAAGAGCCGACCCAGCCAAAATAAGAGGCCAATGCAATGACCGAGAGACAGAATTTTTCATTTTTTGGTCTAGCTATACTATTAAACGCTAAACCATTTACTTACAATCACAGTGACATTGAGATTGAGTCCTACATGTAGGTCATTAGCTCAGTGGAGTTGATAACCAGGTTCATTCTGCCGACAATGAAGTGTATCAGCACCATATCAGGGTATCAGAGTAATCTTTCACTTTAGTTTCAGTATCGATCCGGCTCCTGTCTGCCTAAGTTACAATACAAGACAACTAGTTAGGTTTGTTAAACTGAAAATAGATGACAACTCCCTGCGCGTAAATTCGCTTACGTTGAGCTCCGATATTAAATGTTGGTTGTATTTATGGCGTTTCAGTCAAAACTGACAATTTGCGCTAAATCTTGTTGCATTGTTGAAGAAGAATAGTCTAGTTGTTAGCCAAATTTTGATGCTTGGAAACTATGTGCGCCTATACTTAATTCGCTGGTTTCAGCTCCGATGTAGACTCTTGTCGAGGCCCTGGCGCTGTTGAAATCCTTGGCGATATGGAGGCAAAATTTCTGGCGAGCGAAGCGAGCCAGAAACACCGAGGCGCTTGCGTCTCGGTTTGCCGCCAAGGATTTCAACAGCGCCAGGGCCTCGACAAGAGGCTAGCTCCGATGTGGATGGAATGCGGCATGACGTCATCGATTGAGCGGGGAATCCCCGACTCGACTCCTGGCCATTATACCCACGTACTTAATTTTGTCAAAATTTTTCTTCATTTATTTCTTTTTATTACAAATTGTTGTGGCCACCAAATCTCAAAATCGGCCAGGTCAATATCATCGAGTTTCATGTCATGTATGAGGTCAATCATGGACATGGTCCATTAAGCTTTTGGAGGTCATCAGGTCATCGTGACGTCATCAAGTGTGTGTGTGTGTGTTTGTTTAGCAGTATGTCCGAGGACATTTTCGGACAGAGAACAAAGAAAATCATGACAACAATGGTCCTCGGAAGCCGGACAATAGTCCTCGAACGTCGAACAATGAATTTGTGCTTTATTCCGTCGACTGTCCGAGGACGAGTAACAATAGAGGAACAATAGTTGTCCTCGGAAGTAAAGCCATGTAAACCTGCGTGTGTGTGTGTGTGTGTAATTGGGTTTTTACAGACGTGTATCAATCAGATATGATTATTTACGTCTGGGACCGACCTTTAACGTCACCATCCGAAAGACGTGACTCAGTCTCGAACCTGGGTCCGCTGAATCAGTACTTCCAGAAGTCTATAGGTTTTTACAGACGTGTCTCAACCAGATATGATTATTTACGTCTGGGACCGACCTTTAACGTCACCATCCGAAAGACGTGAGTCAGTCTCGAACCTGGGTCCGCTGAATCAGTACTTCTAGAAGTCTATGGAGTAAACCTATATCTCACACATCAAAACTGCAGCACCTCCTTGGTAGTAAATTGTGCTTTTCAGTGAGACTGGGTCAATTTCTTTTCATTTTGATGATTTCAAAACCTCACAGCATACACAATTCATATGTAGACATTATCAACCTATCCCAATTGCTTTTAGACAGTTTCTTTCATGTAACCGCATGACCAGAACTCAACTTTATCTTTAAGCTACCCAGTGCATCCGTGGAGTTGTTTAAGAACTGTCTTAAAACATACCTATTTAATAATTGATTTGTATTGGGCATCCATTTATGTACATGTGTCTAGGCTGTTAATGTTTTGGCTATAATCATCTATTTATGTACACTATATAAGTTGTTAGTATTAATTCATTTATATAATTTGTAAAGCGCTTTCATCAGTTTGAACTGGATATGGCGCTATAAAAGAAACAATTTATTATTATTTATTATTTGTAAATATACAAGATCGATTATATCTTCATAATCGATCATCAAAAATCAACTATATATGAATTCACATCACATAAACTTCACTTGACGGGTCATAAAGTCACGTCCTCACAGGTCATCTAGAGGTCAGGACGTGCGCGTACGCGCACGTCAAAATTTAAAAAAAATTTCTTGTATACTCTCATAGAACATATAATTCTGAGCAATTTGATACCTTTTTTTATCTTTCTACGACCATTAATAAGGAAATTATCGCCCGTCAAAGTTTGCAGCACGCACGGGCGCGATCCCTCACTATAGGCCATAAATGGGCAAAAACATGCCTATACAAAATTTACTGTAGCTCGTTAGATAGTCCGTTGACCCCCCAATTTTTTGTCATCATCAGGTAGGGTATGAATCATAGATTTCATTTCATGTATCATTTGACCCTTATTAACATTATGACGTCATCAAAATGGCGCCAGAAGTCAAAATTTCCATTTTTCATGTTTTGACGTCATCACATTTATGCAAATTTGGCTCTAGATTCGCAATTATTGGTCGTTTTTCGCCCAGAATTTAATATGTTGTAGCTGAGGCAATATCCTACAAAATCAATTGCCACGGTTTTTCATTTTGACAACAGCATCATGGTCTAATTTTACAATATAATTATATGGACATGTCAATTTCCACTGTTTTACACGTATTGTCTATGAGAAACGACTTTTGATGAAACCTTGATTCTGCATTCCCGTCTTCTTATTGCAAAACCTCGGTCATCCGTGCTCCAAATTCGTCCAGATTGAAAAATATTGTAGCCTGATAAATACTCTTTCTATGTGGGCTAGGTTTTTTCAATCTGATAACGGGATCATTGTCATTTTTTAACTACAAAATGGGATTTGAGAATCCCGTTTTTCGTTTACGTGTTATCTCTATGGGAAATATTTTGGTATATTGGTCAAAGCACTTGCTTGTATTCCGTTGACGCAGGTACGATCCCCGGTGGGTCCTTTTTTGGGGGTTCTTTTTGCCTTTCATTTTACCATCCTCTTCGACTATTATAACATAAAAAATCACAAATCACGTAATAAAATGCCTTATTTTCCATGTTATGTCTATAAGAAAGTAGTGTGCAGTAGTTTGACTGTTTGTGTACAACCCTATGGAAATTTTGATTCCCTGTTGTGTATTAGAGCTATGGGGTTTATCTCCCAAGTATCCTGCAATATCAGATAGTCCTATTTGATATCACAATTTCTCAAAATTGGTTTTGTCAATTATCTTCAAATTTTCGTCAGTCATTTTTTGCTTATAAGGGCAAGTTCCCGCATTTTTTTCAAGGTAATCAAATTATCGTGACGTCATCCGGGCGCCATTATGTAAAAATCAACTTATGGTCGTATCTTCATAACAAAATGTGATTTCTCTTTCATATTTGGCATGGTTAAGGTCACTGTCATTGCAGTCATGGTCATCACCATTATCCCCATCGTCATCATTATCACCATCATCATCATTATATCATCATCATCTTCAAAATCACCATCACCATAATAATCAACATTATCACATCATCAATCATCACCATTATCACCTTCATCACCATCATAATCATCATTACATCATCATCATCATCATCACCATCATCATCATGATTATCACCAACATCAACATCATCATCATCACCGTCATGATCATCATCGCTATTATTATTATATCATCACCATCATCATTATATCATCATAATCATTATAACCATCATTATATCATCTTCATCATCATAATCATCACCATTATCATCATCACCATAATCATTTACAATGACCGTTTCACACATTTTGCTACATTCCTGTCCTCAAGAAGCATCTCCATTCATGGCATTCTTGACTTCCTATATTCAGTTTAGTATTTCCCATTATTATAATCATCCTGATTACAATCATGATCATACAAATTGAAAGACAGACCACCTAATTCGTCCTCATGACGAATTAAATTTCTAGTTGATTATTCTTTCAGTATCATAATCTTTACTATTGTTGATTTTTTATTGACATCAATTATTACAGCGTCACGTTATCGTCACCATTACGGTATGGGCACATTTTCGCGGAGGGGGGGGGTCGATCACTTAATATTCAAAGGTGCAAAGAATGATCTTTAGTTGAGGCGGAAAATGACCCAGAATTTCGCGTATACTTTCAAGATTTGCACAAAATATAGCACATTTTTTAGTATGGCTAGAGTGCCCAAGTCTGCGCACACGCGTAACTGCGCGATTCTAATAAAACAAAACACGCAACGAACACAAACATTTCATCTTTATCACAGCGATAGGTATTCATGCAAAAAACGAGTCAAAATATTGAAAAAAGGTCTTATTTCATGCATTTTATTCACAAGCCTCAAAATGTTGTCGTTCACGTAAAAACTCCCGAACTGCGTGTAAAATCAAAATCATATAAACAAGCAGGCCTACAAAATGGGCTCTATATATCTGGCTTAGCCTATATACACATTCACATTTTCGCTATACTTTGCATTTGAACATTCGACCTGTTTTTGAAAAATATCTTGCTCTTTCCAAAAAAAAGTACCGGTACCCTTCATTGGAGCGTTTCATCAAATGTTTTGTCAGTGATTTTTACCGACAAATTGGCTCTCAGCCAATCAGATGCAAGGATTTCAGTAGCTTATAACAGTTGTCGGTAAAAATCACTGACAAAACACTTGATGAAACGCTCCCCAGTAGTCCGCAAACTTTCAGTTTAAAAAAGTTTTGAGAGCGTGCGAAAAACAAGACACCGTTGTATGCTGATATTTTGTGTGTTTGTGTGTTATAATTATATCCACATACAGGGATGGCCTGTATTATCATCTCCCCCCCCCCCCCCCAATATTTTGGATAAAATAAACAAGAATTATGATACATTAACTTAAAACTTATGATTCTCCAAACTCATTATGTTTGATCTTTAAATACCATCACATTTAATGACGAGAATAAAAAATGCCATAATATCAATGCGAAAATATCGAAGAAAATTCGTTCGCTCGCATTGTTATTCTCAATTAAGGGGTTCCGTCCATTGGCGTAGATCCATGCATTCCTTCTTTTCATTAAACACCATTTTGGGATGCTCTAAAATGCAAGTTTTATTGACAGATTTTTGAAAAAAGTCCCTGGTGTGCGAGGGGGGAATGCACAGGGAGTTACGTTTTTTAGGGTTAAAAATTGAAAAATTGCCGCTCGGTCACATTGCTCCCTCACTTCTACAATAACTTAAATAAGTCTGGGGACTCGGGGTGGGGGCTCAACTTCATTGTTTGCCCCGGGCTCCATAATCCCTAGATACGCCACTGCCCAGTATGAGTTCTTAAATAGCTTAAAGGGTTCAGAATTGGAAAAAAATTGAAATAATAAAGATGTACTTGCTTTGCTCGCTATATCTGCTAAATATTGCGCCCACCAATATAGGAGAGAGTGTATTAAACTGCATTTGCAATGGTTGAACTTTTGAAAGGAATCTCAACTTCAGGTAGCCTTGCTGATTTTCTCGACTCTTTCTCAAGCCTATAGGCTACGGGTTTTGTTACTTTTGCTCCCGATATAGAACTGAGTGAACAGAAAACCGTTTATCAATGTATACGATTTGAGCTTCTCTACTGCTCAGTTGCGGTGGTCAATTGCAAAATTCACAAGAAATTGCGTTGTTTACGGTTAGAAAATTAATTATTGAAAAATTTTCCGCTCGGTCGCTTTGCTCCCTCGCTTGTACAATAACGTAGGTAAGTGTAGGCATTCTGGGGGAGGGGGGGGGGGTGTAACTTCATCGTTTGCCCCGGGCCCCATAATGCCTAGATACGCCACTGACTTCCCTTCCCTCGCCGGCCGGTTATCCCCAATCATGAACACGGATCGACACCCCTGATCCCGGGGGCCACTCAGATATATGATGGATGTACACATGCGTGTCCATGGGTTTTCAAAATACCTCCTAAACAGGTTTTATACTTGGATGAAAAAAGACCCTAAACGAGGATTTTGGGGCGGTTTTTCATCACCCAACCCCCTAAACAGGTTTGACTCGGCCAGATTAGTCAAAAGCACCCCCTTTTGTTGAAAATCAGCGTTTTTGGACCCCTTAACGCGTAACGAGCGGTACGCGTTCCACCTGAAAAAAGGACCCCTTTTACGCGTTTTCTTGGACGCGCATGTGTACACCCATATATCTGAGTGCCCCCCCCCCCCCCCCCGGGCCCCTGATGGAACAACTATATCACAGCGTTTTCAAAGTCAATAACATAGAATCAAAATTAACATAGGTATAAACTTTGAGAGAAACGGAAGGGAAGAGGTATTATGTTTTCTTAAACTGGTCTGTGGAATCAGTCGATTTCATGAAAGAGGGGCCTGTTGTTCCATTCTTTAGCAACGGAAAGTGAATACGTGGACAATATGATGGCGATGGTGATGATGATGATGATGACGATGATGACGGTGATGATGAACCTTAGTCGTGATAATCATCGTAGAGAATATTTATTGAAATGAATAATACCGCCGTTTTTACTACTTTTCCCATCCCGATTCATGGCTCGATCGTTCAACTGGGGTGGTATTCTGAACATCATTTTATCTCTAACAAATTTTTTAAAATCTTTTTTGTATTCCGAGACCACATTTTATCTCGGATTTTATCTCATATTTTATCTCAATCTCCTACCTCTTGCGTGCCTATCCATGTTGTACGCATGATACGCACAGCTTTAAACGCTTACGCAAGTCATATTTGTGGGAAAGATAAAATAAAACTTAAAATAAGTTAGGGGCTATTTTATCTCGAGGATACACGGTGAGTGCGATATATTTTAACAAATATGCTATTCGTGCGATCAAAATAAACAAAAAGATACTGAGTATTGACTAATTTCTCAAGCAACATTCTCATATGATTATCGAATTCTATTATACAAGATTTTTGCAAACTAATATCACACTTGCAATAATGCTTGTGATGGTCTTCTAAAACCTCGGAAAGTACCCTAGTCGTTTTCATGAAATCCTAGCAAAGAGCGCGATTGCGCTTTGATGCACGTGTATTGAAAATTGTAAAAATAACGCATTCGCGCTCTCTTGCACAAGGGACTGGCAGAGAGCAATTCTATTGGCTGAGCATGATGAAAGTGAAATTTAAAGTAGCTATTCAAAGAAAATCACAAATATGGCAATCAATGTATCACTAGAAACTGGGAAGCTTACAGATGGCAATCGTATAAGTTTTATTTCAACTGCGTATCTGATGATTATAAAAACAACACAAATAAAAGCTCTTCTCAGCATCTGGAATATCCGAGGATTCGCCAGAAATATAGCGATGTTTTGATGTCGTCACACTCGGGATCGATCCTGCTTAAGCAGACGACGTCCTATAATGAATGAACGTAATTGCAATGCAATTATTTATCAAATTATAAAGAGTTTGGTGTATTTCAACATGACCTTATTTCACACCATTATAAAGGGAAAGTGAAACTGATTCTGATAGCTAAAACCGTTTGATTGTAAATACACAGGAGAAGGGTCAATGATCAATGAAATAAACCCCACTTTCAAATTGAAAAGCCCTCCGAATAATAGCAGGATGGTATTCGTTCCCTCTTGAAACGCCGAACATGCCCCGGTGCAAGCAGCTGAAAATACAATGGCGTCTTATTTTGTTTACAAGTGACTGATTCCTTTATTTTTTTAACGCTGCATTTTTCATCAAAATAATACCATACACGAAGTTAAGAGTGAGGCAACAGCCTAACTTTAAGACTGACGCTAGTGAAGGAAGAGAAATAAGTGAAGAGGAGATGACAAAATAGGCTCTGAAAAATGTGTAAGATGTTATGGGACATCGTCTGCTTAGACAGGACTGGTCCATGGTGTGTCGTCACATATCTCAGCAGCGTTCGAGGAGCTCTTCAGCTGCTATATCGGGGGCTGTATTTTACCGTTTTATAATTGATAATAATCATTACTTCAAATGTTTCCAAGCGTTGAATTTGGATAACCTTGTTTAATGTATGCCATCTATGCAATAATAAGTATTAAGCCAATATTTAAAATCATTAAAGTTCTACTTTAACGACATTTGTTATTGGTTAAAGCATCGTAAATGGGGGTGTCAAAGATGAGATAAAATCTCGCTGAAATGGTTCTCAGAATACCGATTTAAAAATATTCTAGGCCTAAGGGTATTTTATTTCACTGACTTAAAATCTCAGATTTTATCTGAGATAAAATGAATCTCAGAATACCGCCCCTGGTCTTTTTGTACCTCAACTCTGTGTGATTAAACCTTCATTTGTGTGCCCCCTCTTATACTCAATCCTGGATCCGACCCTGATTACATGTATTATGAATTGAAGAAAAAAAATTCTTTGATAGAAGGGCTATATATTTTAAGCCTGCGTTGATAGTTTCTGTTTATGGAAATGGAAATATCTCAAAGCGTTGGATATCAATCTTGTCGGCAGCACCTTGTTTCTTGTACGAGGGATTTCCAGCCCGGGAAAATATTAGCCTTATAATACAACTTTTCATAATTATGTTCAAATAAATGCTAGCTAATCAGAATGAGGGGGGGGGCATAATAAGGGTAATTGCAAGGAGATAAATAATTGACTTATAACATGCTAAAATGAGGTACTGGTTGTCAAATTACATCACTACATGCAACCTCTTTAGCTGGATTTTGAAAACGCAGATTATTTGTCACTTTGTTTAAACTGATACCAGTGAAATAATGTTGTATATCTCGGTCTGTTCCCCCCCCCCCCCCCCCGGGCCCCTGATGGAACAACTATATCACAGCGTTTTCAAAGTCAATAACATAGAATCAAAATTAACATAGGTATAAACTTTGAGAGAAACGGAAGGGAAGAGGTATTATGTTTTCTTAAACTGGTCTGTGGAATCAGTCGATTTCATGAAAGAGGGGCCTGTTGTTCCATTCTTTAGCAACGGAAAGTGAATACGTGGACAATATGATGGCGATGGTGATGATGATGATGATGACGATGATGACGGTGATGATGAACCTTAGTCGTGATAATCATCGTAGAGAATATTTATTGAAATGAATAATACCGCCGTTTTTACTACTTTTCCCATCCCGATTCATGGCTCGATCGTTCAACTGGGGTGGTATTCTGAACATCATTTTATCTCTAACAAATTTTTTAAAATCTTTTTTGTATTCCGAGACCACATTTTATCTCGGATTTTATCTCATATTTTATCTCAATCTCCTACCTCTTGCGTGCCTATCCATGTTGTACGCATGATACGCACAGCTTTAAACGCTTACGCAAGTCATATTTGTGGGAAAGATAAAATAAAACTTAAAATAAGTTAGGGGCTATTTTATCTCGAGGATACACGGTGAGTGCGATATATTTTAACAAATACGCTAGTCGTGCGATCAAAATAAACAAAAAGATACTGAGTACTGACTAATTTCTCAAGCAACATTCTCATATGATTATCGAATTCTATTATACAAGATTTTTGCAAACTAATATCACACTTGCAATAATGCTTGTGATGGTCTTCTAAAACCTCGGAAAGTACCCTAGTCGTTTTCATGAAATCCTAGCAAAGAGCGCGATTGCGCTTTGATGCACGTGTATTGAAAATTGTAAAAATAACGCATTCGCGCTCTCTTGCACAAGGGACTGGCAGAGAGCAATTCTATTGGCTGAGCATGATGAAAGTGAAATTTAAAGTAGCTATTCAAAGAAAATCACAAATATGGCAATCAATGTATCACTAGAAACTGGGAAGCTTACAGATGGCAATCGTATAAGTTTTATTTCAACTGCGTATCTGATGATTATAAAAACAACACAAATAAAAGCTCTTCTCAGCATCTGGAATATCCGAGGATTCGCCAGAAATATAGCGATGTTTTGATGTCGTCACACTCGGGATCGATCCTGCTTAAGCAGACGACGTCCTATAATGAATGAACGTAATTGCAATGCAATTATTTATCAAATTATAAAGAGTTTGGTGTATTTCAACATGACCTTATTTCACACCATTATAAAGGGAAAGTGAAACTGATTCTGATAGCTAAAACCGTTTGATTGTAAATACACAGGAGAAGGGTCAATGATCAATGAAATAAACCCCACTTTCAAATTGAAAAGCCCTCCGAATAATAGCAGGATGGTATTCGTTCCCTCTTGAAACGCCGAACATGCCCCGGTGCAAGCAGCTGAAAATACAATGGCGTCTTATTTTGTTTACAAGTGACTGATTCCTTTATTTTTTTAACGCTGCATTTTTCATCAAAATAATACCATACACGAAGTTAAGAGTGAGGCAACAGCCTAACATTAAGACTGACGCTAGTGAAGGAAGAGAAATAAGTGAAGAGGAGATGACAAAATAGGCTCTGAAAAATGTGTAAGATGTTATGGGACATCGTCTGCTTAGACAGGACTGGTCCATGGTGTGTCGTCACATATCTCAGCAGCGTTCGAGGAGCTCTTCAGCTGCTATATCGGGGGCTGTATTTTACCGTTTTATAATTGATAATAATCATTACTTCAAATGTTTCCAACCGTTGAATTTGGATAACCTTGTTTAATTTATGCCATCTATGCAATAATAAGTATTAAGCCAATATTTAAAATCATTAAAGTTCTACTTTAACGACATTTGTTATTGGTTAAAGCATCGTAAATGGGGGTGTCAAAGATGAGATAAAATCTCGCTGAAATGGTTCTCAGAATACCGATTTAAAAATATTCTAGGCCTAAGGGTATTTTATTTCACTGACTTAAAATCTCAGATTTTATCTGAGATAAAATGAATCTCAGAATACCGCCCCTGGTCTTTTTGTACCTCAACTCTGTGTGATTAAACCTTCATTTGTGTGCCCCCTCTTATACTCAATCCTGGATCCGACCCTGATTACATGTATTATGAATTGAAGAAAAAAAATTCTTTGATAGAAGGGCTATATATTTTAATAATAATTGGGTCTTACTTACCCAGGGTAGTCACAGCAGCATACCAATACTGCTCTTCCTGGAGGCAATACAATTACTATTACCCCAGCACTGTCATGTAACCATTTACACCTGGTTCAAGAGGGACAAAGTAATGAAAGCTTTAATATTTCTTGACTTCTTCATCCCAAGGTTGGTAACATGGTGCATTTTATCACTTAGTGAAACATGAAAGAATGTTTGTTTTATTTTGGGTTTTTTTACATTATAAAAGAAGAATGGTCTAGATTGCTATTGCATAATGTACATTTGTATATTTACTTTGACTATACTTTATGCATGCTCTGTGATCATGCATTATTAATCATAATAAAACAAAGAGGCAATATATTTTGAAAATACATCCATACCTTTATTTCACAGAGATATAGGTCAAAAGAAATAACAAGAAAGTCCATGAGTAATCAATAATTAACACCCATTACATACAATACATATCATAATATAATATTATAATTGTACTTTTGTGTATTTCTCTGCAACAAGACACTTGCATATCAGAAATAATGATGTGTTTGTTTTTGTATTGTTTGTTGTTTTTTTTTTTTTCACATTGTATTGTACGTTCTCATTTATTTCCTGCAAAATTGCATACCGGTATGACTTTATACACATGAAGCAAGAAATTTGCATAGAGATCCTGGAAATTTGAAACGCTGCCCTCTGAAGACCAAATATTGTCAGCTTAACATTCATAAGTTGTGGCCTAATGTTTGAAACCAAAAATCACACAGATATACCTACATGTACCTGCCTAGTATGTTTACAGACACATGAACATTACAGCAATCTAAATCTGGTTTATTATTTTTAGTCAAAAATATCAAATATTCTTTATATTTAAACTACTTTTCATACATCTTATAAGAAATATCTGTCCTTAAGTTACAAATGATGTCAATGAACGCTCACCTATTAAAATCTAAATACATGTATTGCTTTCTGTAAAAGATCGCCACCCTTAAGGCACCAAAGAAATTCCGAAAGCTGTTAACGTAACCTTGTTCCCTTCAAATATATATATATATATATATAATTTGGCTTTATACATGCAAAAACAATATTCCTAATGCCTGTAGTAAGAAAAGCATTCAAGGACATTATTAAATCACTGGTCCACCGACCATGTTAAAGCCTCTTGTATTCCCGATCTTCTCCTAAATAAACAAATAAAATCTAAGTGAAATCTTTAAAAAAAAATCTTCAGGACCCAACAACTTATCATTTATAAAATAAAACTGACATACCTTGGTATTTATTAAACATACTGCATCCTAAACTTCACTTTCTTTCAAATTGTTTACCACTTACTTTAGACCTACTGGTGGTATCTGAGCCAAAGACTGAAAATCCTGCTGGCATGTAAATAATACCATTAACTTTTTTTTTAAAGCACAATAAAGTATGAGGACATATTGTGCTTAAAATGTTCATCCAGCTACATATAAAGATACTAAAAACATTGAACACTTTAATCGGCAGTTGCTTTCCCTTAGCATCAAATATATGGAGACTTTCAGAATTTTCCTTAAAACAGTCATTATCAATATTTGTGCACAAATTATTAAATGTGGGTAATTTTTTTTTTTGTATACATGAATAATCAATAATCGAACTTTACAGTATCAACCACTGCCATAGAATGCCATCTTTATACATGCACAACCAGTTAGAATAATTACATATTTTCTGTAACTGCCTTTACAGATTTTGAAACACGATATCAAATTTACCACTAACAAAGACCAATGTTATTTGAAATTGTTATACCTTGATAGCTGCAAGGCAACTGTAATAGATAAATTCCTTTAAAAAAAAACAACATTATCATGTTTATCAACCCGAAGTAAAATAAAAAGTCTTTTTTTTTCTGCATGTCATGAGGCATAAGAGTTTCGATATGTAAAAAATGCAATCTTCAAGAATGTTGAAAGATCTTATTCAAAATGTTCCAAATCCTTGCTTTTTGGAAGATCAAGTAGAAAATGTGAAGGTTTTTGAGCAAATTCTGTCAGTCAACCTATTCAAGTAACTGCAAAATGGTTGAAAATACATGAGCCTCTATCTCATACTTTCATTAATAAGCATCACAAAATGAATAATAAAACCTGTATGATATACTGTCCCTTTTTTTAAAAACATGAACAAGAAAAAAAAGGACTAGATTCACTACATATACTGGTAGATAGATGCATACAAATCATAACAATACAATAGTGGTAATTCATTAATGTTCATATGAAGTTTTACGATATCAAGAGCAAAAAAGGAACACATATATTTTTCAAGAGGACTGAAAAAAATAAGTTGAAATAAAAAAAAATACCCTGACTTGAATACAGTCCCATTCAGAACAGAAAATGTTGGTTGAAGCTTTTATTGCCAAAAGCCAACCAGTTACACCCAGATCAACTGTTTTCAAACAGTTCTAATAGTGGTTTGCTTCAACATTTAGCACATAAGGCATTATTGTTTAATTGATCGGAACAATTACACACATGTAATATCTATTGCACTCTTTGGATTTTGTACTTGTGGTGGCTTATGTATATATGGAAAGGAATTGCAAGTTCAGAAATCCAAACAAGCATCACATGCATTTGCTATGTATAGGACTGGTTATTATAGGCAAGAAAGTGAGCATATTATATTCACATATCACACAGATATGAAGAGATATAAAGGTATTTATGTATACAAATATAAGATATCAACCAGACTTATGGGCCCGAATTCACAAAGGAGGTTTAAACCTCCGTAAGCGTACTGAAATAGGCGTAAATAAACGCACATTGCTCATGCGCGCACTCAAAGAAAATATATGATTGGATCGGATTCCGTGCGCACGTATGTTTAAAAACCCCAGGAGGGGTTTCCTTTGTGAATTCGGGCCATGATGAATGAACCATGTTCCCTGTAATATTTAAAAAGCAATGTTGCCTGAAAAGAGGTGAAAATAATATACCGGTATGTATTAAACATGTATTTCCATAGAAAAAAACATTCTATGCTTTATTGGCTAGTTTAAAAAATTCAATGATGCTTAGAAAAATCTATTTAAAGCAATTCAAACTTCAAATTTGAATTCAGAGTCAAGACAATGAATGACTATACTTCATTCTTCTGTATTGCAATCTTTGAATATTCATCAATATTCATTCATGTAGAATTTACAAGATTGTTGTCAAGAAGGAGTTCAGAGAACACTGATAACTGCAGCAATAACTTGGACAATAAATATATGTACAATTCTATTTTAACGATCATCCACAAGTGTTACAATATTTTGATAGTGAAAGATATAAAACTGACCAAAAAAAGAGGCATATTCATTGGTTCATATAACATAGTAACATTACTTGTTTGATCTTGGTGATTCTTTTGGGATTTTCATCAGGAACAATGGGATTTCCCAAGACAACTTAAACAGATTTTCCCGAAGTATATGTTATAAAAAAAAGAAATACTGATACGAGTATACATTGTTCTCAAGGGTAGCTGTGTGCATAAACTTAGAAATGACACCCCAACTAACACCCAAAAAATATTCACCACAAATATGTCTCCTTTTTAAAGTACCACGGTGGAATATGAGTTACATGTAGTTATAGCTGAATTAATTTGTAGACAGTTAAAAAGTAATTTTAAAATAAAATTAATAATAATAATAAATTACTTGTAAAATATTCAGTTGGAATATGCTTGAGTTGTTCACTGAATTGCACCATTACGCCGAATTGCATATTGTATATCTTTTCCTGACATGTGAATGAAATACATGAAAGTGTAGAAAGTATTATTCATATCAATCATATGCATGACAATGATGTACTACCCCACCTAAAGCAACAGATTATTACATTACAATGACTGAGAGGGTACGAATAAAAAAAAAAAATGCTCTGTATGTTAGATGTTCCATGTCCTATGCTATATTCAAAATATAGGCATCAAATATCACTTCTAGGAAGAGATATTGCAATTTTAATCACACTCAAAATAAATGTAAATGCGACTTGTGAGAAGACTAGTCGCCGCACCCATAGGGCCTGCACGGAACCCAAGTCTGAGTTCCATCCCATGTGCACATTTTTACGTTATCCTTTATTTTCTTCATACCGCTTTATTGTTAACCCATAGAATACAAGGTAAAGTCTTTCTGAATTTATTTAATACATTCTAAATGTACACAAATCATTTGTTTAGGTGATTATACAGGTACACTTGAAGTGTGGACCATCCGTAAACTACATGTATTTTAACCAATAGCTTATATGTGCAAAATTTTAAAAACATTTCTAAGTCAGTATCAGAAATAGATGACAAAATGAAATTTATTTATTCCCACTCTATACAGGGTACATATTTTCAATTTTTTTTTTCATCATCATGAAGTACTGATATTGGAATGTCAAGCACACAGAAGCACAATATAAAAAAAAAAGTCTTTAGAAGAAATGAACATATCATGCAGATACAAATGTACATGTACTTTAAATATATTTAGATCTAAATTCTGTCCTAGAGCTGAAATAAATAATGTTTCATCCGTTGAGAGCCAGAAGGGCCTTAACTCTGTGTAAAATTATATGAGTTAACATCTTTCTGGCTCTAAAGTGAAAATTTCCATTTCTTTTAATATACCCACCCTTTCATTTGCAGGCAAAATAAGCTGCCTAAATTCTAACATAATTGTATTTCGTAGTGGACTAAAAAAATACTTGTCTGTTTCCTTGCAAAAGAGATATGTTAACTCATGAAGTAATAGGTATCTTGGACATATGTTTTCATTCAGATGAACAGTGAAAAAAGGGGAATTTTAATGATTTTTAAAAATATCAAATGAAACCCTATTTAGCTGTACAATCAAATCTGATTTATGAAACAGGTCTGCTAAGCTGGGGGTACTCTAACGGTACATGTCGACATTAAAAGTTAACTAGAAAGAAGAATTTAAACAGAGGGGAAATATTATTTACTTGCAGAGGTCCATGGCAAAATCATTTATATAAAAAATCATGCTGTTTTACTTTAAGAGTAATCTTCTGCTTCTGAAGTTTTGGCAAAATCAGTAATGCACTATGATTCATTGCCAGGTTGCCTGAAAGAGCAGGCTCAAAAAGAAGAAGAAAAAAAAAACCACTGGTTACTAAATACATGAAACTAAAACATTAGAAAGAAGAAGGAAATACACTGGTATCATAGCATCACATATACAAAATTTGGCTAGTTAAAAAAAAATGCGACATTAAACAAAATCACAATCTGATTTACTTTATATACTTAATCAAATTCTACTTGATGGGGACATATTCAAACTGTTTTGCTTTCCAAATTAAAAAAAGAAATAAGATGAATCAAGTAGTAAGAATCTAAAGACCTGAATTGATTCGCACACAA
Source organism: Heliocidaris erythrogramma (assembly GCA_025617745.1). Lineage (NCBI taxonomy): Eukaryota > Metazoa > Echinodermata > Echinoidea > Camarodonta > Echinometridae > Heliocidaris > Heliocidaris erythrogramma. The sequence continues at coordinate 22,012,800 of CM046868.1, read as the reverse complement.
GAAACAATCCTGACAATATTTCAAATTTCTTTGGGTAATACATGATCGATTAACACAAAAATGCAAGTAAAATAATATATTTACAAGAAATATCTACATGTATATTGCTTAGATAGTCTGAAAGTAACTTGATAAAAGAACATAAAAAATAGGAAAGACAAATCAGAGAGTAACACACACTGAAAATGACCTCCGTGTCCTCTAAAGGTCAAAGGTCAACTAATCAAGATGATTATTGAGATGTGGGAGGTTCTCTCATGCTTTGGGTGCGGAGTGGAGGTCTACCAGGACGTAATGGAGGTTTCCTGGATATCGAAGGTTTCTTAGCTACTGTTGGTTTCTTGGCGATGAAGGGCTCCCCCTCTTGATTGTCTTTAGTAATAAGGTTACCACCCTGGCTCCAATCACAATCCTTTGAGTTGTTGGAATTCACGTTTGGGCGTGGCCGTGAAACCGGTTTCAGCGCCGCTCTAGCACTAGTAATATTCATGACAGGGGGTTGGGAATCGGGTACAGGTGGGGGTGATGACGGGGGAGGAGCGAGCTTAAAAGGTGGCTTGGGTCGCCCTGGCGTTGCAACAGACCTCTCTCCTGAACTTGGCTCTACGGTGGCAGGATAATTAAAGCTTTGGGAGCGAGCAGTGGGTTTGAACTTAGGAACCGGTGGACGGCTTGGAGGGGCCGTTGGTTTGGCTGGAGTTAGAGCAGGGCGCGTTGGTGCTGCAGAAGGTAGGGGTGGTGGTTTGGAGGGTTTCCCTGGTGGTGGAGAACTAGGCCTTGCTGGTGGTCTATCAGGCTTGTAGCTGACACTAGGTCCAGTGGGGATGAGAGGGTAGACATCATGGACTACATTACCAGTACTGGCATTTGGGATGTGCTGTATAGTAGGTGGGGAAGCTCGAAGAGATGGGGCGCGAGCCACAGTCTTTCGTGATGCTCCATTACTACCGGGGCTGTTCCTAAATGATTGATGTCTGTGAGAAGAAAGAAAAGTGCATACTCTGGGTCAAAATAAAATCACTTTCACATCTCCTAAATGAAAATGAAATTAATTCAGCACTGTACATTACAAATAAAAAACAACTGAAACAAAATGTAAAGGCTTCCACCAATAAAAAAAACTAAAACTAAAATGCTATGGAAAAAAAATAATGGATTATACCAATTAATTGAAAAAATATGAAACAAATCTTATGTTTACATCAAACAATCCCTATTAAATTACACAAAATTGCAGAACTACTTATTACACAGTCTGTAACATTTTTTTTAAATGCATGTACAAAAAGAAACAGTCAAACTTGAAAATTGCAGTAACACAATTAGAGAGTAATAATATAGTAAAATGTACTAAAATAAAAACAAGAATGATCAGCAATAGGGAGACAGTTAAGTAAAAATTTGTATGTTAGGTAACATTTGAGCACAATGTGGACTTTTCTGTTCATGAGAATCACATCTCGTATAAGACCATGTTCTTCCATAAAGTTTAAGAAATTAAAATTTCAAAACTATACATGTAGGAAGAAAGTCAGAGACAATTAGACAATTCTAAGTGCATCAAGTGGCAAGAATGAACCACTTCCTACGAAAAAAATGTATGAAGCAAAATCTCAAAAGATAAAACATGCATAAGATAAATTTGCAGCTTAGAAATCAGACACAATAAGACGGAATGTATAAGCTTAAAGATAATCCCATACATTAGCAGTGTTCAAATAAATGACAAAACACCACTGTTTCTTAAAAATAAGACCCCGAGTCAAAACTGAATGGTCTAAACCACATTGCTTTCTCTGCAAAATCAAAGAACGGACCAACCAATAGAACCCAAGTATTCCTCTTGGCACATGTATAGCATAGATACAGGTAAATCAAGAACAGGACAGATATAGCAAGAGTTTTCAAGATGAAACTATAAATCAGTTGCATTGTGTTGATAAGTGTTGCAAATTTTTAATGAAAAGACCAAACACCACTGCTTTGTCTATGGAAATTGGACTGAAACTGAAGATAACCTTCTCTGTCAAAAACATATCTAAAGAAAGAGAGCCCGGATCATCCTTTCAGTAAACTTGGCCAAGTCCACAGTATTTAGTCGTTTGGCGTCCCATCCATTACCTAGTATTTTGAACATAAACTGAAGTATCATTTTACTTGATATTTGTTCTTATCCAAACATTAGTAGGGCTTTGGAAGTTAATACAACCATAGGAAACACTAACAATTTGAATGTGATAGGTAACATACACTATGTGTATGGGATGAAATAGCTTGGACTAGCCCATATACCTTAAATGGATTAAGAAAATCAGACAGACAAAAATAGCTTGAAGATGAACCAAAAGATCAGTTCAGTCTGATAAAATGTTGTTGATAGGACCACCAAAAAAAAAGGGTTTTCTCTCAACCAAGAAAGATCTGAAGAGAGACTGAATCATCCTTTCTGGCTCCTCCAGGAAAGAACTAACTGCACATGGATCAAGAACATCAGACAGACCAAAAGAGTTTGAAGATGAAACCATAGATCAATTTAGTCTGGTAAATTGTTGTTAGAAGAACCAAACACCACCTTTTTCTCTCAACAAAGGACTAAGGAGAGAGACTGAAGCACCCTTTCTGACTCCTCATGGAGGAAGAAACTTTAATAGATGGATCAAGAACATCAGACAAACAGGAAGAGTTTGAAGATGAAACCATAGATCAATTAAGTTTAATTTAATTAAATTGTTTGTTATTGAAAGGACCAAACACCACTGTCTTTCTCTCAACATAGGCTACATTTACAATGTAGGCTTGACTGTAGAATACCCAACCACACAAAAGTACAATGTCTTAATAGTAGGGTTAGAGTTAGGGTGATAATGAGGGTGAGAGGTTGGGATTAGGGTCAGGACCAGGATCAGGGCTAAGATTAGGGTTATGGTTAGAGTTAGGGCCAGGGTTAGACTTAGGGTTAGGCTTATGGTTAGGATTAGGGATCGGATTAGGCTGAGGCTGAGGATGAGGGTTAGGGTTTGCATTAGGGTGTGAGTTATGGTTAAGGTCTGGGTTAGTCCCTAGGGTCAGGGTTAATGTTAGGGTTATTTGTGTGGTAAGGTATTCTGCAGTTGTTCCGAGAGACTCGATCACCCTTTCTGGCTCCTCATCAAGGAAAGAACTGTCTTCATTGAAATATTCAATGCCATCTTTATCATTCCATAGATCAATCTCTTCCACCTCATCGTCCTGGCAGTGTGCCGTCTCTACTGCAGGATGGGATAAACCAGCCGCTGTGCTGCCATGGCCAAGATAATTCAGAGATACACTAAAAGACTACTAGATGAGTATGTAGTTAGCATAGGTACAAATGATCCCCATTACCTACAGATCTATTGAATATGGAGACGTCGTCCGACTTTGTGCATTTTAGAATAAACACTGAGGGGCTTCATCACATATTCACCATGTCAATTCTCCTTTTGAAAACCATTCTTCCATCTATGTACCATAGAATGCATCATTGGGTGTATTTATGAATCCTGATTAGATAATTTTCATGAGCACCTATCCAGTGATTGTCTCCATGTGTTTTACACTTTGTAACAAATGAACTAGCTTATTAAATTTGGAGCAGACCAAATGAAGGCCACTATCTACAGTCTGATAGCCTTCCAGACCACATTTTCAAAATATTTGGGGAATAAAAATGACTCTGAATTTGTATCACATTTCAATTTTCATGTCTGATGCAAATTGTCTCTCCTAAACAAGTTTCTATAAATACTACAACAATTACTCCAATCCCAGATTCTTTTTAACTCTTTACTGGCTATGGTCGACCAATGAAATGAACAGGGGACTGCCACAGTCGACCTTTAGCACACATACAGTGTACATGTATAATATACTCCTAACAACTTGGCAGTCCAGGGTTTCCATCATTGGCAAAGAAAGAGTTGATCTTATCTTTTTACAACTGAAAAATTTATTTACAGGCTCTGCGGATCAAATGGTTTACAATTTGAGTTCCTAGTCACGGCACTGATGTCCTTTGGCATGACAGGGGGGGGGGGGGGGGGTGATTGTTTTTTGTCTGGCAACCAGTCAGATTTGACTATTTTTGCCATATTAAATTCCGATATTCTATCCAATGGTATTATTAGTTACACCCTGCTTGTTCACGGAATACGGGAAATATCTACGTTCTGGTTCCATATTCCATTAGGCCTCCGGCCTCATGGAATATGGAACCAGAACGTAGATATTTCCCGTATTCCGTGAGAACAAGCAGGGTGCAACGGTTTTATCCCTTAAAGTGTACACATATAATTCATTGGTCAAGAATACGGAATTATCTCTCAGACAAATTGACCAATCAGATTACAGAATTCGTGAAAAAAAGAGCCCACTAAGAGATAAATACTTTTATTTTTTTTTTTTAATTAATCTTAAAGATAACATTTAACAAATTCATAGTGACGAAGCTTTTCGACCTACACTCATCGGGTCACAACGCAGGAATGAGAGAATACACGAAAATACAAAAGTCAAGGAAGGGTGTGTATAGCGACCCGGGTAGGATCCGGGCACGCTAGAATAATCGAAGCGCTTGTACGGTGAACTTACCACTTCTGACTTTACCCTTTAATCGGATGACATTGTTGATTTCTTGCAACTGCTCCTTGGTGTACCGTTGCTGCGTTGTGACCCGATGAGTGCAGGTCGAAAAGCTTCATCACTATGAATTTGTTAAATGTTATCTTTAAGTTTTGTAGTACCAATCGTCTGTTTGTATATTTTAATTAATCTGCATTTGCCACTCTCAATCCAGGTGCAGGAAGAAGGAATTCCTTGAATGCTTTCAGTGCCTCAGGGCCGCATGGCGAAATCCAGTGTCAAAATAGTGCTTGTTAATAGCACTGAGCCTTGAGCCTTAAGCATCCTCTGGGATGGATATGTGTGCAATATAAATGCAGCTATTACTTTTTTTTACCATAATCAAAAGGGAATTAGTTCTCAATGATTTGACTTACCCAGACCTGGTCTTAGCCTCTCTGCTCTTGTTGAGCATCTGACGAATTCTCTGTCGCTTACAGTAGATGACCACACCACATACGGTCAATAGAGGGAAGATGACGATGAAGAGAACAAGCAGAGCTGCTACAGTTCCTGTTGACACACCTGGAGCAAGAGATCAAGAGTCAAGATTATCTCATCATCTGTCCGAACTGATAACAGGTTGGGTAAAAAAAGAGTTAGGGTATTAATTAATCCAGCCTATGCCACACTTTTACAGCCTATGCTTCCAGGGTAGAAAGACCAACATCTGTAAAGACCACGATTGTTGTTTCATTTGAGTGTCTCTCCTTGAAACCTGTACTAAAATAACCTGTACATAAAGACCACCTGCTTATACAGACCATACTTACTTTCTCCCTTGGGCAGTATTTATATACATGTTTCTCTGTATATGAAGAAATCACAATCAATTCAAAATCTTTTGTAATGCTTGAAATTAGCAGGTTTGTAAATGCAGCTTTTCTCTGGTATGTTGAAAAACAAAATCATAATTTCTCCCCCAAGAATGAAATTTCTTAATAATTCTTTTTTTAATTCAAGATTTTCTAGATGCCTTTGCCAAACGGGGTACAATTACATGGAGGAGATGATGTTAATGGGAAACAAAAGAATGCATTATCCATTCTATAGAGATCCTTGCAAGAATTCATATTCTTTCAAACATTTCAAAAGAGACTTATGCAAATAAGAGAGGTACAAACCGACCATATATGGTTATTCGTGCAACAAGAGGCTCACATTACGATGCAAAAACCAACACTGTGCATGCCACCTTTCAGTCACAACATGATTTTCTGACCTTCCTGGTACAATGCATTAATGGGCAAGTCAAAGATACATTCATGTCCTAGTCCCATATGTAATGGAGTTTTACTATGAATTATGCACATAAACTGGCAGCATTTGACTTGGTATTTGGGAAAACTTCAGTACTTTACCCTCTTGTATGACAATCATCAAGCAAAATAAAATCTTTGATTAGAAGTGTTACAAATGGAACAATACCTTGAGCTTGCCCTCCAGCTAAATTGAACATATCTTTTACAATCATAATGCAATCAATTTACAACCATTCCTCAATATATGCACATAAATGTATAAAGTATATACCGGTATATGTATTTAGCTTCATCTTGTTAAATCTTTTCTTTTGTGTCACACAGTAATATCTTGTCATCTACTCTGGATGCCAAATATATTAGAATTTGTAGGATTTGAAGGTGTAATGCTGCTAAGTGCTTAATACACATCTCATGGGGGGGTGAGGTGAGAAAGCTGTACAAAAGGTGATAATAATTATATTCTGATACTCACTATCTAAAGCAGTGGTTTATAGAGATACATTAACTATGGACACAAGACCCTTTGAAATGAGAAAATGGGTAATAGCATGAACCGATGTGTGTGTAATTAAGTTTTGTTAACACGTGGTCAAGATCTGAACAAAAATGTTTTTAAAAAGAGTTGTTAGCAGAAATATTTTTTTAAAGATTTGAGAAAATGCATTGATTCATCTTACTGATTGAGGGTATACAATGATAAACTGATCTTTCAAACTAGTTTGATCTGTGGAAAAATTCTGATTCTAAATTCTGAAGTCTGTCTTGATAAGCAAGTAAACTACATTTGTAATCTTGTCTTTCAGAGGAAAATATAACGTAAAGACTTGTTCACACCTAACTATATTACATGTAAATGAATGGCAAATGGGGTGACAAAAAAATATCTCTACATAAACAATGTCCCTATTAAGCATACTCACTTGATCTATGTGTCATAAGATAGACGAATGTGAAGCCCACTATACTTCTGTTATTCTATTTTGCTGCAGCATTTGTGTTTTTTTTTAAAGTTGGTATACCATACCACATGTGAACAAAGCTCAAGAGGGAATGAAAAATAAGTGACAGATGAAAAATCCTCCACCATTTGAAAGCAAACTAGGTGCAGACAGGACATCTATATCATTATTTTGAAATGCAAATGCTATTATGCAAGTACACCTAGATTTGCAGTACATAAAGCAGAGATGGATGCTACAGAAATTTTAAAACATTATGCTATTACGTTTAGAACACCAAGATTTGCAGTTTTTTCATGAATGAAATGGACACCTATTTGAAAAGGGAAGTCTTATGCCGACTTTTAAAAGCGGAAAGCAGATTTGAAGTTTGCATAACTGAAATGGTTCTATATAATTTAGAGAGATGATAATGCAAATGCTTAAAAGTACACCAAACACCATTAAAATTTGACATTTGTAAGGCTAAAATGAGCACTGTTCCTCCAAATGATAGGAAAATGCATTCAGGTCGCTCAGTGAAATGTACTGCACTAGCACAAAATGATGCAACCAAAACATTAAGGGCATAAAAATTTCTGAGAATAAAAAAATTCCTTCCATAGATACAAAACCATAATACACGTAATTCCATAAAGCTCTAAAGCTATTTTATACCCAAACTACCTTGGTAGGTTAAATAATACCAAAAATATCAGCCAGAAATATTAAGATTACACTTTTATATGATCTGGCATCACCAATAATTAAGCCTTTTGATTTCTGGATGCATCTTTATATGTCACTACATTTCACTAAAATACATGTACCTTCAGAAAATCTACCTAGATAGCCTGAACTCGGCAATTTAGTAATTCCCACACATGATGTGGAAATGCTGTTATAATATGACACCAAAGATTATAGCTTGTAGGTATTACCATAAATAAGGGTCCCAATTTGTGACATTCTTGGTGTCCCACTTACATATTAGGAACACACAGGTTTCTGTGGCTTTGAGTGTAAGATGCCAATCGTGGAGTAAGACTGCAAAGTGATTCTGAGCATAACATATTGCATCTTCACTGTTAGAATAGTACTCGATTTCACTCCGCTATTTGTCTCTACCCAGAGCCACAAAAATGTAAGCAGGACACCAAGAATGTCACAAACTGGGACATTTATTTATGGAAATAGCCTTGTACATGTAAAGCTGACATGGATGCTAAAAATAATACCATTAAGATGAAATCCCAAAGCTATAAAATATACCATGATTTGTTGACAATGAGCCTGACAATGATCTTAAAGAATGATTTTGATCAATGTTATGGGTGTCTCACCACTCAGAAAATTTCCAGATCCATTATTTCCATTTTCTCCTGGAGGATTTTTAGTATAGTGAGGGAGAAAGATGTATGGGTAGACAGTTATAAAGATGTATTATAAATTCTTACTTTCCTATACATCCCCAAAACAATCATTAAACAAAATTTTCTTTGATTACATACATGTTAATCAAAGTAACCATAACATTGGTAGCTTCAAATAATCAATATCAAGTACATATGGGCAATTCCATGGTTAGTAACGTTACACTTTATCAAATTTTAATATTTTTGATACAGATAATTCAATAGCTTTTTCATCAGAAGTCCTAATCGTGCAAATATATCGTGTGTTGAGAGCCAGAAGGGCGTTAACTCCTATACTTTAACACAGAGTTAACGCCCTTCTGGCTCTCAAAACACGATATATTCACCTAACAAAGGTCTACAGTACATAAAGAAATCAAAAGTAAATGAATAAAATAAGAGCTGTAATGAGAACGTTTGATGACGGTTAGTAACGTTACAAAAAAAGGACATGAGAAACAAACCAAAGTTTTTGAAAAAATATTCCTCCTTATTGTATTGTACCTCAAACTTGGAGCCATATCAGTATTACTTCTTAAATGATGACAAATGTTGCCCCAAATTGCTTAGAGATTGTATCTCTCAATTTGTTTAAGTAGAGCCCAAAACCTTGGTTAGTAACGTTACGGTTAGTCACGTTACAGTTTGTCCAGTACTACATATTTGAGATTTTTATACCTTTTCAACAACTTATTATTGCCTACTTTCTTTTAAATTGGTGTGACTAAATGCCCTACAAATTATCTAATTGAAAAATTCACAAAATATGCAGTATATTTCTGTCCACGACTAAAAAACTGTGTGAAGTCCCATCTATCTAAATTTGTGTATGGTTCGGATTCTTCGATAAGGGGCCATATTAAATAAAATTGTTTTTGGTGAGTATGAAACCCCTTTGTAAAAACAATTCCTGTATTTATTTAAACCCCCAAAATCGACCTGAATTTGAGAAAGAGCAAAAATAAAGTTTGGCCTGATGTCCACTTAATCATGGAATTGCCCATATACATATAGTTGCTGATAAGTTGCTTTTCAAAACTTGATTGTGATTTATCCTGCCAACTAAATGTAATAAAAACCTCCACAATTCTAGCAATTCTACTTGATGGAACTTCCATGCACAGAAACATAATGGGAAGGAGGGGGAAGGGGGTGATGTGAAAGATTGGGTAAAAGGGAATTATTACATGTACTATTCTATGAGATCACGATGGGTATGTGAGTACTTGCTAAATGTAAATGAATTTGGGGAAAAAAATAAGTTCTTGTCTATTCATCTGAATATGACAAGGTAATGAATATGGGGGAAGATTGGGGAAATATATCTATAACTTTGATGAAAGTAACTGATGATGCACAAGTATTCCAAACTTAACATGGTGCAAGGATGCTGTTATAATACAGTTACCACGATAACAACATACAACAACAACAACAAAGAATATTCATCATAATGAAGAGGTGGGCCGTTATTTTGAATGCTTTTGTAAATCATAGTCAATTAAAAAAAAAAAAAATAGATGAAATGCACAAATATTTCTCAGGAAAATAATGTATTTTGACATATATATATAAATGATTAAGGGGTAATATCAATCTGGAAGAGGTAACTAGAGGGGGGCAGGACAGTACACTTGTTGAGAGCCAGAAGGGCGTGAATTCTGTGTTGAAGTATATGACATAAGACTCTTCTGGCTTTCAGCAGACAAATACAAAGGATTGGTGGTTAGTTAGTAGTAGAACAAGAAGGGAGCCGGGGTTAAGGGAGGAGGATACCCACACCACAAAGTGGTACACACAGGAGGGAGATGCCCAAAGTTGACAATGACAGAGACAGGAGGAAGCTGGAAGCGGATGAAGTTTTTTGGAGGTGGAAAAATTGGCCAAAGTGGGCAAAGGACAGGGATTTACTTGTACAGAGTAAAGAAGAGGGATACTGAAACAGACAGAATGGAAGGAGCTACATTGTACATGTACGCGGTCTTTAAAGGAGGGCATTGGATGGGACCCATTTCAGGCAATTTCAGGATGGGATATGCACATCAGTATCAAGGATATTGAAAATTTTAAACAGATAAAAACAATATTAGGGAAATTTAGAGGACTTCAAATGGATGAACATTTTCAGTGTTATCTTCATGCAGTTGCACAATCATTCAATGTTACATTTGGTCTAGAGAACAGACAGGTGATCTTGATGGAGGAAGGGATGAAGTTGGAAGGACTTTAGAAAGTAAGGACCTGTGGATCCAGACTTGGGTCATGCATGGGGTACTTGGAACAAAGAGTGAATGACAACAAACAAAGAGCGGGTGTTCCAGCGACAACTGCTCCAAGATCAATATCCTGTACTAACCAAATTCTTTCATTTCAACTCTGGACCAAACGCTATGGCCCCAAATTCATGAAAGAGGTTTATCTAAGCCATGGTTTATACCTCCATAAGTGTAGTACCCGAACGTCCTCATGTCCAATGGGAGGATAGTAATGCGCTTAAATATGCTTATTTACGCTTATTTTTAGTCCAGGGCGGAGGTTTAAACCATGGTTTAGACCATGGTTTAAGATAAAACTCTTTCGTGAATATGGGCCTGTAAGTGTACCTACCATTCATTAACTCTATTGGTTTATATCTAACCCAAAGTCCAACCTAAAACCAAATTGCAACCCCTAACCCCAACCCTACATCTTGGCCAAAATAAAGCACGGAGCAATGGTCGTTGGAGCACACAGGCATGTCGGAACATCGGATGGGTATTTAATGAACAGTGGGTACCAGTCCCCATGCAAGGGAGCTTACTTACCAAAGAGGGTGGGGCCATTTACAGTTAGGTAGCGGGTTACCACTTTTGTCACCGTATGAGTGACAACGACTGCACACCAGGGGGTGGGGTGGAGGAAATGTGGGAGGGGCAGGAAAGATTCATACAACAATGTGATGATGTAGGCTATAGTAATCTCTTGGAAAACATCAAGATGGCTGATGAATTGAAAAATGATCCGTTGGATACCATTTGATTGTGGCATAACACACATTTTTCAAACTCCAGACCTTAAGTTGCATGTATCTATTACAGGCTAGTATTCAATGATTTAAATGTCAATGGTATGAAATAAGAATATTCAGTTTAGTTTCCAAGTATTTCATTAAGGCTTGCTCACACATAACACAGAATACCGCAGAATTAAACTACCATGGCAAAATAAATACATGTACTACTGTACATGCCATATACTTCGCAGGGGGTTTATTTTTGCACATTTCGCGAAACGCGAGTAGGTCGACAATTTAACGCTAAAATATTGCCAACATAAGTAGCCAGTTGAATTTGTTGTCTCCTGGTCAGAAATTCACCACTTAGCTTTGCAAAAGTTCATGATCATTGCTGTATGTAGATCTGAGAATTTCCCGCTTGCGAAGTCAACCACTCGCGAAATAGTCTGGCTTGTCCGATTCACAAAAATTTATGGCAGCGAAATTAATGGTGTATACAGTATTTTACAAGGTAAATGAATGGCAAGAGAAGGTGAGGAAATAGGATGTGTGCATACGAATATCCCCTTCGCATACTCGTGTATCTGAGTTTTAGGATAAAGGAATGTGAAGTGAACTGCACATACGTCATTCTATTTTACAGCAGCAGTTTTTCTTTTGGCATTACAGATACCTTAATAAGGGTACAGAAGTTTTGTTATGGGTTGTTTGGTAAGAGTAATAAAGCTATGTACACTGGATTTGCTGAAAACTATTTTGAAAAAACAAACAGACATCTTTATCGAAACACATGATATCTTTTTTATCTTATTAGTTAAATTTGACTACAACACAAGGCACCTACATGTACCAGTATAAATACTTTATATGCTAATCTACACGCATTCACATACAGCTGCAATGTGGCGGTAACATAGCATTCAAATTTTGCACAGCAAAAAAAACAAGTACACACAGGCAATGCTGCATTTTTTTCAAAACAAATAACTGAAACAAATATCTACTTTCTATTGATGCATACATGTTTGTCCTTCATTCAGAATACAAGTACAGTTAACTTTGCACAAGTCGAATCTGTTGGGACCACAAAAAATAGTTCGACTTATGCAAAATTCGACTTTAAATGTAAATACAGTAAATAACACATGTTTTGCATAGTTTGGTAAAACAATTTGATTGATTGACTTTGAGATATGCAAGATTAACTACATGTATATATGTTTACAAATGATTCAGTATGTGTAACAACAAATTCATTTTTTTTTTGCCTAAATACATGTATGTTGGCAATGCAGGTATCGCATAATTTCATAATCTTAGGAACAAGGACTTTTCATACTTATTGGGCTAAATCAAGAGTCCACAGCTCTACATCCATATCCTTTCACAGGTAATACAGCTTTTCACACAAAATAAAATGTGCTTAATTAAGAAGAGCTTTCACTACTGTACAGCTCTGAAAGTTACATTTAAAGACAACTGTGTATGCATCAATAGAGAGTTCTACGGCTCCTGCTCTAGGGACATTTGCTCAAGGGTCAAATTCCTAAACTAACCAATTCGCAACTTCCACCTTGGTTTACCAAACATTATATGTATTTCCAACCCTAACACTACACAGAACCTAATAACAAATTGCAATCCTGGGCCCTGTTTCACAAAACTTGTCACGAATGACAAGCTGCAATAACTGTTATAAGCTACTGAAATCCTTGCATCTGATTGGCTAAGAGCAAATTTGTCAGTAATAATCACTTGATGAAACGCCCCTCTGACCCTAACCCTATATCTCTGAGAGATGGAGCAAACAGCGTCGTAGAAAATGTCCCCCGAGCGAAAGTCCCAGGGCAAATGTGATCAAAGAAAATGTCACTAAAGCAAATGTTGGGTAACCAAACAGAAAGCAGAAATATAATAAGACTTGTGCATACATGTATATGCATCAAGACATGTTTCTTACCAACATTCTCTGGAGGTAGAGCAGGTCCTGAATCAATGCTGCCCCCATAGCCTACCGTATTACAGAGGGGTGGGGCCCAACCTTGGTTGCAGTGACAGTGACTTTTACTATTGCACACCTATCAAAACAGACAAAAACAGAGTCTAGAAACTACTAGCACATAGGGACGTTATATCATAACGTGATATGCACTATACAAGAGTGGTTTATCATTATTATTATGATTATCATAAAATTGTCACCTCTTACCCATGCCATTGGGATACCAGTGGCATACCAGTGGCTTTTTCTAACAAAGACTGATCAACTTGATCACATCTCAAACTTGCGACTGTTATAAGTTCGGAGATTTTAAGTTTCTAAGTAATTTGGGAAATGGAGTTTGGATATTATACGTTTCTAATTATTTGCAAAACATGTATTTTAGATATCAAAAATTAATTTAAGAAAACATAAGATAGAGTTGGATCAATTGCAATTCTTTTTAAGACAAATCCTTGACGATTTTGTCCTAATAATACAATGTAGATCATCATGAAAACAATATTTTTAAGAGCCTTTCATTCACATATTTTTCATTTCTAACAAATGTTATTTGCTTATTCCATATATCACATATTTTCAACACGTTTCACCTTCCACAAAGTTTAATCTATTTGTTAACGAATAATCCAATGTATGTATACTATGCACGTAGCAATCTAAGACTTACCCCGTTGCCATGGCAGTTATAAGGACAAGGTCTGATGCCCACAGAACTGATGTTTTGACACTGGAAATTCAAACAGATCTGAGAACAAAGACAGAAAAACAACAGGATAATTGGACGATATACTGTAAGACCATAAAATCTTGGGCACATTTGTGACCATCCACCACAAAACGACCAATAAGTCGGAAATTTGGGATTTTAAATTTCAGCACAGTTTGAAAGCTCATATTCTTAGCTTTAAAATGATATATAACTTGTTATGCATAGACTAAGCAAACCCTTATAGATTACTATGAGATTGTCAGAGTGTCAGACAGGCTAATGACCAAAACAATAGAGAAAAACGGGCTCTAAAGAAGAGCGACTATTTAAAGAGCGCCTAATTTGTATCCTATTGTTTGTCGCACAAAAGGTCGAGTCAAAACTCCAAAGCCTACACTGTGAAGTACTCATTGGATTGGGTTGAAACTTTCCATACCTTTAGAATAGATATATTTCTTTCTTTCTGCAGATTTTGAATATCAGACATTGCATATTTTTTGAGCTATACCAGAAAAGCGATGTGAAGTACGATCCCAGCAAGCTGACTCACAAAGTTTGAATATCCAGGAAAAAATGGTCATTTTGAATGAGAGTAAAAACATATTTCAAATTTTGTCAGATGGTAGATTAATAAATTAAATTTCAGAAACTACCAAAAACTTAAAATAGAAATTTCCAACCCAAACAACCTTTTCAGCTTTTTACTCTAAAACTCCCATTGCGACTTATTGGTCGTTTTGTGGTGAAGGGTCACATTTAATGTTCGCAAATGTCGTGAGCGGTTCAGATTTGCAATTGTTTCATGCCACAAAATCCTTGAATCATAATTGATGTAACACTAAATATTTGCAAATTGTGAAAGTTTCTAGCTATGAAAATGGCTGTCGTCAATTCGTTTCTAGTTTTACGGGAGTAGCAAATGGAGTTTTATACACCACACAGAAGATTATTTGACCCATAAGCATCTAAAATTACAATCAATGTAGTCATTTACTTACTAAAAAACGTAAACTTTAAAACTATGACCCCGTTTACACAGAGACTGAACTCGACTTTAGTCGAATTTGAACTCGAGTTCATTTGTGTGTAAACAGGGTAGTCGCAATTAGAACTCGAGTTCAAAACTCGAAATCAAATGACGACCCAGAGCAACTTTTATCGAATTCAAACTCGACTATTATCGAATTTAAATTCGCTATTTGCAGTGTGAACGGACACGTAATTGAAAGTTGACTAGCAAATATCCAGCCAGTGATCCCGTCATACGTCACTTCCGGTACTGCTAAGCAACGCTAAGCGTCGCGTCAGTAAAACAAGCGTCATTCAACAAGTGAACCACAACGAACGACGACACATTCACCGAACTGGCTTGATTCAATCCACCACGCGCTCATCATATCTGCAAATATTCGTTCATAATTTTGTAATTCCGACGTAAAATCATACAAAACCAGATCAAAATGGCTGCGCTTACAATACTCGCTACCGCCATTTTGAACTCACTCGCGGGGTTTTCGCAAATTTAACCCGGAAGTTGATTATCACGATATTCCCACCAAGCGAGGGCGTAATCAAGTCGAATTCACTTTCCTTCTGAATTCGAGTTCGTCCAACGCTTGGTGTAAACACCCCACCGAAAAATAATTTATGCTAATCCAAGGTCGCAATTGAATTCGCTGTCGAATTTGAACTCGAGTTCACTCTGTGTAAACGCGGTCTATCTTGCATTCTTTAGGACAGACTGAAATCATGATACTAATATAATTTTTTTTAAAACTTATAATACTACCCTAGTCCATTGATCCTAAAAACAATCCTGCATTTACAATGCTACAATGCATATTCTCTACTCCACTTGGAAGCATTTGGAAGACCAGTCATCATTAGATAGGCAACCATGATAACAGGGATAGTAATATTATTATCTTCAACATGGAATCAATTGTCATGGCCAAAAAAAAACATGTTGAGGTATAACAAGCTGCGCATACTTTGCCTTCAGCGCATTGTGTCCCCTCAGCCACATAGCCTGGATCAGGGACGTCTGCTCCAAAGTTGAGTGAGACTGTCTTGCAGACGTGAAGTCGATTCTTGGAGTCGTAGACATCGGCCGGAGCAATGGAGGCAATGCTGGATAGAACAGGTCTGGCTGGGACGTTCTCACACATCAGACGACCGCATTTCAAGTTCCTACCAGTGGTAGGAAACAGGTAAGGAAGACAATTCTTTTTAATAACTATTCAACTTACAATGCCGGGGACAGTCAAGAGAGATTCAGGCATATGCAGTCTTAAAATTACTTTAACCTCTGGAAAAGTATCCACTTTGGTGATTTGATTATCAGATCTTTAAACAAATGCAGAGTAAAGGTCAAAACTGACTTGGTAGCAAGGGTAATAACATAAAATAATTTAAAAGAAATGCAAAAGTGTAACTAGGCATTACAAAAATGTCCTATTTGCAAGTATGTGGCTCCGTATACATTAAAGGCAGCTTTTCATAGCAAAACCAGAGTGGCACAAAAGACGCATCCAAAATGCAAACATCAAAATTATTGGCGAATTAAAAGTTGTAATTTAACATTTGTAATGACAAGTTTAGTAATATTCAGCCTAATCAAGGTAGTATATATATTTTTACATGCTATGTGGTTTGATTATATGTTTCTATTTTTAATGCAATAAAATTAAGATTTTCAGCAATATATATTTGGGGTTCCAGATGTGCCTTTTTGTCTATTTCATTGTCTATTATTTTGTCTATTTCATTCCGTAAGAATGATGAGATTACTTACTCAGGTTCACAAGCCTTGTAGCAGGGTCCATTAGGATCAGTTCTGACAGAACATAAAATAAAATACACACAGTAGAGAAAAGCCTTTTAAAATGCTGTGTTTACACATGATTATAAAACTGATTTAAATAAAACAGCAATGGCAAAATTAACAAAATAGCACAGTGTAGTGAGCTTATTTCTCTTTCATATACATGTACTACAAAAAATGAGTATAAGTACGTTTAATACAGACATTTGTTGTGTTCAGCTACTATTTTATCATCCCAATTTTCCATGTCTTTATGTGTAAATTTGGTTCAATATTTCTAAGAAACTTTGTTCACATGAATATAAACTCTCTCTTGTTTGTTGTCAATCCATATACATAATGTATTTAAGAAATTTTAGTTTTAATCTAACTGTAGATGAAAAGGAAAATCCATTATCTTTCCTTTATGCACATGATATTAAATGGAATTAAGTCAATAATCTATACCAAAGACATCTGAAAAGGAGAGAGAGATTTCAAATCTATGACACAAAATCTGATCTTCAGTAGCTGTTGATAGCCAAAAAGGTGTTAATTGTATGTTAAGAATATGATTAAGCAACCTTCTGGAAGTTCATATTACCTTTCAAATGTATTTAATATCAAAGGGGCCAGCAATGTGGAGCCAAATCATATTAACATAATAAAAGCCTAGCTTAAAACAATACCTACCACAGGATAAACACAAAATGAAAAGTCTTATATAACAAATCCTGATGGAAGTATGAATTTGAGAATATACATGCTTTCTTACAAGGGTGCTGGGCATGGCCTTTCATCCGTCTCTCCACAACTTCCAAAATGGCTGCCTTGCTCGTTGAGTGCATAGCATTCATCAATACCTGCTCTCACAGCTGAGAAGAAAGAAAACAATATTGCCATGTAACCACATTTAAAAGAAAAAGATTTTATCTCTTTGTCTTTCTATGCACATAACTTTCATTTTAACAGATTTTAGCATTCTAAAATTCTGGAGTTACATGTATCCGTATTATTGTTAAATGTGCTAAAAGTTTTCTATTTGATATCGTGAAAGTGCCAAATGAATGATAATAATTACAACTTATTTTCAGAAACTTCACGCAACACAGAACAGAAGATGCTGAGAGTTTTATGGCTTCACTTTATATAAACAAATGCTTAAATATGCAGGTCATTGGTACAGTTGAAAGAACATATTATTCTTATTACCTCACATGTGTACTAACTAACTAATGAACTCAATTCTAAAGTGTTGTTAACTGTCTACTCCTTCTTAAGTTTATATTATTTAGAAACTAGTAACACCTCATACATGGACTATCAAAGCTTTTAGGATTCTGTCCAAACCTCAAGTCAAAATTTTAATGTTTTCATTTATTCAGGTACATGATACAATAACAAATAAGTGGATTTTGTAACCTTTTTCCAAACCCTCATGACACATATTTTTTAAACGGTATGATTTACAACATGAAAACATTTAAGGAAGGGGTTTATACATGATCTGGCACACGGTCAGGCGACTTTAGCTTCAGGACTCATTTTGTTAAATATATAGGGCTACCATTAGGATTGCAATTCAGCTTTATGTTAGGTCTCAGTTAAGGGTTCAGGGTAGGGTTAGGGTTAGGATGAGCTATAGTATTAGTGAAGTTAGTGAAGTTAGGAATTTGGTTGATGTTAGAAATTTTCTTGTTGTCAGAGTACTTGTCGTCAGAGCATGTGTCGTCAGAGTATGTGTTGTATGAGCATGTGTCGTATCAATGGTTTGTATGCTTACGTGACCTATGTATACCCCAGACTTCTTCACACTGTTGTTGGTAACTATGGCACTGTCCATCATAGCAGAGTGCATCATGGTTTCTTCGGTCACACTTCTCTCCGTTCTGGAGGTAGACATTACCCGGGCACTGGAATGAAGGAACAAAACAAAATGCAAAACATAGTCACATGTAATCGTCCATTCTAGACAAAAATATTTCATTCTCACTGATTTCAGCATTTACAATAGAAATCAAATACTACACAGTATGCTCTAGACTACCCAAAGTCTGGCAAAAGTTTGCCTAACATGGCAACAAATTAAATATGGAAGATGGATTTTATCCACAGATGAATGAATATATTTCATCTCAAAGAAACTGGGAAGAAACAATCATTAATACATCAATTATTCTATTAAAATCAATTATTCTATTATATATAACCTGGCTTCAAATTATTCCAGAGGAAACACTGCTGTAATGCCCATCTTGCCTGTTTAATACCGATAACAAATGATAAAGCATACCGGTAAAGAAAATTGGTCAGTTTTCTCATTTGTTTTATTCCTACAGGGTAGAATATCATCATAGCAATGTTACATGTAAAGGATTGCTCTTGAAATTACCTTATATTGGAAAAACATGTATGACCAGAAATGTTTCAGAACTTTTAAGTAGTCCCATATACCCACGTGGTGTGCAATGCTTTCACTGTATGTGACTTTCACCAAGACTAAATCAATTTGTTTTCATTTTCATAATTCCAAAACCACACAATACGCAATTATTCTTATGTACTACATAATCAACTTTTCCCATAACATTTGATACGGTTTCTTTCACAATACACTAGAAGTGTCTTTCATAGTGCAATCGCATGACTGGTTTACTATCAAGTTGATTTTTAAAGGAATTTGAAAACTTTGTGGAGGCTTGATTTAATAAATTGTTGAATGTTGATATCTGTCTTGAATAATGATGTTCAGAAGGATATTAAATAAATAGCCAGGCATAGAAAGGTTTTCAAATATATAATGATATTATCTTATCTATGACTGTACTGAATACTCCCATTTACGAAAGCGTATGGCCATACGCTTTAGTCTAACACTGAGTCAATGGGGCAAAATGAGTCTGACATTTCCAGTCACTTGCATATGTTTACTTTTGTGAAGCACATGATTTTGAAGTGCTTTTTTCCCCAACGGGCTTCATTTTTACATCATATTACATACACTGATAGCATGTAAGGTCAGACAGCTCAGATTTTATCAAGCCTCCACAAAGTTACCTATTATCACTTTAAGGACCTACCTCAGCAGATGTTCCAGTGCAGAATTCGGGCAGATCGCAGGGATTGTATTTATCCCTGCAGAGGTTACCGGCGGGTAACATCTGACAGTCGCTATCACAGCATTCACCCTCAGCACAGGTAGCATTGACATGGAAAGTACATGTCTCAGGTACACAGCATTTAGTATCGCACTCCTGAAATAAGATTTGTATAAAAAATTTCCTGGATGAGCAAATTCCACCGAATCATTGCCGCTTCCTTTTGCTATGAATAATAGCACTGATGTGGAACCTGCATGTCTCTGAAATGCAGCATTTAGTATCACAGTCATGAAATAAGTTTGGATTGGAGGGTAGAACTTTTTTTTTAGTTGATTTCAAGTACATGATGGACTACTACCTATTCGTTTTCTTTTGTACCCCGTCTTCTTCATTACTTTGCTCTTTCCTTTTAAACATAGATTATAATAAATTCCTCTGCATCTTTACACTTCGGTGAAATGGCAACCACTCCAGAATCGACGGTTTGTGGCTAGGCAATTCACTCCTCTTCAAATCCATCCATGATCAAGTTGCTATACCCAAACATGAATATATTACCCAACCACAGAAGATCCTGTGAGGACACCACAGTCTCTCTTTCTCCAACATGAGATTTAATGCCGATATACCTATCGCTTCACCTTCTTCCCACGAAATATACGGGCTTGGAATTTACTTCCTCCTGACAACTGACATTGTTGGCTATAAGTCAGTAAAAAACTAGAAACCTTCAAAGTCAAAATCTAGGATGCAATCCAAAGGGGCAGTATAAATATAATCCCTCCATGTAATTGCAAAGTAATGGGACTAAACTGCAAAATATATTATACACACACTCTCTCTCGAACGCTAACGCTCCTATTGGTCAACAATATCCGACTTTGAGGATCAGGACCAAGAACATAACAGATGCAGATTCAGGTGATAAGTGTATCCAAGGTTAGCACCCTGCAGAGCGGTGTGTGCACAGTCGTTCTTGCATGTGCACATGATATGTGCAGGTGTACAGGGTGAATTATGTAGATGATGTACAGCTATTTAAGCATTTGCTTATCACAAGTATAATAATAAACATTTCTATCACACCTAATATGTTTCTCTGCGCCATGGTGCAGTTGTCACTGCAGCTATCAGGTTGAGCGATTGCCCTTGTATCCAACAGAGAGCTATAAGAGTATCAACATTACATTGCACACAATACAGATTGTAGTATAATCATTACAATTTTTCATTAATAAATAATTAACAAAGATTTTCAATTTCAAACATATGAAAAGTATTATCATTGTCTCCAGCACAGGTAGATCGCAGCAAAGCTGCAGCGCAATCTGGTCAAAAAATGGAGTTGGAGGGCGATTCTGCCATGTTTTGCAAAATTTTCACAGATCGCCATGGTCACCATGATTGCCTTTCTCGTGAGATGGGGGCATTAGCCACTTCATGCAATAATGGGCACAATAACAAGCGTACATGACCATGCATTTTTTATTCATAGGACTTTCAATGCGCACACATAAACTTGTCAAAGTACTTGCTTAAGTACACTTCACGTTTGTACAGAACTCCTATAATGTTTATGTGTCTGTTAGAGATGAAGGTGATTTATCAAATAATAAGGATCCACCTCAACATTTATAAAACAAATAATACACATCATACTGTTCAGGCATAAGTATACTTATCCACCCTTGGTAACTTTGAAATAGTCGAAACACTCTCAGCTATTGCCTCAAGTGTATCAGGCTGTTCCGAAGTTACCTTACTGATGTGTATTACTTGTATACTACAAAATGGCTATGTGCTAAATGGAGGCTTCCCTGAATATAAACAAAATCAAGTAAAATAAATACATCCCATCATAATCATTAATACATGTATTTGGGTTTTTACCTCGGGTGTTCCACAGTCACACTCCTCTCCTGGTTCCAAGAACTTGTTGCCACACACTGGTCCTCCATAGAACTCCTTAGGGTAGTCCAGGAGGCACACCCCATACCCTTTCTGAAGCACTTCCTGTATGGTATCATGAGAGCAGCTCGAAAAATGGGTGGGCGGAGGTTCTCTGTGATAAAAAACAATTAAAATGTAATAATGCTTTCATCAAATGGCACATAAATGTTGATGTGTTGCTAATAGATGGTTAATTCCACGGTAACGGAAGGACATTTAGATACAGTTTGTGTGTGATTTCCTTCCGTTACTGTGGAATTGACCAGATGATTAATGTGAACATGGCTATATTTGTCTGATATAATGCTCAAATAGCTCAATCGTAAACAATTTTTTTAAAGTGAAAAATTCTGCATAAATCCTCTGATGAAACATCCCACGCAACTGAACCCTTACAGTGTCCTAATCAGTTCTAACAGGCTAAATTCTCACAACATACTGTATATGGACAATACTTTTTTTTTACTATTTCACTTTTTGTTTTCTTCTTGAAATTTAAAATTGGCACTTATACATTCTAGATATCACAGAGCACTAATTTTCTCTAGATGACAAGAAATACGATATATTACTTATCTCATGAAATCTTTCTTGTGAGGCATGTTTGTAAACTTGATGGCATCTTACACGTTAATATAAGCATTAAGCAACTGTACCGTACGAATGGACATTAAGAAATCCGCGGCACTATCAGAGAGACCCGACTGTCTTGGAGATTCCCCGACAGGGGCCAAGCAGCCAAAAGAAGGGACTCTGGATCGTGGTGAAGAATCCCCGAGAGGGGCTGCAACGCCAGATCCGCTCTTAACGGAAGAAGGAACGGTTGAGCCACCAGAAGGCTCATTCGCTCCGAAAACCAACTCCTCCTGGGCCAAAAGGGAGCTATCACAAGCACCCGAGCGCGATCTTCCCTGATCTTCCGCAAGACTCGCGGAATCAGCTGGAAGGGAGGAAAGGCAAACCCTCAAAGATTCTCCCAACTGAGAGAGAAAGCATCGAGAGCCCAAGCTCCCCGATCGCGCGCACGGGAGCAATATTTCGGAAGTTGGTGGTTTAGAACCAACGCAAAAAGATCCACTTCCAGTGGACCCAGGCAACTGCGAATGCGGAAAAGACCTCTGGATGGAGCATCCATTCTGATGTTAGACACCTGCCCCGAGTCAGAAAATCCTCAGTGAGGTTCTCCTGACCCTGGTGATTGAAATAAGCCGCCACGGTGAGGATCAGACTGAACGACTGAGAAATCGACTTCTGAAATGAAGCAGAACTAACAGAACTGCCATAAACTCCGGGACATTGATATGGGGAAGAGTCCCAAGATGAGACCAATCCCCCGCGACCGTGCTGTCATTGCAATGTCCTCTGAAAAGGTCTCATGAGGAGCCGGCAGTCCTTCAGAACATCGACTAGACTGGCTAGAAAACCCAGGAACTGAAGCCACTGTCTGGCCTTGACCCTTCTGGCCAGCAAGAGCTTGCCAGCCGCAGAGACAATGATGAGAATCCTGTCCCGACTGGGCCAAGCCAACTGATCCCGTATGTCTAACACAGCCCCAGAAAAAAAACTGGGCTGCGAGTAGGAACTAACTCTGACTTTTCCCAATTAAATAGGAAACCTAAGCCTTGAGAAAGACTGACGAGCAAACGAGTCTCGTCTAACAAACGATCGTGTAACTCCGTTAGGAGAAGCCAATCGTCCAGGTAGCAAAAATAGCCGAAGGCCGTGTCGCCTCAGAGAGGCTGCCAGCACGGCTAAAACCTGAATAAAAACCTGAAGGACTGAGCGCAGCCCGAAGGGAAAAGCGCGAAAGCGATAAGTCTCTGAGAGGAAGGAAAAACCCCAGGAGATCGCACAAAGCATGATGAATGGAAATGTGGAAATACGCATCTTCGAAAGCTATCAAGACCGCGTAGTCCTTCCTCTTGATCAACGGGAGAAAGGAGGCGAGAGTCTCCACCCGAAAATGCACTGAAGTTTTCCCGAGCGCTTGGGAATAACAAAAGTCGGAGAAAAGGAAAAAGACAGCCAGTCTCTTACCTTCTCAACAGAGATTCGATCTCCGATGAGGCACGAGAACAAGCGAGGGCTTGTGAGGTGACCGAGTTCCTATAGCCCCTCCGGGGAGCGGGGCGGACCGATCTATGAAGAATCCGTCTCACCCGTCAAAGAGAACAAAAGCGTCCCCGGAGATGGCTTCCCAAGCGGGGAGAAAGGAACAAAGACAGCTACCAACCAAGTCGCGGACAAGACTCTGCGACGGTACATGACCGAGGCAGCTACAGTGGAAAACTGACCACTGCAAACCAAACATGACGCTTAAAAAGAAGCGTCCATACTCCAGCTTGAAATCCTCCGCAAGAGAAACACCCTCGGAGGAAACCCGCTGCCTGAACCCAAGCGAAGTCGAACCCTGCGCGCGGGCTGACTGCAAGTCAGGGAAAAATCAGAACAAAACAATCGCTTCCACCCCACAAAGGGAGAGCGACCGAGGCTCTGCCTGCCCCAGCGATTCGGAAACCGAAGCTTGAGAGGCCGCCTCTAAATCTGGTTCCACCTGCATTTTTCGTGACAAAGGATCACGAACAAAGGCCGAAACAGTCGGATTCACCCATGGACCACCATAAGACTCCTCACCCGACGGAGCCCCGAGGCTGCGAGAATAGGAGGCGCATGTGATCCCGTCACAGACAAAGAAGAATAAACCATAAAAGGTTAATTAGTCTCAATGTCCGACCCCAACAAAGGGACAAAAGCAGGGGATGTGGTGCCTGGTACAAGGGACCAACCCTGAGTCTGGGCAAAGCCCACCTCACACCGAACATCTCAGCTTGAGAGGCCGGTGGGTTAGCGAAACCCGACGGGCAAGAGGCAGGCAAAGCCTTGCCTCTTTTAGCCCCTTCCCTAGGCTTCCTTCTGATTGGCTCAACAAGAGCCTAAGTCGAAACCCGCCTTTTTAGAGCGTTTATTCGGTTTCGTTAGGATCCCCGAAGCCCTTCGGGAACACGAACCGAACCCTCCGCTGAGGGACGCTCACCTCCCTTTATGGGAGAAGTGCGCTGAGGGTATTGAACCCAAAGACGCGCACCAATTACCCATAACGGCTGAGCAAGAAGATGCAACAGCCATGGGCCGGGCGCTAAGGCACCCAGTGCAAGGGCAGACCGGGAAGACCCGGCATTTGCCCACCGACTACTAAAGGCATGTGAACTCGCTATTGAACCACTAGAGAGCGGCGATAGGAGAGCACTAGCAGTCACACACACAGGTCAGCACACCTGTTGCTCCGTAGAGCGCCCATAAAATGGGCTCAAGTCTACCCATCAGCTGGCAAAGCAACAGCCCGGGTAGCACTCATTCCCCCATACGGCGTCGGCCAGGGGCTATTCAATAACCAGGTGCGAGGGCAGACTGGGACAAGATCCCAGTATACGCCCACCGACTACTAATAGTATGTGAACTCTTTATTGTTCCGCCCGTGGGCAACAACAGGAGAGCACTAGTAATCGTGACCTCAGGTCAGACCGGAAGTAATCACTCGCTCCGGTGACCGCACTTATGGGTATTGAACCCAAAGTCTGAGCCGGGTGCTGAAAGCACCCAGTGCGAGGGCAGACCGAGATGACTCGGTATGTGCCCATAGACTACTAAGGGCATGTGAACTCGCTATTGAACCACTAGAGAGCGGCAATAGGAGAGCACTAGTAGTCTCGCACTCAGTGCAAGGGCGAACCGAGATGGTATTTGCCCATCGACTACTAAGTAGTCACGCACTGTTGCTCCGAAGAGCGCCCATAATTGTTAGCTCGAGCATTCCCATCAGCTGGCAATATAGACAGCCCGGGAAGTACTCGTTCCCCCATTGGCATCGGCCGGGGGCTAGGGTTTGAGAACCCAGACCAACATGGGCTGAGCCCGTGAGCTGCCCTGCAGTAGTGGGACGCATCTCCCCTAACGGGTTTAAACGAACGAATGCTACCGTACGGGAAACACATCTCCCCCTCTGGTCTTAACGACCGGGGGATTGGATTCGAGATATCCGAACCACTAGTGGGACGCGTCTCCCCTAACGGATTTAAGCGAGTGAACGCTACCGTGCGGGAAACACATCTCCCCCTCTGGTCTTAACGATCGGGGGATTGGATTCGAGATATCCAAACCACTAGTGGGACGCGTCTCCGCTAACGGATTTAAGCGAGTGAACGCTACCGTGCGGGAAACACACCACTAGAACCTGACGCCACCCACCCCGAAGCCACGGGCATCGGAATTGACGTCCCAAGCTCAGTTAACGCCACCCGCCCCGAAGCCGCAAGCTCCGAGACTGGCAAACTCTGCAGGGAAACACCACTAGGCAACTTACCTGCAGCCCTCCTTCCTCCCCCATGTACCAAAGTACTCGGGAGAGTTCTGGAGGGCCGAGCCGTCTTGCTAGACGACTCTTCGGAAGAAGCAGGTCTCCGCGACCTAGCTGCTTCTTCTTCCGAACTCATAACACTGCAATAAAACAGACAAATATACCAAAATACTTTGACTGAGTGCAGGTAATAATAATAATAAATTTGGAGATACGCACAACAAATTTCACAGCAAATAACAACAAACACCGAACCCAAAGGCTCGGTGCCAAACGGAAACACCCATAAACACACAGATATAACTACGTGGGGCTAACCGTAAAAGTGAAAAATAATTGCCAAGAAAAAGGAATCAAAATCCCTTTCAATCGGCAAAAGTGACTAACAAAACACAAGAGTACTATAATCTAGACGAATATAAGTACCGAAAAGTGCTTTTACGATGCGAAAAAGCGCGCTGAAAAGATACAAAAAGACCTGATTTCAGGAGCTCCGTAACTCGACATCCTAACTCGTCGGGGGCGAGCAAGAAAGAGGAAGATGGCCGTGGCGTGTTGACGCGCGTGAGTGGCGAAGGGGACAATAGGATTACGGGGGGTGCGCACAATATTGTGACTCATTTGTGTTAAATTCTCGAAGGGGTCCCGTAGTCAACACTACTGGCATAATTGCAGTAAATACTGATAAATACTGATGTAAACTGAATGGTCTGAATTATCTTAAACATAATACTCATGCATCCTCGATGTCCTATAGGTTGGCAAATGGCAATAAACAAATTTTATACACTTATTTACAAACATTTTAGTCTGCTGTGGAAGTTTAAACTATGGTTTAAAAGTTTAGACAATAGTTCATATCAAACTAGGGCTGCACAATATCACGATAATGTCAAAATATCGCAATATTGAAATATTATTCGATAATGAATTTTGCCAATATTGGATTATCACCTTTAAGCGATATGTGTCGATATAAGTGGGCTAGCAAGTTTTAGAAATGATTAAGGAAATAAAATGTCATAAATAAACATGAAAGAGATCGCAAAGGATCTGTGAAATATCTTGACGATGAGAAAGACGCAAGCAAAATCATGATGGTGCCCACCAGCACGACTAGGGGCACATACAGGCTGTGCTCTGTACAGGCGTGTGGTGACGATATATCCCCATATCGGCTGACGATTATCGAATGACCCAAAATGCGAAATTGTGCAGCCCTATATCAAACCTCTTTTGTGAATTTGGGTCAAAAAGTTCACAGTTGTCACGGTTACTCACGCTAGTATTTCATCCATGATGCAAGAGACATCTGGGCATTCACATCGCTGAGTGTTGTGGTAAAAGCCAAAGTTATGCCCCATCTCATGGGTAAGGACAACAGCCTGACGGGTTAGCACCATCTCTATATCCTAAAAGAGAGAGGGGGATAAATATATGTTTGTGTCTTATTTGTTTTGTTCCACACTGTGTATATCTAATACCGCGGCCATAGCGTCAGAGATTATCAAATTTCATTGGGAAGGCATAGAAATTGAAAAATAATAAGTGGATTAACAGTTCGCTTAAACGGATTAGCCACTTATTTGGTTTAGAGTTGGATGCTGCGAGGTACGGTGCACAGCTTTGCAGCTCATTCAAGTGAATGTGGCTGTCTAGCTAACATAGCTGTGGTGCTGTGTATGTGTGGTGTTGTGTATGTGTGGTGCTGTGTACGTGGCTGTATGGCTAACATAGCTGTGGTGCTGTGTATGTGTGGTGTTGTGTATGTAAGGTGCTGTGTACGTGGCTGTATAGCTAACATAGCTGTGGTGCTGTGTATGTGTGGTGTTGTGTATGTGTGGTGTTGTGTATGTAAGGTGCTGTGTACGTGGCTGTATAGCTAACATAACTGTGGTGCTGTGTATGTGTGGTGTTGTGTATGTAAGGTGCTGTGTACGTGGCTGTGTACGTGGCTGTATAGCTAACATAGCTGTGGTGTTGTGTATGTGTGGTACTGTGTATATGGCTGTCTAGCTAACATAGCTGTGGTGTTGTGTATGTGTGGTGTTGTGTATGTGTGGTGCTGTGTATGTGTGGTGCTGTGTATGTGTGGTGCTGTGTATGTGTGGTGCTGTGTATGTGTGGTGCTGTGTATGTGTGGTGCCAAATTAAATTTCATTGGAGATGCATGGAAAATGAAAGATTAATTAGTAAAATAAGAACATTTATCTTGGTCTTTACTGCTGCAAAAGACAACTAAATTAAAACAATGTGCAAAATAACAGCTTTTGAACTTGTATTCTGCATAACTCAAAACAATTCACACTTTTTGTGGAAAAAAAAGTTAAACAAAATAGCGGATTTTTATTTGTTAATCCAGGGTATCAAATATTGATATTACCAGTATCATTCTCATAAGCACAATCAGTCACATCGCAAATATACTGGTCATTACCACTACCCTTATCATTTACTAATACTATAATTATCATTATCACCATGACGACTTAAAACTGTTACTACTAGAATGCTCTGTGGTTCGAGATTGCGGAACTGCGACAGAATCGATTGACTGAAAGAATACATTTTGCTCATATTGTTCAGTGCTTTGATCAATAATTGGAAAACTGCCGTATACATGCGAAAGCAGTAATTTTCATTATGATCATCATTGCAATCATTAATCATTTGTTCATTCTCCACGTATAATTGTAAAATAAATGACTTACTGCGTTAACTCCACAGGACTTGTCTTCTGTGCACATTTTCCCATGCTCAGCCATACCAACAATGCTACCGTCAAATGGGATTCCTCTGCAGAGAAGAAATTTGTTTACTCGATAATTAATCATTTTTCTAGTTTCATATCATAAAACTTATTGACAGCGAAATTGCATCTGATCTAAGGTTACCATCTTCATCATTTTATTTTCAATCAAAATTATTTCTTTTTTATTTCATTGAATCTTCTTCCTTTCTTCAATCCCGTATACTGGAAAGATTCTTTGATGATTCTGCTAATTCATAATCATTTTTTTTCTCTAACAATAGAACATTTGATAAATATTTTCATAAATCTTGATTGGATTCTCTCCGGCTTCTATGCTCTTATTTTGTTTCTTCCACATCTACTTCTGTCTAATCTCTTCTTTTTATTTCCCGGTAAATTTTGCACTTCAATAGTTTATTTCTAACTTACACATGCAATCACATACTAGTCAAGGGAAATTATCTATTGTATCATATGCAATATTTTCACCTTTGGAAATTCAATTTGTTTCACCCTCTTGGCGGCTGTTTTGAATGATTATTTCTTATCAATAACCCTGATCTACACAATTCAGATTTCCATGCATTTACGAATCATCCAACATACTGCATAACTCTTTTAACATTAAACAAGATGAATGCGACTGCGTCTCCTATATGCCTCCGCCTAAATTCAGTTGATGGCTCAAGCTCTTCTAGAAATATTTGATAACGAGGCTAAAAACCAGTAATTTCATGTAATTTTATGTAAATTGACCTCTGTGACCTCTGACCTTTGACCTACTTACCCCAAAATCTAATCAGTTCATCTTTCTATGGGTATGCATACTGGTACCAAGTTTGAAGTTCTCACCTCAGATAGTTCTTGAGATATCGCGGTAACGGTGCTAAAAACCACTAATTCCATGTAATTTCATGTAAATTGACCTCTGTGACCTTTGAACTTTGACCTACCTACCCCAAAATCTAATCAGTTCATCTTTCTATGGGGATACATTCTGGTACCAAGTTTGAAGTTCTTACCTCAAATAGTTCTTCAGAAATCGTGGTAACGGTGCTAAAAACCAAGAATTTCATGTAATTTCATGTAAATTGACCTCTGTGACCTCTGACCTTTGACCTCCTTACCCCAAAATCTAATCAGTTCATCTTTCTATGGGGATACATACTGGTACCAAGTTTGAAGTTCTTACCTCAAATAGTTCTTCAGAAATCGTGGTAACGGTGCTAAAAACCAAGAATTTCATGTAATTTCATGTAAATTGACCTCTGTGACCTCTGACCTTTGACCTCCTTACCCCAAAATCTAATCAGTTCATCTTTCTATGGGGATACATACTGGTACCAAGATTGAAGTTCTCACCTCAGATAGTTCTTGAGATATCGTGGTAACGGTGCTAAAAACCAAGAATTTTTATGTAATTTCATGTAAATTGACCTCTGTGACCTCTGACCTTTGACCTCCTTACTCCAAAATCTAATCAGTTCATCTTCGTATAGGGAAACATACTAGTACCAAGTTTGAAGTTCTTACCTCAAACAGTTCTTGAGATATCGTGGTAACGGTGCTAAAAACCAAGAATTTTTATGTAATTTCATGTAAATTGACCTCTGTGACCTCTGACCTTTGACCTACTTACCCCAAAATCTAATCAGTTCATCTTCGTATGGGGATACATACTAGTACCAAGTTTGAGGTTCCTACCTCAAATGATTCTTCAGATATCGCGGTAACGAGAAGTGGGACGGACGGACGGACAACCCGAAAACATAATGCCTCCGGCACCCACCTTCGGTGGGCGGAGGCATAAAAATTAAGATACGCAAATGCTCAGTGAGAGCAATCAACATATACAGCATCGTGTTTTTTCTTACGTGATGAGCTGAGCGTTGTCATTGTGTATCCTAGGGGAATAGAATTTCTTCCTCCACTCCTGAAATCTTCCAAGTTTTCCTGTAGCTTCACTGGTAATCTCTATCTGTGGACTTGTCCATACCTCAACATTGACCAGGGCTATCCTGATCTTCAGAGCTCTGTAAAGCTGCAAGGATGATGTTTGTTTTAGTTAACGAAAACCGTGTGTTAGCAATGATCAACATTAAAGAGGAATGACCCATTTACTTACAAGGTTGGCTTCAGAAAAAGGAAAAAAATTGGAAAAGAAGATCCATTTTGAGCAAGATTGGACAAGTGAAATTATAAGATGGAGGGAATTGACACTTGGTGCTTCATATATCAGTGGCCTAAATATAGCTGATCCTTTCCTTTAATACAGGATAATATTATAAAGGCAATAACTTTTAAATTATTACATCTTCATTCCACTCACTCGTAACTTGTATTTTATTTTTATTGTCATCAACTGAAACATGAACTTACCATACAAACATTTTTACAAATTATCTATAGATTACATTATTGAACAAGAAAGTATGTCACACACAGTATTTACCATATCCATAGTATTGACAAGTTGCTTGCTTCTCTCCTGTACAGCTGTCATGCTTCCTCTTTGCCGGTACTGCAAGGAAAAGGAAGACGTCAATACAAACCATTCAAACATAAACTTTAAAAAGCATGTCTAGTAAATTGCATTTTTTTTTTGCTTTATAATTTGAAAAACTTGTAAAATGAAATAAAACCCTGCATCCTTTTCTATGGGAGTGCATATAGGGGGAATCGACTAATCTACTCACAAGTCGTTTTCAATATGGCACGAAAAAGAGACATGATAAAGAAGCTTTTCGACCTGCACTCATCAGGTTATCACGCAGGTATGTAACAAATCACACGAAATCAACTATATTATACTCGATGAACCCGGACGCCGTAATTTCAGAACAATCGCAACGCTTGGACGGACTCCTTTTGTCTACACATGAGAATGCATTCAAACTTACAATATCTTTATATGGAAGTATCATTAGAAGCTTATATTCTAATACAATGTATAGTGGCATGGAACCCCGAAAAGTAAAGACCAAAACATTGTTGAGAGTGACTGTTCCCCTTAAAAAAATAATAGTAAATTTTACTGCGTAAACATGTCCCCAGGGGGGTCTGTACTCATTGCAAGGGGGGTATCATGCATGACCAAAGACTCACTAAAAGCACCCTGGGCAAGTATTTACGTGGTGCCAAAAAATACACCCTAAATAAGTATGATTACCTGCGAGTTGGGTAATTTGCTTCCCTAAGTAAGTTATAATTGTTTGTAACCCCCCTAAGCAAGTAATACCAGTTTTTACTACCCCTTTGGAACTTTGGTGGATATTTTTGATATTTTTTTCCTTCCATAATTCACGGGATACTTCAGCTAAAATGGTGATTTTAACTTGTTCTAGTGTTGAATGACCCTAAGTATGACCCTAAATGCGTAATTCATCACTTTGAAAAAGATACCCTTTTTCTTGATTTTTGGTGATTTTGAGACCCTATTCACGTTACGTACGTAACGTGCCTGATCGTGAAAAACAACCCTTTTTACGTGATTTTTTGGTCGCGCATGATACCCCCCTTGCAATGAGGACAGACCCCCCTGGGAAACATGTACATTGTTGTTTTTATTTTGCTTTTCATTACTTACCTCAGCATCATCATTGACA
This sequence comes from Heliocidaris erythrogramma, assembly GCA_025617745.1. NCBI lineage: Eukaryota > Metazoa > Echinodermata > Echinoidea > Camarodonta > Echinometridae > Heliocidaris > Heliocidaris erythrogramma. The sequence goes on along the minus strand of CM046868.1, from coordinate 21,980,270 downwards.
ATGCCTAATTCCACATATTTAGTCTCGGATAAGATGTCCCTGCGATGGCGCTGTTTATTTGAAATGTCTGGCAGTTCTCCAACAGATTCATACTTCATATCCATCACTGTCATAAAAAAAGGTGTTATAGATTGATAAGTATCTTTTTAGAGATGGACAAACTTAATTTTTTGGCTTTCATTGATAAAAGGCAAAAAAATTATTATTTTTAGAATTTTCTATACATGTCATTCAGGCCATCGTTTCAATTAATATAGGTCCAAAACTTGTCAAAGGGGGGTACAAATCTCTAAAAAGCAAATGAAAGGGGGGGCTCCATTTTGTTACGGATTAACATATTTTGGCTGAGGGCACAACAGCATGAATTCCCAAAGAATACAAAAGGTAGAAATATACTCAGCTGAAATAAATAATTTATTAGGAATATTCTATGGCATTGAATAACTAAAAGATTTAATTATATGACTGTTGGATGACTTTTTAAGAATCTCTCTCTTCTAGTGGAACCTGTTACGTGAATACATCTACATGTATGGTCCCATAGGTGGGACAAGAACTGGATAAAGCATTCCTCAGACAGAGGCCACCCTATCGAAACCTGTAACAAGAATTAGCATTAGTGGGACTACATGAGTGACATACCTCTACTGGTAAACATGACCTCATTCTGATGGTCTGAGAAAGAGATTGAATAAATCTAATTTGGATCCTAGTTTCAACTGTATTCTCATCCTGTCTAGATTAGCTCAAGGTATTCTTGCACATGATCTTACAACATCGACCTCTAGTCGATGGTCTGGAAGAGAGCTTGAATAAATCTAATTTAGATTCTAGTTCCAGCAACATTTTTATGCTGTCTAAATTAGTTCAAGGTATGCTTAAGTTCAAGGTATGCTTAAGTTCAGGTAATAATATAAAACAAATTCTCACTGAATCAAATGAAACTTGAATGAATGTTCAAGACTACAAATAAGATAAATCTGCTGCAACAATTTTGACAGAAACTGTATAAAAGCCAAGTAATGAGCAAAAAAAAAAAAGATGAGGAAATCGAGCTACATGAATGTACATGTAGTACAGACCTATAACAAAGTGTCTGATAAAAATATGAAATGTGTTATAAATGAATGTGATTTCTAGCTAGTTTTCTTTAATTTGCTTATACTTGGCTGGATCAAACAAAGCATCTTCCAAATTGAAAACAATAGAGTATTAATTAATCGAAGTCAGTTTCTTTCAAAATGCAATTCCATTTCCAGAGCTCAAGATTAGCTTTAAAGCACATGACTTTAGGTCACGCCCTCTCATCGATGGTCTGAAAAAGAGCTTGAATAAATCTAATTTATATTCTACTTTCAACAACATTCATGTCCTATCCAGATGAGGTTAAAGCATTCTAGCACAAGGTATGAGAAAATATGGCCTCATGTTGATGGGGTCTGAAAAAGAGCTTGAATAAATCTAATTTACATCCATGGTTCATCTACATTCTTGTCCTGTCTAGATGAATTAAAGGACCAGGCGGTGTTTCGTAAAGCACGTATGTCCGCGCGTTGAACATTTAGGCCGGCGCCATATTGTCGAAGTGCCGTGTGCAAAATTTAAAAGGATTAACTTATTAACGGTTTGAAAAATGTAAACAAATAAGCCTCTAATTGAATTGTAACCAATGAAAGAGCAGGAAGTAACAAAATTATGAATATGCACGAGGGGGTAGTACGAGTCGTATATTACCATAAACCTAGATCAGTTTTTAATTCTTGTTGAATTTCTTCTCTAATTAACAGTAAATTTAAGCTGTAAATTTGAATAATATTTACCTCAAAATATGCTAATTTTTTAAACCTTTAGAAAATCTCGTTTTATACCCTCATCGGATTTTTTCTTGCTTAGTTCTTGTTAAAATTAAGTAATCGAAGATGTCATCTTAGTTAGGTCAACAAACTTTTTTACTGTCAAGTTTTTTTTGGATCTCGAGAAAACCTGGAAGATGACCAAATTCAAGGTAAATTTTAAATATTTTAAGCTAAAGTCGGCATGTTCGGCATTTTTGTGTGATATGACGGATTGTGCATGGTTATGTGGAGGTTTTTGATATATATATTTGCTAATGTGCATTTTCTGAAAGTAATATTGACGATTTAACCGTATCTTTGGTTTTAGAAATTTAGAGGCGACGTAAACAAATCAGGCTTTGAGCCCCTGGATTGATTTTCCATCGGGACGCTAGTAGCTCAAACCCCGGACGCGCTGGACTAGGTATGCTAGTCCCGCTCTGTACTCGCGCACTGTCGCCTGCAGGCCGCAGTAGTGAATTTTCGGCCAAGGAGAATTCAAATAGCATTTAAAAGAATATGATTCTAAGATTTGGTTGTAAATTCATTTATTTAATGAATGTTATATTCCTAGATGAAGATATAAATGTTAATCTGACATTAGATGTTCTGGAGTGGAGGAGGCATGCAGGGGGGGGGGGGGGGGGGGGGGGGGTTGTTCGGTTCTCTCCGCCCCCTCTTAAACTTATGAAAAAAAAATACAAAGTAGTCTTTACATGTAAATATTTGCAAATGGGTTTTGCCTAACGAGAGTGGCTTTAAAACTGACTTGGGGGTCTAGTGTTGGGAGCTGAACTGACAGTGGTGGTGGGGGGGGGGGGGGGGGGGGGGTGGCAACTAAAACTTAAAAGAAAAATGACAAGATAGAAGATTTCGCAGCCCCCAAATAAAGGATGTCTATGAAAAGTACACATCAGTCAGAGGCAGCGGAACGTTACGCTCGGACAATGGAAGTAGGGGGGGGGGAAGGGGCACCTTTTCTTTGGAGGACACAAAAGGTGCCCGTGCCCCCCCCCCCTTCATTTCCATTGTCCGAGCCCAAAAATTTCCGCCACCCGCTCGAACAATGAAAGTGGGGGGGGGGGGGAGGGAGGGGACCTTTTGTTTGGCGGATGAGAGGAGAGCTAGCAACCTCAATGTGGCTACTGGGTGACCATGGGCATGGTGGGGTACATTAAATAATAACCAGTGGACACATTTCTTCCCATAGCACAAAATTGAAAACTTTTTTTAAATTGTCTTCCGTGCATACAGATGCCAGAGGTAACCTGCACATTGGATTCTTCTGATTATATGCCTGGCTAGTACAGTCAGCCATAACTGCTAATATTCTGAAGAAAGCTGCTGTCAATCTTAGTCCTGGCATAACATCACTTGCAAAGGACCAGCTTATGGTAAGTGAATGTATTGTAATCTGAAACTCTTTTAGTCTTATGAAATATTTCCATGAGTCATTCGTTTCTTTTTTTCTACATAAACTATCAAGCTATTGACAAGTTCAAATGAATCTTAGAATGAGTACTAACTGATTAAGTCCCACCCCCCCCCCCCCCGAATGAACAAAGACGAAATTGTCTTACATTGCCTGGGTCATAACAAGCACCTATGCAAATACATCATGTGCTAGTGCTACATGTATACGTTTATAATTCATGATCTCTTTCTTTGTTCAATTACCAAGCATAAACATATAACAGTAATGGCTCTTTATTTCTTTGACTAAACTTAACCTCTAATGCATTGTATTTCTTTAGATCAGGCACAACAATACTTCCTGTTTTTAATTACCTATGCTGATTTCGAACATGATGGTGTTAGACAAAATGTTGATATACATATACGTACACAAAATAAAAGTAAATAAAAATTAAAAAAAAAAAAAAAAAAAAAAAAATAATCAACAGGGAATAGATTTGCCTTTTCCAGAATCTTTCAGCTGAGTAATAGGGGACAACAAATTAATTTAATTAAAGTCTCTCATCAACTCATTCTTTTTCAGTTCTTCTAACTGTTTGCAGTATTCGTGAGGATTACTCCATGTAGACTGGACCTTGACTGACTGCAGGATTCTCCTGGTATCCACAAAGGCCACCGCAGACTGTATTGAGCTGTAAATCCTCCTTCTTGTTCACCAATGAAGCTGAAGGGAGCTTTCCATTTCCACATACATTTACATGAAATGAAGAAGGATGATTAAAAAGTAGCAATAGATCAGGGCAGTTCTAAGGTGTATTTTGGTCATTTGGTTTCCCATATGGTACAGGAATTAGGGAGTTCTGAACATTATTGACATCAAAAGTGTACCCTGAACTTGCCCATCAAACAAAAAAAAAGAAAGAATCAGCAAGAATATGATGGCATGGACTTCTTAGATTCAGAACATTCCATTGTTATAACTGAAAGACAAGTTACAATGATACAACCTACCATTACAAGCATCCTTGCCTCTTTCCCTGTTTTCTGTATATCGTCTCACATGATGAAATGTTAATGTTAACTCCTCATCTTGATATTGTAAAGTTGTAAAGTTAAAATACAAACTGTAATGGTACAAAGCTTTGTATATGTATATTTACTGTTCTCTGTCCTAGAAGAGCAAATAATGCCGTCTCTCCATTATCAGAGATATGAAAATATTTTTATGTGCAATATTCTGATTATACATGTATATTACATGTATATGTACATGGAACATACATATATAATCAAGACCTTGTTTTGTTATAATAAAATGTGGCACTCTCAGACATTTTATCTCACTGAATGCTTGACATGCCAATTATGTAGGGTTCATTCACATCTCCGCACGGACTCGCCTAGTGCATTTTTTTCTCTATCCATGCTTTCCCCCCTTTAACTGAAACAAATTCAGTTGATCAAAGATTATTGGCATGGCTTGCTGAACTGGCAAATGTTTTTCATGACATATTTTTATTTATTTTTATCCTGATGTTCATACCCTCTTTTCATTCTTCAGCAAATGATTTTCTTCTATTTTCCATATTTTGCAAAAGATGACCAATGTGAGTTTTATTTCTGGTATTGTAACAAAGGATGGCACATACTGTACTTTAATCTTGTTCATTAAAATGACAATGATTATGTTTTAAGGGAAATGTATATTACAGTATAATAATTCTTGTGATTGTAATTGGTAGGAAAATATCTCACAATCTTTTGATATTATACACCCTTTGTATTTATTATCTCTCCCTCTCTTTCTCTATCATTGTTTCCTCTTCACCCCCCCCCCCCCATGTTCCCCTTTCTTTAGTTTCTATCTTCTAATGTACTGTTTTGTATCCTCTGATTTCTTGATTTTTGTCTTTGCCGAATAAATAATAATAATAATAAAATTATAAATGACATGTTAATGACAGATGTTATAATTCAATCATAGCATAACATTATCATTATTGTTTTGTTAATACATTTGGATATTCTTTTGTAAATTTTGAGTTTATACATGTACACGTACAACTTGAAATAAACATGTACATGTATTTTGCGTTTGCAACCAATGGTATATGGCACAGTTATTCAATTCATTTTTTTCTCACCTGTCCCTAGTGTTCTAGTTGATGCATTGTATATTTGTTCAACTCAACTGATATATATTATCTGTAATGTTTCTTTGCCAAATAAAATAGTGATAATGAAATACTGTATAGAAATAACAAATAATATTGCAACCCCAAGGTAAATTTGCAGCGATGTAAGTTGAGTGTGAGAGGAGTGTGTGTCTTGATTAACTGAAAGTGGCTGTGTGGTTGATATGATGCATGAATGTCACCAGTTTGAATATAGGGTACATGTATGTTGAGTTTGTGTTTCCAGCTTGCTTTGGGTTAAACTAAGGATCCAGGGGCAGATTCAGTACATATATTTTGAATGGGGGGGGGGGAGGGATTCTGCAAGCTTGTACTTATTCAAAATTTCCAGATGGAATTGCCCCCCCCCCCATTGTTGCCCTGCATCACCCACGCACCACACACGCAGATATACACTCATGTAGATCTATGTAAACAAATAAAATAAAAAGAGGTCCAGACCTCATGACCCCCCCCCCCCCCCCCCCCCCCCCCCCCAATCTGATCCCTGACATGTGTGGCACGTTATCTTGAGCTACCCCACCACTTGATCGGCTACAAAGGCTATATGGGGATTTCAAACCCTGAACCATTTCTCAAAAAGTGAACAGAAAATGCTGCTGGCAAGCCCATATTACTCGTTCAGTAGCTCTTACAAAAAAACTTGACAATACACAGACTAAAAGGAATATGCCGGAAAATGCATCAAAATTTCCAAAAAAGTAGGCAGCAACACACAGAAAAATCCGACAATTATGACAGAAGTGAAATAATAAGTGTCAAATTTGTGATTTTTTACATAGAAACGTATGTATATCGTACGCGCGTTTACCGTGCGCACAGCCACGCACGGCCATCCGTTCGCGCTCCTTAAACTTTCAGAAGCTCCGTCCGCGCGGACATACGTGAAAGCTGTTCGTAAAGTTACGCATGACTTTACGAATGAATTGAATATGAAGTGCCAGATGGGATGCCCAAAGTTTTTCCTGATGTTTTAACAAAGTGTGACTGTATTTTCAATAACCTCAGTTAAATTATGGCTAAAAATATACTTTGCATTTAAAATGTTTGTTATAATAATAATGTTAATCTACACCTGCACAGTTCAACTTTAGTTGATGCAGTTAAACATGATTGAGCATCCATTTGGCTTTTCATATTTAAGTTGTTCGTAAAGTCATGCATAACTTTACGAACAGCTTTATGAAGCACCCCCAGGTACATCAAGGTAGACGGATGGTACATGTAAATAGACAATACTTGTTGCCCAATCTAAAATTGGTTCAATAATCACATAAACTGTTGATGTGTAGCCAGCCATGAAAAAAGTCCACCAATAAGCAAATAGAAAATACTTGGCTGATTGAAGGGTGAAATCCGAGTTTTACAATTTTCATTTTACAAAATCAGCTGTCTAGTGCAAATATTACTTGAAATTAAAGGTTGTCTAAGTTCTGATAAAGAATGTAATAAATAGTACCTTGAAGCTTTGGCTCCAAAAGACAATTTGATTAAAGGGTAATACAATAGTCTGAAGAAATAAGGAACATATGGAACAGTCCAAGTCAGACTGTGCTTACAGGTGGAGATTATATATCTAGTCTGTAGAATTAATTCTAATTGACTGCTTTGAGAGAGGAAAATGTTTGATTTGATCTCCATTTAGTGAGTGCAGTCAGAGTACAGGCATAACACAAATAACTCAGGTCTTTCTATAGAAACTTTCTACTTTCAATTCAATTTACTTGAGTGAACCCAGAACTGAAAGTATCTGATTAAACCACATGGTAATAAAGCTAAGGGGAAATCCGAATAGAAACCAACATATCAAGGCTTAGCTGTATTTCCTCTTTATTTCACTGGAAGTTCCTCATGACTAAATGAATAAAAATATAGAAAAAAATTTTTTACCCGACTGCTAAGAAAGCATGTGTATGCTTGTAAGTAAGAAAAGAATTATTATTTGAATGCAACTGTCTGAGTAAAACAATGTCACATACGATGATAAAAGTGGAACAATAATCAAAGAATTCGACTAGAACTTGTTAGTTGCAAGTTCAAACTAGATGATTCTTCGACCACGCGCGGTCGGAATTTATGCCTCCGCCATCACCAAATTGGAAATGTATGGCATATATGTACACTCTAAAAAGGATTGGTCCAACAAAATTTCACTTAAAAAGCACAGGAGACAGAAAATTTATTTCATTTCATTTCCATCCCGTACAAATAAATAACTTACCATTGATGACTTACAATCATCAAATACACCAAGGAAATACATATTTTATAGCAAATAGACCACTGTCCCCTTGAAATTACTGAAATAGGTAGGCATAGACTCCATACATCATAAACCATTTTCATGTATATAATGACCTCTATGACTTTGAACTTTGACCTTGAGACCCTAAAATCTAATCCGTTCATCGTCCCTCACATATGCATACATGGGCCAAGTAGGAAGCTGATCTGTCAAACAGTTCTTCAGTTATCACGAGAACTAACCATTTTTATGTACATAATTACCTCTGTGACCTTTGACCTTGAGACCCCAAAATCTAATCAGTTCATCGTCCCTCACATATGCATACATGGGCCAAGTTAGAAGCTGATCCGTCAAACAGTTCTGAAGTTATTGGGAGAACGAACCATTTTTATGTACATAATGACCTCTGTGACCTTTGACCTTTGAACTTGAGACCCCAAAATCTAATCAGTTCATCGTCCCTCCCATATGCATACATGGGCCAAGTTACAGACACTGTGATTTTCCCTTTATAATATCAGTGATAAATCTGGACAAATAATACAATTGATGAGTTATAACCTTTGATAATATCAAGACCTTGATCCAATGAAGCTTTCCCTGGCCATACTACCTATTCTCAGTGATGGATCTAAAGATGGGGAAAATGGTTTATAACTACAGCATAAGGTTGCCAAAGATAACATGAAGTTTAGCATCTAAAAACTTAACATAAAAATGACCAATCGAAACAAATACAGCAGACTTCTTCTCACCTAATTTCTCTCCATTGCTAACTACATCCTCCTGTCGATAAACAACATGTTGCCTTGAAGACCCCTCCAGAGGTTCCACTGCTAGAGCCTCTCCGTCAACATGGACCATACCACTGCAAAATGACAAAAGGAAAACAGATGAAATACTAGAAGATTTCTTAATCAAGCCCTCTGCGCTACCAAGTCGCTGAACAATTGTCATTTATAAATACACTTTCGCAAGCAAAATTTTGACTGATACTCATTGTTTCTTTGTTAAACTAAGTAAAATACATCCCATGGCATTGGGAATAAACTGAACAATTCGGGTACCCGTTTCAATTTCAGGATAAAGACAGAGCCAATTTTTGTCTCAATACAATGTTCAATACTGAAATTATCTGACAGGATTTCCCACCCACAGTACACTACAGAAGGGATTAATCAAAGAGAACATGGTAGCACACAAGACCTCTCTCATTAATTGTACCTTGTGAAACAAATAGAAACAAGATAAAAGCAAGAATTAGCTCTAAAAATTGCAAAAGAGCTTTGGTAAAAACAAATTACCAAGAAAAAAGGACCATGAAAGTACTCCCACATGGTTATAGTAAATTTGAAGAGAGAGGCAGGCTGAAGGAGAAAGCCATACACAGGAGGTGATAAAAAGAGGGAGAGAAAAAGAGATACAGAAAGAGAGGGTGAAAGAGAGAGGGAGATAAACTGTTAAACTGTATAACTTTAATGTTCTTGAGGTTATTTCTTAAGTAGCCGACTTCCTCAAATGTTCAGTAATCTGAGTTACTTTACAATCTTCATTAGATGTGAATACCTTACAAATCCTTACGAATCTCTTCTTGCATGTACATTACAAGGAGATGGGGAAAGACATTCTCCAAATATAAGCAAAACGAAGCAATAGAATGCTGAAATGCTTTATTAAACCGACATAATGCACAATGGCCTGGGGATAGCAAATCAACCTGGTGGAAAAGCATTTTAGACAAAATAATTTACCAAGTAGTCTCAAGGGCCGACGCCAACATCGTCTGCTGAGCCTTGAGAGACAGAAGGCATTAACTCCGATTTTAACAAGGAGTTAATACCCTTCTGACTCTAAACAGATGATATGTTGGGTTTCGTGACATGATAAACTGAAGGGAATTCAGCCTGAGTGCACACTGTCTGCTGGTATAGACCAACTTTGTGGTTTCCAACCAAACCTCAAGTCTGTTATCTGTCTGGGTTGCTTTTAATCATTAGTACAAGTACTTGCATCATTTCCTCATAACTCTAAGAGTAAATGTGAAATGTGAAATGCAAAATGAATATTCCAAAGTGTCGAAAAAAGCAGTCTGCATCTGTAGTTTTCTTTGGTTTTCTATGATCATTTGGCTAATGCACATGTACAGAAATGGCAATAATTACACACAACTTTCCACCTTTTAACCCTGTACTAGCTAAGCCTACAGGAATGGCAGAATTCAGTACTCAACGGGTTAAAAGAAATATTCTCTTTGTATTTGTTTTCTATATTGTATTTTACTGCCAAGATACATCATGTGATTTTGAATGTTAAATACAGAGTACAATATCAACAGGAGTATAAATGAAATATGAAGCATTATTTCTGTAGTAAGACACATGGAAAGTGAAATTGTATTCACGAAGCACTAATCTTAAGTCAAACTACTTTGTTCAGAGAGTCAGTGGCTTTTTAAAGAAATTTATTGTGGATTCTTTTAGAGTTTCTCTTCGTTATTTTTATATTTTTATATTTATTTTTAATTTTTTTTATTTTATTTTTTATTTTTTGTTGTTGTTGGGGGGGGGGAATTTTTATGGTGAGTGAGATCTGTAGAGGACAAGTGACAGTCTTTGCCTTTAATGAAGTCACTACTTACCATCATCTCAGCGTACATTCTATACAAGGTCATATCATGTCATATGAGAAAGCGATCAGTTGAAAGGACACACAAGCAACATGTCATTGGAAGGTCTTCTCATTCATTATGCTTCTTAGGGTGTATTCTCACTGGGTACTTCTTAAGTCGAGATAAGATGGAGCTTTTGGGGTCCGGGGTTCGAATCCCACTGCAGCACTAGCGTCCTTTGGCAAGACGTTAATCTACATGTGCCACTCTCCACCCAGGTGTTAAATGGGTACCCGGTAGGATGCGAAAGTTAATGTCGTTTGTTTAGCAATTTGAGCGTCACTGTACTGCTCTTGCTGGAATACTTCCCAGGGAGCGGATAAAGTGCACACATTGTGTGCAGCCATGTCAGAATCCGATGACCGGGGTAATAATATATCAGCGCTTTGATCCAGTTTGGGAAAGGCGCTTTATAAATGCCAGGTATTATTATTATTATTATTATGTGTTTGTATAAAAGATAGGACTGAATCATATTTCTTTGATAAAAGACTTTTTGTCATTGTGACCAGCATCAACTAGAATTTATCAAAATAAAGACAATACCTGGAAAGTGATTTTCTAACACGACTAACACAGTACTAAAGGCATAATGTTGTGGGATAGCAAAATGTGTGGGTTCAATAGGAACACTGTATTAGAGACAAGATAATGGGTGACTGAAAAATATTTGTGGGTCTAGTGGGAACACAGTACTAGAGCAATAATGTGTGATGATCATCCATGTGGGTCTAATAGAAATACAGTAATGAAGGCAAAGTAAAGTGTGATTGCAAAATGTTTGATGGGTCTTGTGGGAATACTGTACAAGAAGCAGGATAATATGTGATGGTCATGGGTCCACTGGAAATACAGTAATAAAGGTTGAGTAGTAGTATGTGATTGAAAAACTGTATAAACTGTTTGTGGGTCTAGTGAGAACAAAGTACCCGAGACAGGACAATGTGTGATGGTAATTTGTAATTTCAGTCTGGGAATCCACTGTGACCCCTCCATTGATAATCATCACAGCTGCACAAACATTACTTTTATCATACAAAATGTCATTAGAGCCATGTAGCAGTCGATTAAGGTTAGAGGAAATAACAAAGTAGTAATGAATTCCACATATTTGTTTCCTTAAAGTCAAGTTCTTAAACATAATGACAAGTGACCAGGAATCAAAATCAATTCTAAATTCTTCTCGGCTCATTAAGAGTTAGTATGAAATTAGAATTGTAACTATAAGAAAAATCACAGGAAGCTGGCAATAAGATTTCTGACAGCTAACAATCACTTTGCAGGAGCTCCAATCTATAGCTATTAACTCTTCATATCACATAAACTTTTGTGGGGACAGCAGTATAGAGACATAATTCAGGTCACTGTAACATATAAGGCCAATGTCAGACTGTATGAAGCCAATATACATATAGAACAGATATACAAGCACATTGGACTTGTAGGTTATGGTAATGCTGTCAAGCAAGGTCATGTGGTGTCCAACAATGATGATTGCAATACCAAGAAACATCCTCAAGGCTCAAAGGCTACCCTCCAAGGGGGGGGGGGGGGGGTCCACAAGTGCTCAGGGTGAAAAGGTCAGGCTCATGTTCTTTTGAGTAATTAAGTCTTGGATGTACATGTATGAGGATAATGATCTACACTCAACAAAGCTGCATCAATTCATAGGTGTAATAACCTGGGGAGCGTTTCATCAAGCGTTTTGTCAGTGATTTGTACTGACAACTGTTATAAGCTACTGAAATCCTTGCATCTGATTGGCTGAGAGCAAATTTGTCAGCAAAAATCACTGACAAAACGCTTGATGAAACACTCCCCTGGATTACAATTAATAAAAATAATAATATTCCGTTCTTGTATAGCGCATATCACATTATGATAAAACGTCTCTATGCGCTTCCAAAGGACTTTGGATATTATTACCCTGACTTTAGCTCCGGCAACCGTAGTGCTCAGTGCATTCAAGGAATAAATCCTACCAGGTACCCACTTACTACACCTGGGTCAAGTATGGCAAATGTAGATTAATGTCTTGCCAAATGACATTGCTGCTGCTGCAACCCCGTACCTTGTGGTTCACAGTCCGGAGACTTATCCACCAGACAACACCACCTAAAATTTCACTGGTTTTACTTGATGTGATTAAATGTAATACGATGCCCACAATTGCAAGCAACAATTAAGTTTGCTTCTTATAGTGTTGAATATCAAATCTGTTAGACACATGTAGATGTAAATGAGTAGGATCATATAGCACTTCCTTATTACTATGCACGACACTTACAGTTATTCTACTTCATCTTTAAAAACAAAGAACACGATATCTTTACCTGATATGTTGGTTTATCATTAATAATTAAAAGAGAAGGTTGAATTCTGGGAAAGGTGAAAAACAATTATTGAGCTTTTCTCATTCCTTTTACGTCAGTTTAAACTAGAAATATCACTGAAGATGATGATTAATACCCCCGGCCCGTGAGAACAGCCTTTCTTGACTTTTGGTCGAAAACTGAGGAAGTAGTTTGATCCGCAAGATTTTTCCCTGATTTACTGCCATAGATATGCCGTTTCCATGGCAACGCAGCTTCCGACACATCAAAAAAATATGTTGTACACATCTTCCCAGTAAGACCAATGTGTGTACCAAATTTCATGACTTTCGGTCAAAAACTGAGGAAGTAGTTCGATCCGCAAGGTGTTTCCTTGATTTTCTGCCATAAATATGCCGTTACCATGGCAACGCATATTCCGACTCATCCGAAAAATGTCTTGCACATCTTCCCATCAAGACCAATGTGTGTACCAAATTTCATGACTTTCGGTCAAAAACTGAGGAAGTAGTTCGATCCGCAAGCTGTTTTCCTTGATTTTCTGCCATAAATATGCCGTTACCATGGCAACGCAGATTCCGACTCGTCCTCGTCCGAAAAATATGTCTTGCACATCTTCCCACCAAGACCAATGTGTGTACCAAATTTCATGACTTTCGGTCAAAAACTGAGGAATTAGTTCGATCCGCAAGATTTCAACGGACCGACCGACCGACCGACCGACCGCCCGACCGCCCGCCCGCCCGACCGACCGCCCAACCATCGACTGATTCCAGTATACCCCCTTCAAACTTCGTTTGGCGGGGGTATAATGAACATCATAGTAGACATATCCCTTGAATAGGATTGCTTCTTAAATGTCCTCATATTTTAAATATGATGAGAAATAGCTGAAGTGTTCCAGCCGAACATTCAGTTGCTTTTGGGGCAAGAAAGCTGAAATTGTTCAGAACAACATGGGTTCAAAAATAAAAAAAAGTACAACAGAAAGAACTTTTCTAGGTTCATAATGTCAAGTCGACGAGCTTCAAATATCCTGTTCTGGTTCCTTCCTGCTGAATACTGGGAAGTGGAATTAGAACTACCGGTACATATCATATTACCTATGTCATGTAAAGTATGGGTTCTTATAATACTGTACATACATGTATACAATAAATTGAATCATTGTACATACATAGGTTTGTAATGAAATCATACTCTCAATGATAGAATCCACCTTTCAATGTAGCCAGAATTAGTGAATTCCATGTACATGTACCTTAATACAGCATTTCTTCATTGAAAAAATTCACATGTTAGTTATCCTTTATACTTAAAATCTGTGTTTTAGAATTCAAAATGTTCATGTAGTACATCAGATCCTCTTAGAATATTTACTGCATGCATAATGTGTTTTAAGAAATATTACATTGTAGATACATATATTTTTCATATTTATGCTCCATCTTCAATAAGACCGAATACAAAGTTGTTTAATGCACTCTATGTCTACATTTTGATAGTATAGTTGGAGCCATATTACAGACTTGAAATGAAACCAATCATTCAGTCTGGCAAATCACTCAACAAGGAAGTTTAAAAAAAAAAAACAACCGACCAACTACCAAACCAATCTACTTATTATAGAGCAATTAATCAATCTATTTGTTAGCAATCAAGTGAGGTAGCCAAAGAATCTTAAGTATTCAATCTTTCGATAAAGTCAAAATTGTCAATTTATCATCTCAACAACAACATATGAGACATAACTTTCTGAAACTTACTTCTTATATTCATACAAATTGTCCATAATCATGTATATACACTTGCAAAAATGCAAACTAGATAATGAGTTTATATTGATAGATAAAAATATATTAATATTGTTAATAAAATGATTGCAGGGCCCTCAGAGAGAACAGTATATAATATTGATGTGGCTACCCTGGGTAAACAAGACATATTATTATTATCGTTATTAATTGTTAATTTGACTTTGCATGGTATCAGAACTTTCAAAAACATAGGATTACTCCGGTCTTTTATTCAAACACTGTTCTATCTCTTTATATCTATGTCTGCAGGGTAAGGTGGCCCAGACAGCCTGCATGTCAACCTGCAAGCACTTGGCTTCATCTCTCATGTACTTCCTGTTAGACTCTAACACCAGGTTTGTTTCCATGGGTGCCATCCAGCAGTTCAGCCTTGATGTCATACAGTGTGAACGTGAGTACTGCCTATCTAGTGGTGTCCTGTTTAATACTAAGGTTGTACCATACAAGCTCCGAGACAATTTCTCTGCATCAATTTTTTTACACTACGGGTAACTGAATTCTACCCAACGATTGATTTTCAAGACAAGCATGTTGTGTACTATCAAGATTTTTGTCAAAAAGCCAGTTCGTAATTACAACATGCGCATGCACAGATAAAGGTAATTTGTTTCCAAGTACAAATGACTTTTATACGCTGTCAAAGACTGTGTACTGTGATGCGCACACCAGTGTGATTTTACTTGTTAAACAAGTAGTGTATCTACCAAAACAGATGCACGTACAAATTGGAGGAATTTGTGCCATCTACTAATTACAAAGTGGCTTATTAAAGCGGAAATCCACCCAGACATTTTTGTTTGATTAAAAACAGAAAAATAAGAGACACTGATCCATGAAAGCTTCAGGAAAGTTGATAAAAAATACAAAATTTATGAGTTTCTAACATCGTAATTGATCAAACACGAATTACCAACCCTGTGACATGTCTTGCAAGGTCCTCTTCCATTTGCTCTGTACTAAAATTTTCATAAATTTCCATAATTTTCCATTTTCTTGTTGATGAACGAGGATGTTTGTTTCATACAGGGGTTTTGTAAAAACATATTTCCAAACATAAGATGCATGTCTTTTTATTATAGAGCAAATGGGAGAGGACCTCTCAAGGTACATCAAAGAGTTGCCAATTTGTGCTTGATTACAACCTCAAAAATTTGTAACTTTCTTATATTTTATCTGATTTTTGTATAAACTTTCACAAATTTCTCTGTTTTGCTTCTATCGAAAATATCAGGGTGGACTTCCCCTTTAAGTTCTGTTATTCATTCATTTATTCATTCATTTATTCATGTAAATTTTCTGCAGGATGATTCTATATGAAGCAGTCTTAACCTGAAAAAAAATTATCTACCCATGGGCTCTTTTTTTAAATTTCATCCGTACCCCCCCCCCCCCCACAAAAAAAAAGTACAATTCTTCAGAAAAGAAACTTGACTTCCATTGTTTGGTGATTTACAGATGCTACATGTATTTGTACACAAGTAAGGAATATTTCTCCCTTGTCTTTTATAATACATTCATTATTATTAACAGTGTGTGGTTCCCACACTGGGCTCAAGAGTAACTAACTCTCTTCTGGGTAGTTGGTTGGTCTTGTTGAATGGAAATAGAGAGAAAACATAATCAGGAAATAGATTACATCTTCATTGATTCATTGTGGGGGCATTTATGTGCCAATGTTTGTCATTGGAATCCCTTTCAATAAATTTGCAGTTTTGTGTGAAATACTGTGAAGCATAAAATGACATATGAAGGAATCGGGCCTTGTCCATTGTTTGTGCTTGTGCTTTGTATGATTTTTGTTGATAGCATGATGAGTTTTCAATTTGATTATAAATGCTTGAAAATTAGGTAAATATATTCTCTTAAGAATTTGACAGATGGTTGTCAAATTCAAGTAAGCTTTAAGATAGAAAGGCATCACATATACATGTATTCTTGGATGTTTGGATACTTTTCCTGGCTATCACCAATTTTTGAATGTTCATCGTTGTGTTTGATATATATATTGTGGAGAAAGAAAGATGCCTGCTTCATCAGTTTTGGAGACAATGAACTGAACTATATTAGAGGTTTCATTTCAAACATACCAAAAGCAAACTCATGCTGAAGCTCACAGCAAGTCTCACATTTTACTCTTCTTTTTTCACCAAAACTTCTTCCAAAACAGAGTTTG
Source organism: Heliocidaris erythrogramma (assembly GCA_025617745.1). Lineage (NCBI taxonomy): Eukaryota > Metazoa > Echinodermata > Echinoidea > Camarodonta > Echinometridae > Heliocidaris > Heliocidaris erythrogramma. The sequence continues at coordinate 21,963,585 of CM046868.1, read as the reverse complement.
CCAAATATTTGTTTTGTGATGGAGCTCTCCAAACTATAAGCAAGATATACAACATTGTCACATTTTCTCTCTTTCCAAAACAGAGTTTGCCAATTCAGAGCCAGTTCCGGGCTTCCGTGACGGAGCTCTTCAGATGGTATTCTTAGAGCTTCGTCAGCTGTTGGATCTCTTCATGGCATGGGACTGGTCGTCTTATTTTGCCGACTACGGTCAGTCTACAGGCAAATACTGCAGGGTCAATGCACAGACTGCTATTAATGTCCTGGAGAAGTAAGTAGAGTATACTTTAGAGGTGTTATTGTGTAGCAGATAAGAAATCCCTGCCATGGCACTAACTTCGTTTGAAAAGACATTAATATACATTTGCTGCACTCTACCCAGGAGATGTAAATTGATCTGATAGGATTATTACTTGATAAGCCAGGATAAAATTTTGTAAACTCTCTGGAAGCACATAGGGACATTATTTTGTGTTCTAACAGAACAGAATATCATTATCATCAAATTGTTTGAAATCAAATTGTTGCTATGATCTAAAAAGTTTAATAGAATTGCGATTGCCATGGCCTATGTTTGATCCAGGATACTTGATTGATGGAAAGATTAGCCTCCCTAGTATTGTGCTAAGATTGTTAACTTGTGATTTCATGAGAAGTGAATGTTCTCTCCCTCCAAAATTTGTCTTTGCTGCCAACTTTTCCTATAAAGATTTTCTGTCATTTTATGTAGTTTGGACTATAATTAGGGTTCTATGCAAATATTCACTACCGGAACTCTACATGAATATTGTATTCATTACAACGAACTGCAACTTAATGAATAAATTATGTGTATGATTTTTGCATTTTTGAATGGGCATGTTGTGTCATTTTCATCACTTTGAATCTGGAGATGAAATTTACTGCAATAAATCATATATACCTACCTATTATGCCTGTAGTCTTGACTACGGGACCCCTTCGAGAATTTATCACACATGAGTCACAATATTGTGCGCACCCCCGTAATCCTATTGTCCCCTTCGCCACTCACGCGCGTCAATACGCTACGGCCATCTTCCTCTTTCTTGCTCGCCCCCGACGAGATAGGACGTATAGTCACAGCGCTCCTGAAATCAGGTCGTATAGTATCTTTTAGGTGCGCTTTTTCGCATAGTTAAAGCACTTTTAGGTATCTATATTCGTTTAGATTATAGTACTTTGTGTTTTAGTAGTCACTCTTGCCGATTGCAAGGGATTTTTTGATTCCCTTTCTTGGCACTTATTTTTCTCTTTCACGGTCAGCCCCACGTAGATATTTCTGTGTTTGCGGGTGTTTCCGTTTGTCACCGAGCCTTTGGGTTCGGTGTTTGTTCTTACGGTTTTTAGGCTGTGAAAATTTCTTTAGTGCGTATCTCCCAAATAAAGTTTTTACTGCATTCAGTTGAAGTATTTCTTATTTTGAAAAGTATACTTTATTGTCTGTTTTATTGCAGTGGTATGGATTCGGAAGAAGAAGCAGCTGGGTCAAGGAGACCTGCTTCTTCCGAAGAGTCGTCTAGCAAGACGACTCGGCCTTCCAGAACTCCCCCGAGTACTGCGGTACACGGGGGAGGGAGGAGGGCTAAGGGTAAGTTGCCTAGTGGTGTTCCCTTGCAGAGTTTGCCAGTCTCGGAGCTTGCGGCTTCGGGACGGGTGGCGTTAACTGAATCGGGATTGTCAACTCCGAAGCCCGTGGTTTCGGGGTGGGTGGCGTCAGATTCTAGTGGTTTGGATATCTCGAATCCAATCCCCCGGTCGCTGAGACCAGAGGGGGGGCGGTTGTTTCCCGTACGGTAGCGTTCACTCGCTCTGATCCGTTAGGGGAGACGCGCCCCACTACTGCAGGGCAACCCACGGGCTTAGTCCATGTTGGTCTGGGTTCTCAAACCCTAGCCCCCGGCAAACGCCATATGGGGGAACGAGTACTTTCTGGGCTGTCTCAGGTGCCAGCTGATGGGAATGCTCGAGCTAACAATTATGGACGCTCTTCGGAGCAACAGGTGTTTTCACCTGAGTGCGTGACTACTAGTGCTCCCCTATTGCTGCTTTCGAGCGGTCCAATAGTGGGTTCACACGCCTTTAGTAGTCATCGGGCACATACCGAGTCATCTCGGTCTGCCCACGCACTGGGAGCTTTTAGCTCCCAACCCATGGCTATTGCATCTTCTTGCCTAGCCAATATGGGTGATTTGGGCGATTCTCTAGGCTTACGCCATGAGCGCTCCAATCCCTTTATGGGAAGTGAACGTCCCTCCGCGGAGGGATCGGTTCGTGTTTCCGAAGAGGCTTCGGGGATCCGAACGAATCCGATTAAGCGTTCTAAGAAAAGGGTTTCGGCTACGACTCTTGTCGAGCCAGCCAAGAAAAAGGCCAAGAAGAAGGCAAAAAGTGGCAAGGCTTTGCCGGCCTCTTGCCCGTCTGGCCTGGCTAACCCAGCTAGCTCCTCTCAAGCTGACATGTTCAGTATGATGCGGGCTTTTGCTCAGAATCAGGGTTGGTCCTTTGTACCGGCTTCTTCAACCCTGACTTCTGTCCCTATTCAGGGATCTCGCTTTGAGTCTAATCAGCCTTTTGTGATTGATTCCTCTTTGTCTGAGTCTGATTCGCATGTGCCTCCTATTCCCGCGGCCCTTGGGGCTCTGCCGGGCGAGGAGACTTTTGTTGAATCATGCGGGGCTCTGCCTGCGGAGGCCTTTGTTAGCGTTCCTTTGTCTCATTCCACTCGGGTGGAACCAGATTTGGATGTGTCCTCTCAAGCTTCGGTTCCCGAATCGCTTGGGCAGGCGGAGTCTCAATCGCTCGCTCTCTGTGGGGTGGAAGCGATTGCTTTGTTGTCCAAATATCTCCCTGAACTTCAGTCAACCCGCGCGCAGGGTTCGACTTCGCGTTGGAAATTTAAGCAGCAGGTTTCCTCTGAGGCTATTGCTCTTGAGGAGGTTTTCAAGCTGGAGTATGACCGCATTGAGGCCGCGATGTTGGTTAAGCGATCTAATGCGGTCAAGGGTAAGGCTTTCGCCTTTTGTTCTCAGGACCAAGACAGCTTTTTCAAGGCTAAGACTCTTTCTCCTGAGATTTTAGAGGTTGGTCGTCGCTTGCGGGCGACTAATCCGCTTACCTCCGCTGCGTTCAGGGCGGAGGATAAGATTTGGTTTAATATTGAGAACCAGGTTAGGTCAGGGATGCGTTTGGCGGCTTTTAAAGGGTTTCTCTCTGACCTTAGGTCCAGGGCGGAGGAGTTGAATGTTACCGATGGTGACAAGCTGGTTATTGACGACTTGCTGCATACTCTTTTTTGTCTGCAGTGGTCGCAGCTTTCCACCGCAGCTGCTTTGGCTACGTTCCGTCGCAGGACCTCGGCTCTCTCGGCACTGGGTGTTAGAGAGTCGGGCATTGCTCAACTTCTCCGAGATGTTCCGTCTCGGGGTCCTTCGCTTTTTGGTGGTAAATTTGCTACGGTGTTTCAGAGAGAGATTGATGCGCGAAAGCAGATCTCGGATATGACTAAGCAGTTTCACACTAGTTCTAAGCCAACGCGGGCCCCTGTTCAGCGTAGACCTGCTGGTCCCGTTTTGGGTCAACGCAGTCGTGTGTCGAGGGTCCCGCCTCCTGAGCCACAGCCCGCTCCTTCTCGTGGGAGAGGGAGTCGTGGCAGGGGCATTTCGAGAGGTTCTCGTGGTAAGGCGATGGCTTCGCAGAAGGCCAAGCCTGTGTTTTGATGTTTTTCCCCGAGTGCTTGTTCGACCGAATGTGGTAGGTGGCCGACTTCATGCGTTTCTCCCCGCTTGGGAGGCCATCTCCGGGGACGTGTTTGTTCTCTCCGTCGTGCGAGACGGATTCTTCATAGATCTTTGCGCCTCGCTCCCCGGAGGGGCTATAAGAATTCGGTCACCTCCCATGTCTGCCCTGTCTCGGTCTCATGCTTCAAAGGAGATCGAGTCTCTTTTGGAAAAGAGGGCTATAGAAAGGGTAAGAGACAGGCCGTCTCTTTCCCTTTCTCCGATTTTCGTTATTCCCAAGCGCTCGGGAAAACTTCGTTTGATACTGAACCTGAAAAGAATAAACAAATTCATTCCTCCGGTTCATTTTCGGATGGAGACTCTTGCCTCCATTCTTCCGTTGATCAAAAGGGAAGACTACGCGGTCTCGATAGATCTCAAGGACGCGTACTTTCACATTCCCATTCATCGCGCATCTCGCGATCTTCTGGGGTTTTCCTTCCTCTCGGAGACTTATCGTTTTCGTGCTCTTCCCTTCGGGCTGCGCCCGGCCCCTCGGGTTTTTACTCAAGTTGTAGCGGTGCTAGCGGCCTCTCTGAGGCGTCGCGGCCTGCGGTTGTTTTGTTACCTGGACGATTGGCTTCTCCTTGCGGAGTCGCGCGATCGTTTGTTGGACGAGACTCGTTTGCTCGTCTCTCTTACTCAAGACTTAGGTTTCCTAATAAATTGGGAAAAGTCAGAGTTAGTTCCCACTCGCAGCCCAGTTTTTCTGGGGGCGGTGTTAGACATAAGGAATCAGTTGGCTCGGCCCAGTCGAGACAGGATTCTCACCATTGTCTCTGCGGCTCGCAAGCTCTTGCTGGCCAGAAGAGTCTCGGCCAGACAGTGGCTTCAGTTTCTAGGTTATCTAGCCAGTCTAGTCGATGTTTTAGAGGACTGCCGGCTCCTCATGAGACCCTTTCAGAGACATCTCCTCAGGTTCTTCAAGCCGGGAAAAGACTCTCTTTTGGTCTGGATTCCAGTACCAGTAAGGATCAAGTCTCTTCTCTCTTGTTGGACGAGCGAGGTGTTTCTCGCGCGAGGCAGGTCCTTCTCTGCCCCTCTCCCGTCGATATCGGTTTCGACGGACGCCTCTCGGTTGGGGTGGGGAGGACACTGCAACGGCAGCACGGTTGCGGGGGATTGGTCTCATCTTGGGACTCTTCCTCATATCAATGTCCTGGAGTTTATGGCAGTTCTGTTGACCTTGCTCCATTTCAGAGGTCGACTTCTCAGTCGTTCGGTTCTGATTCTCACGGACAATGTTACTGTGGCGGCATATATCAATCGGCAGGGAGGCACTCGTTCGGTTGTCCTGAATGCCCTAGCAGCTCAGCTGTGGAGGTGGTGTCGTCGCATGGCAATCACACCCGTGGCCTCTTTCATCCCCGGTCGGGAAAACCTCATTGCGGATTTTCTGTCTCGGGGCAGGTATCTTCCATCGGAATGGATGCTCCATCCGGAGGTATTTTGCCGCATTCGCAGTCGCCTAGGTCCACTGGAAGTGGATCTATTTGCGTCGGTGCTAAATCACCAGCTGCCGAAGTATTGCTCCCGTGTTCGCGATCAGGGAGCATGGGCTCTCGATGCTTTCTCCCTCAGCTGGGAGAACCTTCAGGGATTCGCCTTTCCTCCCTTCCAACTGATTCCGCGTGTCTTGCGGAAAATCAGGGAAGATCGGGCGCGGGTGCTTGTAATAGCTCCCTTTTGGCCCAGGAGGAATTGGTTTCCAGAACTTATGAGCCTCCTAAGGGCTCAACCGTTCGTTCTCCCGTTAAGAGCGGATCTGGTGTTACAGCCCCTATCGGGGATTCTTCACCACAGTCCGGAGTCTCTTCATTTGACTGCTTGGCCCCTGTCAGGGAATCTGCAAGACAGTCGGGTCTCTCTGATAGAGCCGCAGACTTTTTAATGTCCAGTCGTAGGGTTTCTACTAGGGAAATTTACAATTCCCGTCTCTCGGTCTTTTTCCTTTGGTGCAAAGAGAGAAATCAAACCCCTTCTAAGGCTCCTATTGGTTCAATTGCGGATTTCTTAATCTCGTTATTTGACAAAGGGAGATCTATCTCTACTATCCGAGGCTACCGTTCGGCGATCGGGGCCATTCATTCGGGTTTCTCAGATGGTTCGGGGATTTCCAATTCCCCGCTACTAAGTGGTTTGATTCGTTCGTTCTTTCTGAAACGACCTTCTTTTTCTAAGTTAGTGCCGTCTTGGAGTCTGCCTAAGGTCCTGGAGGCCTTGGCGAAACCTCCTTTCGAACCGTTAGGTGAAGCTTTGCTTCATCATCTTACGGTTAAGACGCTCTTTTTGGTAGCTATTGCCTCTGGGCAGAGGCGCAGTACTCTTCATGCTCTCTGTCTTACTCCTGGTCATGTTCGCTGGGAGAGAAAAGGCATTAGATTGATTCCTAGGGCTTCTTTTGTTGCCAAGAATCAGACAGCTGCCTCTGGCCCTGTTGAGATTTTTCTTTGTCCGCTTTCTGACTTTTCTTCGGTGCGTGAGGACAAAGTTTGGTGTCCTGTAAGGGCTCTCAAATGGTATATTGATAAGACTAAGTCTTATCGTAAGGATGATCAGTTGTTCCTGATCACTAGAGAGCCTTTTTCTCCTGCCTCTCTTGATTCCATCTCTAGATGGATCGTTGAAGCTATTAGGGCCGCTGGCACAGAGGCTCTTTTATCCGACAGTAAGCCTCGTGCTCATGATACTCGTAGTGTCAGCACTTCTTGGGCTCTGTTTCAAGGTGTGGCGCTTGTTGATATTTTGAAGGCTGCTTATTGGCGTTCGCCCAATTCCTTCATTTCTTGCTACCTTAGGGATGTTCCCGCAGGTGTAGCTTTGTTTGCGTCAGCCACCTTGAAGGCCGCTGTGTCTTCTTTGTAGTCTTTGGTGTAATCCTATTCCCTTCTGCTCGAAACATGCCTCCCGGTCTTTGAGTTGGCGCTGGTCTGGCATAATAGGTAGGTATATATGATTTATTGCAGTAAATTTGTAAAATCAGCACTGATTTTCTTATTTACTATATAAATCTATATACCTACCTATGACCCTCCCTCCTTCCCCGCACCTTGCAAGCAACATGTTTCTTCTTGGGGTTGCTCGCAAAAGAGGAAGATGGCCGTAGCGTATTGACGCGCGTGAGTGGCGAAGGGGACAATAGGATTACGGGGGGTGCGCACAATATTGTGACTCATGTGTGATAAATTCTCGAAGGGGTCCCGTAGTCAAGACTACAGGCATAATAGGTAGGTATATAGATTTATATAGTAAATAAGAAAATCAGTGCTGATTTTACAATTTAGTACCATTTGCACAAAAGTTTTTCTCTAAGGTGTTTCTTAAATTTTCTGAAGGGGTATGGACTTAAGGTAGCTATAATAGCAAAACACAGTTGCACATAAAGACGCGGGGGAAAGCTGTAAGGAGGAAAATTGCTAGTTTTGTTTTTGCTTCTAAAATTAGAATCAGACAAATCTGTATAGAAGTTTTCATATTTTGTTTAACAGTGTTCAAAGAGTTAAATACTACATGCATTTCAACTTCCTTCTATTTTGGTTCTGCCTCTATAGCATAAAATTTTTATTTTGGATAATTACGTGCCACGACGTTTTGCTAAGCAACCAAACTGACTAATAAATTTGTTCCATTTCACTAGAAATCTCCCCCCCCCCAAAAAAAAAAAACAAGAATAAAAGAATAAAAAATAAAAAGATAAAAGGTTTAGAGTGGTCCTAAAAATTGTTTAGAACTCTCAACAATTTTAAAAATGACTAATTGAGATCATGTCATTTTGTTAAACCCCAGAATGCGAGATACTGACAAGAAGAAGAACCTCTTTACGACATTCAAGAAGAATGAACGGGATCGCAAGAAACTCATGGACACCGTCCTGAAGCAGCTCAAAGCTCTAGCGCCCTCTATCAACAACAAGTAAACACATGGTCTGGTCAACCTGATGCATTCCTGCCATTCATTCACCTAGCAGATGAGTTAATACAGTTGAAATGAGACAAGAAAATTGAATATGGTAATTGTGGTCATTAGCTTTTCACTGCTTGTGCAAAGAATGAGAATTCTTGTAAAATTCCCTATTGACTTTGTATGCTTTTTGGTACCCCTAAAGGGGCTCTTTACAAAGTACTGTCTTGTTTTTTAAGTTGTGCGGCAAGTATATAGATTGACTAAAGATATTTGTTTATGCCAAAATAAAATTAGTATCAAATCTTCAAGATCAACATGCCTGCATCAGATTTCCTTATTTTAATCATTTGAAACCATGACTGATTAAGATGATGATTAATTTCATATGGTGCCATGTTTCTTTTGAACAAATTCAAAGGCATAAAAATTAGGATTATTTTATTATGGTTATTTTATTATGATTATTTTATTTTTAACAAAGCAATCAAGTTTTGCTCCCTATCAATAAACTTGATATAAAGGTAAGTTTCCCTTTAGTAATAATAATTTATCATGTTACACATCAGTGACTTCTTTCATTCAAACAATGCTCTTGATTGTTCAAATAGTTTCCTTAGGAAATTGCTTGGTTACAACGATACAAAAATTCCACAACATCCGTCACTCTGATGAATCATTACAATGACTCAACAATGTCACACCATTGGAGAAAAAAAAAGCTTTAAAAGCTTTTGGAAGGTGGAAATGGGTTTCCAGCAAACCAATTCCATGAGTCACCAGATATTAACCATGGATCAAGCTAAGATTGTAATCTACTGTAAATCAATATGATAGAGTGTATTAATAAACAGTCGCGGATCCAGAGGGGGGGGGGGGTGCAAGGGGCATGCGCCCCTCGTTTTGTCTGACAAAGTATGCCCCGGCCCCTAGATGGCCGTTTGGCTTCGTCAAACGGAGGGTTCCTCAGTGTGCGCCCCCCCCCCCCCCTTTCTGAAAATCCTGTATCCGCCCCTGATAAATAGAATAGAACTGATATGAAGATACTTAAACTAATACCAGTTTGGGAATAATCCCATCACCATTAGATTGGGGTAACCTCGCTAGTCATAAGGACCGCTATTCATAAGGACCACTTATTCATAAGGACCACGATACAAAAATGCCGTAACATCCGTCACTCTGATGAATAATTACAATGACTCAACAATGTCACTCCATTGGAGAAAAAAACAAACTTTAACAGCTTTTGAAAGGTGGAAATGGGTTTCCTGCAAACCAATTCCATGAGTCACCAGATATTAACAATGGATCAAGCTAAGATTGTAATCTACTGTAAATCAATATGATAGTGTATTAATAAATAGGATAGAACTGATATGAAGATAATTAAACTAATACCAGTTTGGGAATAATTCCATCACCATTAGATCGGGGTAACCTCGCTAGTCATAAGGACCGCTATCCATAACGCGTGACTAAATAAATAGCGGTTTTGTATGAATAGCGGTACTTATGACTAGCGAGCAAACCGTAGACAAATTACCTCGCTATTCATAAGGACCTCCATTCATAAGGACCACTATTCATAACGCTTGTTAAATGAACTGCGGTTTTCTATGAATAGCGGTCCTTTTGAATAGCGAGCAGACCCCATGAGATCATATCCACTGCTTTTACATGTGTAGTTTAACCCTTCTTAATAGGAACCTGTAAAACTGATCCCTGTATTAAACCTATGGGAATAAGGGAATTCAGGGATCCTACACTCATTTCTGTGGATGGTATTCAATTCAATACTTCAGTTAGCTGTGCTGGAATTTTACTCAGCTTTGGGCTATGATGAAATACAGTGAGATACAGTGAAATACAGTAGAACCTTGTTTCAAATAACTCTGCTTTGACAAATTCTTGTCATAACAAGGTGATTTTGCTAGTTCATCATCTTATTTATTTGTTTTTGAGCCCTGAGCCCCATTTCATAAAACTTTTTTTCAGTAACAACTGACACATTTCTATGACAAATTTGCCCTCAGCCAATCCAAAGCAAGGATTTCAGTAGCTTATAACAGTTATTGCAACTTCTTATAGATAACAAGTTTTATGAAACTTGATACAACAGAGTTTTAAATATAATATTCAAGGGATTTTCTTTGATCCCAAGGAGTGCGGAGTGCGTGGTAATGTGGTCCCACTGTACTAACATGATGTCGGTATTCTATGGCATCTTTTAAGGAAGCATTCTATCCCAAGTGTAGCATTCTATCCCAAGTGTAGCAAGGCCAGTTAGCAGACTGAAGCCAATCATTTCTATATCATGGAATAGACCGCTTCGGTAAATGTATGCAAATTTTATACATACCTTTCAAACAAAGGTTGTTCTTGACAACCTGAAAGCTTGCCGGAGACTTGCCGGACATAGCAACAAATGTATGCAAACTGGATTCCAAGCATTGAGGCTCATTTATAAAAAGCAGGTTCATAGAATAGCTCGTCACTAGGTGCTCAGAGAATATAAGTGCATAAATTTGTATACATTACAGAAGCGGTCTATTGGATCCCATAGACATAATATATGAGAGTCATTTCTATGCACACAATCATGTGTGATGCTGCATATGCTCAGTGCGCTTAATTTTTTAGGTCACACTGACATACATGTAGAAAAAGGGCATGCATGGAACCCAAGTCAGACTTGGGTTCAGAGTGTGGGGCATTTTTGTACAACGTACCCTTTATTTTCTTTATACTTATTAACCATTTTTTGTGGGGGGGTGTTTTGTGTGCATGCTAGCTGCATACACATTATTTCTTAAGGTGATTTGGTAATTGGTACCTTTAAATCAGCTTGCCAAAGTACAAAACTTAGATGTGATCTGACACAACAAAAGACATGTTTCCTGTACAAGCAAAATTGTAATTAAGATGCTGACATAGTCAAAGTGTTTCGATATTGTAATACCAACCCACTTATTTGAAATAGGATCCATGCCTGCAATATAAGATTAAATCTGGCTTTTTGGATTAACAAAAAAAAAAAAAGAATATAAAATAGACTTATAGTGAGAAATTTTCGCAAGCATGAAACTTCGCGAATTTCACGAGTGGTCAAGAATCGCGAAAGTTTCATGCAGCAAATTAATCAAATCATAATTAAAACATAAGATTATTACAATTCGCGAAAGTTGCTTGCTGCAAAATTGGCTGTCATTAACGATTCACGAAAATTTCTGGTTTTATATCTATTTACTATTTATTTAGCATGCCTGTCAGCTCTTTTTCTCATACTATTGTGTGTGCGTGTGTGTGTGTTTTTGTGTATGTCCAGTGTACATAACATTTGTAAGACATGGTAAATGAAACAGAAATATTTAGAGTAAATATTGTATAGTGTATATACAAATGCAAAAGAAATAGAAGTATATATTAATAGATACATTGAAAATATATGATCTATTCTACTTTTTGATAGCTGAATGACAGTGTACTTACATGTACATGTATGTTGCAAATTATAGAGGCAAATTAATTTATTAATTTCTATTTAAGTTAAACCAGTGTGGATAGAAAGTTGTTTTTTTAAATTCTGCATTCTGGGATGTAAGGCATATTCATTGATAATATCTGTGAAATAATTATATATTGACTGGCCTTGAGGTGGATATCAGAATATATTGCCCGCAACAGAAAGTAAATCATTGTAAATATCATGAAAACATGATTATTTTTTTATACAATACACATAAAAAATGAGTGGTTATGAATATGCAATATTTTATCAATCTTAATATTTTTGAGTTCATGAAATATTTTGAGAAGGTGAATACATGCAAAAACATAACTGAACAAAATTTGGTTCAAGTTTGTAGAAATTATCAATATAAACAAAATAATTGGAGTTGGTGAGTTATGAGCGAATGATGTCACAAAATCATGACCGAGTTGCCAATTTGTCTTGTGATAATTTCTCTGTTTTCCCTAGTTTTTCATGTCATTAAAAAATTTGATTGAGGTTTCCTCAAACTTTTTTTGATCGGTATGTTTAATTTTCAGCTTTGATTAAAACCATGTAAGATATGATCACCTTAATGCTATCATTTCAGTATTACATTAATTTGGAGATATGACCTTCTTTCTTAAAGCATCAACCTTAATTCTAGCTATTACAGTATATGAATGTGATGAAGAGGTTCAGATGTGACCTTTCTCAAAGAAGGTAATAAGTCTCCTCTTTATATACACCATCATTAATTCTGGTATTACAATGCTCTAAAATAATATTATAGAAATATTTTTTTTTATATACAATGCATTTCATGACTGAAAAAAAATACAAATTACATAACATAAAAAAGTTTATAAACCACAAATAATATAAATTAAAATTGATATTTACAGTACAAATCAAATGTCACTAAAATATGAATTCATTTCACAGTATCATTAACACGAATGTACCATGTACATAGAGTTACAAATGAACACATGGCCTACATAATACAGATATGTTGACCTCTTGAGAGCTGTCGGGCAAATACCTTTCAATGTATTGAAACTGACATGTATTACCAACAAAAGCATTAATGTAAAAGATTATCATATAAACGGTCTCCCAATTGTTTCCTAAACAATTGAATATATGGGATGATGAATAAGGGTTGAGATAGTGCCCAAGTTCTCAATTTGAGCACTATAAGGCCCCAGAATCATCAATTCTATCTTTTTTTTCTTCTTTTTTTTTCTTACAAAAAGATAAACCCTTCATCCCTAAAGATGCAGAAATCCACCTCAGTCTCCACCACAGCAAAAAAAACAACAACATTTTGCCTGAAAATGAAGGGCAAAAAAGGGTATTAAAAAATAGCTGTCTCTAGAAACATCTTTCATTTCATCAGTTACATGTGATATAGAGATGTGACGACCCTTCTCAAAATGGGATGTGAGTCACAAGACTTGCACTCTAATGAAATGCTTCCAATTACATTTCAATAAATAAAATCAGAACCTCATAAATCATGAAAATTTGAATTTTCTGGCAGTGGAAGGTCAATATGTACAAATATACAGAGTAAGATCACAAATTTGACCACGATTCCACGATAATAGTAAAACTAGTAGAATCTATAAAAATAAATACAAACTGATACATGTTCATGTATTTACAATTTTTTTTTGTGGTAAGGCTTTCATGATCATGTTTAATGAAAAAGATATTTACAACGTCAATTTTTAGTATGACTATATGTGTTTTTTTTTCTTACTCGGGCAATAAAACTCAAAATATTGTTCATTCATAATTGGTATTAAAGAAGTATATATGTAGGGACAGATGTGTTTGGCTGTTGAGAACCAGCCAGAAGGGTATTAATTCTATTGTGTTATAAACACCCTTTTAGCTCTCCAGACATTATATGAATCTAGAAAAGAGGGTGCTCTGACATTTACTCTGGAGGTAACTGGCTTTATTTTGGCTAGGGTTAGGGTCAAGCTTATGTAGAATGTTTGGTCCAGGGATGACTTTGGTTAGTACAGGAAATTTACAGAGGAGTGATTACCACCAGAATGTGTGGTACAACCAGAAAAGAGATTAGACAAATATCTATAAGAGTAAATTTATATGGCTGTGCAATATCGGCATTTCCATAAATAAGGATCCAAATTTGTGACATTCTTGGTGTCCTGCTAACATAAGGAACACACTGGTTTTTTTTTAACCCTGGGTAGAGACAAATAGTGGAGTAGGATTGAGTACTATTTTAACAGTGAAGATGCAATACGTTATGCTCAGAATCTCTTTGCAGTCTTACTCCACAATTGGCATCTTGCACTCAGAGCCACAAAAACGTGTGTTCCTTATGTACATGTATTACAAAAAGCAGGACACTAATGTCACAAATTTTTGCCACAAATGATGTATTCGGCTACATACATACATGTACAATTTACATGTCTTCATGTAATGTGCAGCTGGTACCTGGCTACAGCAATAGAAATATTCAACATGACAGATTTTTACCAATTTTTACCAATTCTTTATAATTGCAATTAGGAATGTGGTTCATATCAAATTTGGAATTATAGGGTAAAAAAATAATGATCATCAAGAAATTATTTTTATTTTATCAATACAAAATATTGTTTTCCAGAGAATGATGGGAATGCCATTGATTTTGCACATACCGGTAATTGTTAACTGGTGGAAATTGGAAGTACAAACACAGAACATTGCACAATGATGTACCTGGCTTCCTGCAACAGGAATCAAATCCTTAAAAAAAAGTGATGTAACGGAAGCAGAAATCAAAGAGAGAGAGAAAAAAAAAAAACTTAAAGTCTAAAATAGTAGTAGAAACAGATTACTGTACATATAAAAACACCTGTGATCCTAATATTGATCCCTGTGGTACCCGAATACTCACTTGGGGAACAAGATTAAAATAAGATTCTGAAATTATTATCCTTCATCTCTGATTCATTACATTCCTTCTCAGTTTGTACTTCGCATCCAATCTGTACCTGATCTTCCATTTGATCTGTGGTGGTCTTCATTCTACCTAAACATCCACAAGTTATCCATAGAGCTAAGTGCTATGTGTGTTCCATCTTTTTGAGCAGCTATACTGAAATACACACAGTTTTCAATTATTTTATTTTTCAGGATAGTTTCCTCTCTTTTGCCTTGGTGAGTATACCTGGCTAAAGTCAATTCTGGCTTAATTGCCCCAACACCAGTGTCTCCCATGTCCTCTTTGCTGTCCACCATATTCAAACTGGCAATGTACAGATTCCCCAAGCTGTCTGAGGAACAGTAGGCATACTGCCAAGACTTGTCTGATAGTGACAATGCAACACTACCATCAGCATTCAGGATTTGGATAACAGGTTCAAAGTCCTGGAAGCCTGGCTGCGAGATGACAAATCTTCCAGAAGGAAAAGCGTGAAGCTGCCAGGGTTTCACTCCAGAACAAGGAATGGAGCTGCTAATCAGCCCTTCTGCTGACAGGACATCAATGCAGTTATTGCGACAATCGCCAGCTAGGAGTGAGCCTGAGGGCCCAGCAGCAATTGAGTACCAGTCATGACCTTCAACTGGTTCAATGTCATGAAGAAGCTTTAAATCTGAGTCGTAGATCTGGATGTGCTTCCCAAGAACAGCGATTTTACCACGAGGAAGAACAGTGATTCCCCGTACTATCTCATTTCCAATGAGCATTCCAATGTCCCATGTTTTTCTTAGTTCTCCATTATCTGCATATAAGGAAACCTTGGTATCATTTTGGCTTGTTTCTACCAACTCCTGACTCTGAGCAGCAACCAGATCTGCTGCAGATGTATGGGGCGGAGGTACAGTGTGTGATGCTCCCAGAACAAAGCCACCACTGGGATGAGGTGCTAGAAAGGAGCGTTTGCCAGCTTCACTGAAGGGAATGCTACACACCTGCTCCCACATGCATCTCACCTGTCCTAAGTCATAGGCTGTCTCCTCCGGAATCATCCTCATTCGAGACACTCTACTCTTGACGGGATTGAGGCATAACACGTCACTTATTTTTGCACGCTCAACTTCCTCCAAAGTGCTTTGTAGTATCATATCACTCTTTGATAAGATCTCTGTTGCATCTGCACAATCAATGATGTGTTGTGCATCAAAGATGACTTCTGAAGATGTGGCTGTTTGGTCATCGAGAGGCTTGATAGACCTTACTTCATTAAGCAGCTGTTGCCTTTCGTCTTCAAGCTCTTTTAGTATTTTGCTTTTATGATCCTTCACAAGCTGTATTACATTCTCAATTTTGAATTCCACATCCTTGCTTAACTCTGCACAAGTGTGATTAATGGCTGCCTGCAGGTATAGAGCAGTAGCAGACAATTCCTGACGCTGTTTCAGTTCATCTTTCAGCTGATCCAAGACGGAACTGATCTTGATCTTTACCGCAGCAACAGCACTCTGGATCTCGGTAAAAGGATGCCCGCGATCGTGATGGTCATCACGGCAATCATCACACATAGGCTCCTGGCAAGGAACACATATGTGACTGGCAAGGCGCTCTGAATGTCCTGGCTTGTAACATCTACTCTCCACCACACTTACAACAACTCTCTTTAGAAAGTCACCATGGTGTGTCTTGTATCTGTAATGCGCCGAGATGCAATTGTCACAGATGTATTCTTTGCACTCATCGTGATCACAGAATTGTCGAGCAAGATGTCCTCTGCAGATGTCACACTGGACAGGAGAGTGAATGTACAAAACTGGTTTGGTGATGGAATCCATTGTAGAGGTCCAAGTAGGTTTTCAGCAGTAATGATTTTCAGGCTTCTACGCATCATCATGGGATAGAGAAAAAACAAAGAAAGAGAAAAAGATGCCATGATTTTAAAGTTTCTTCCTAATCATTATGCATTTGATTTCATGCTTATGATATGCAGGTAGGATGGTCTTGAGACCTAACATCCGAGGTTGGACTTAGGGTGAAGTGAGTGCTTCTGGATTATATCAATAGTTTGCAATTTACTAAAAATGCCTTATCGCAAGCAAAATGTAGATATTACATGTACATGTATACCTTTCTTTTTGCCTTAAATACAAATTTATTAAAATCAATTATGAACATATGACATTTTAAATCCACTAATTCTCCCTATCAGTTCGTACTTATATTAAAATATACTAGCGCAACCCGTGGAAATTCCACGGGTTTTTGAAAGAAACTTTAGGATGGGCATTGTGGTGTGTGGGGATCAATTATGATAGGTTGTTGTATGTTTTCCTTTTTTCTGTTTTTTTTTGTTGTTGTTTGCAAATTTTGCTGCAGCATGTACAGTATGCCTGTATATTTTTACATATACGTATCAAGTGGCGGACGCAGAGGGGCCTCGGGCCCTACCCCCTCCTCCCCTGGTGGGAATTTCTGAAAAAGTCACAGAAAAAATTGTACAAAAAATGTGTTGCCCCCCCGGTGTCTTTTGTTTGACTTGTTTTAGGTGACTGATGATTGACTGATGATGTCATGTAAAGAATCAGACTCCAAAGGATTTTTTAGGGACGGGGCTTAGCAGGTAAAATAAAATAATGACAAGAAATATTTAAAAATATATGACACATATTCAGATCAAATGATTGTAAATTTTGTGATGTACAGAGCAATACATATCATTAAAGATCAACATGTACTTGCATTCCATAGGTCCTTTAACATTGCATGTAGAGATGTGTGTATAGGTATATATTATGCAACTGCACACAATAGCCCCTTCAGTTATCAACACATAATTGTTGACAGCTGGGCAAGCCAGCAGTCCCCCCAAGGAAAGTCCTGAATAGGCCAATCAAATTGGTTTGCTGCTGCTCAGATGTTATATACCTCTAAACTATTCAAAAACAAAGTAACAAAGCACCTCTATAACATAAAACAAAAAGATATTCATGGAGCATATGGTGCATGAATAAGTCCAAGGATATCTTACATCTGAGTATGTGTTAGTGGATGTGTTAGTGGATTTAACATGTTAATACCGTAAATAACGTTTATAAACCGCACCCGAATATAAACGCACCTAACTTTTGACCCCGCCGCGGAGAAAAAAAAAAACTCCCCACATTAGGTGCTTGCTCTTTCATGCCAAATACAGTTCATACTTTCTAACGGAAAATTATTGACAAAAGAAAGGATTTAGTAAAGGATAAAAAGAAAAAGCAACAGAATAAAATCCGCAAAATAGTTTGTTTCCGTCATAATTGGTGATCTATACACACTCACACACACGCTTCATGCATTCAGGTGCATGACCAGACACGCCACCAGACGCCACATTCCACATTATTTCAGGATCAGTTACGCCCCTGTCTGTCTTGCAGACTATAACATATCCATACAGCCTGGATGACCGCGCCCACATGTCACTCTCACTATCACTATCGTGTATGTACACGCCAGCCATGTGCTTGCCATGTGCTTGGTTTGGTTTGTAGTTTCAGTGATAGTCAAAGTCCAAAGATCGTTCATAAATTCCTTTCTTCACCAGCCAATAGCAAACGAGAGTTTGCTGTTAGCTTTATAGGTCGCGCGTATCTGTAATGTGACACCCAGCTGGGTGCCAGCTGTCTGACAGGCTTTGATCTTTGCTGTGAATTTATTTGTAAACAAACTGCCCATGCACTTTGATAAGGATAATCAAATGCCATTGTTTTGGTTCTGACACATGACTTGTTGATATAAAGGAGAAAGATTGTTGGGAGACTGAAAAGAAAGATGAGAAGAAAAGAAAAGGTAAATCAGTAATAAGAGACAAAATTTGAGATAGAAAAATTGTTACGAGAAAGAATGGAAAAATAATAGAATTAAAACAGGAGAGAGACGTGTTAGTTTTATTTATATTGTATAAAGTATATATTATGTGTATCAATTTTTTCTTCCTCTCCTCCTCCTGATATGCTACTAAATATTATAATTTTTAGAAAGAAACGGGGGAGAGGGGAAGAAAGAAGAGGGGAAGAAAGAAGAGAGAGAGTAAAAAGAGAGAGAGGGAGAGTAAAAAGAGAAAGAGGGAGGCGACAGGAGAAAGGACAGAGGGATTCAGAGAGAGGGGGACTATTAATTTTATCTTCATGTATATTGATTGGCTCATTTTGCTAAAAAACTTGACTTTTCCGCCCATCAGGAAGTGATTTGGCACTGGAATTACTCTTTAAAATCTCCGCAGTCATCAACCCCATCTCGCAAAAATAAAAACACATGTTGCTTGTAAACTAGCATGCTAGGCTATTGTAAACTCCAGCTCAAACATTGATATAAACACTAACTTTCATCATCAGAGTACTGACGTTCCCTGCTCTGTCACACACATTGACATAACACACTTTTATCATTGTAGCTTCATTATTAATCCAAGGAGGTGGAAGAGAGACGTAATACATATACACATAGGCAGTATGATTGACTTTAGTGCCCTCTTGACTTCTTCAACACAACATTCTCGATCTCTCTCACGTCACAGGTCAACAAACTTTATCAACGGTATTTTAAAATCCTCTGTGCTGCATGCGAGTACAGTTCAGTGCATGGCCTAGATCACATGCGGTCAGCACCAAACTTTAATTTATTCTGAATTCAACTCCGCCCACATATCGGGGGAAACTTCCTGATTGGTCACTAAATGCATGCAGGATATGATACGCTGTACATAGGACTGGACTGCAGGTGGTTGTATATGTGTGGCTGTATATGTGTGGCTGTATATGTGTGACTGTATGTGTATGCGTGTATGCGTGTGTGTCGTCGATCGATCTCGATGGTGTGTGTGCTATGGGTCGCTGGGCGGTCACCAAACTTTAATTTATTCTGAATTCAACTCCGCCCACATATCGGGGGAAACTTCCTGATTGGTCACTAAATGCATGCAGGATATGATACGCTGTAAATAGGACTATACTGCAGGTGGTTGTATATGTGTGGCTGTATGTGTGGCTGACTATATGTGGCTGTATATGTGTGGCTGTATATGTGTGTATGCGTGTGTGTCATCGATCTCTATGGTGTGCACTGTACTTGTGTGCATGGTATAGGCAGGGAAAGGCAGGGAAGTGTTAGAAAGACTACTTCCCTGGTATAGGTATGGCATGGGCAGTGTATGCGTTCCGGGCCACATCATTACGTGAACCCTCATGTGCACATAATGACAACATGAAAATTAAGTTTTAAAAAAGGATCAATACGTGTAGAATTCTATAAAAAGAAAATCTGTTGCTTGATTAACATAACCAGGACCTTTTACTCCCGAATTAACCTCTCTGCAAGGGGGATTAACTTCTGTTTTTTTTTTGGCCGATCCTGGCGAGAACTGTCATCGTATATAAACCGCTCCCCAACTTTTCACATTTTCCGGCGGAAAAAATGTGCGGTTTATAGAACGTTATTACGTATATGTTTAGAATCATCTTGATTAAATTTGTATTTATGGCATAA